>CM031238.1:785381291-785981291 GCA_018340775.1 Taxus wallichiana var. yunnanensis
AACTTGTCTAGTTGCCTCGTATATATTTCGATCAAGGCCATTTTGTCATTGCAGAACATGGGAAGCCGTAGAGGAGTGCTTTCATGCACGCAAGCCCGATATAGGAAAAATTCTCGAATTGAATGAAATAGGCTCCATATCGCGATATCAGTTCATGGCTTCATCTCGAAAACCTTCTAGCAGTATCACCTTCGAGCAATCCGACCACGTACATGGTGAAAGCATCATTGACCCTTCAAAATTGCAAGGTCTTTGGTCTCTAAGGTGAACTGCAAGGGCAATAGGCATACACTCGGATCATCTTTGTGTGCATCTATATAGGAGAAACCAAACCACCGCTGGATCTTTGCTAGGTATACATCGATATGAAGTCATATAGAACTTCTTTGTTTGCCGAACGTTGGATAGCTGCTCCGCCAAATTCATATCGATGATCTCGGCCAGCTTGATATTTTGTGTTCCTCGCACACCATGCCGATGAGCGGGCACATCCGAGAAATGAAACTCGTTGGTGGAGGGCAAACCCATAACCCGAGCCGGCAGGATTATGAAGTCGACAATTCTTCATTGAAATCGCTTGCTCGGAAGAGGGTTTTGGTTAGCGAGAAGCACCTTTCTTAGGGTTCTTCAACCAAGACTTCGCCACTGCGCGCCTTATATTTGTCCTGTCTTGGTCGAACATAGCTCGTGCTTGATCCGGGAGACGACTATAAAGCATTGTCCATCTCCGGAATCCTCGTGAGTGGCGCCAATGCGCGGCAAATGGTCCAGCCAGCAATGAGTTCCCCATGTACATTTGTCAATTCACTAAGCGGGTCGGGAAGTGAGCTCGCACGAAAGCACCGTGATCAGCTGACACTGTATCGAGATTGGGAATCCTCCAAAGCCAAAGCTAAACCACTATCATTAATCATCTGTGCCATTGGTGTAGGGTTTGCAGATCTGTCATTCTTGCCCAAAATCGCCGAAGTCGAGATGACGAGCTTATTGTCCCCCTATATTGCTAATAAAGAAACTCAAGCGGAGAAATTTGCTCGTCCCGGAACTTGATCTTCATATTGATAGCCTCGGAGCTGCAACCTAGACTTCTGGAAGGAATTTGCAAATGGAGGGGGAATTGCGCAGGTTTTCAAATTGCAAGGGTTCGAGCAAAAGATAGCATGGAAGCAATGCGAAAAATGCAAAGGGGAATGCTCGTTATATAGCTGTTTGGAGAGAGGAATGACTTTAATGCGCATTGAATACACAACCACCAATTTGAAAAGCATCATACTCGGAGTGAGCGGGAAAAACTAAGTGTGAATGACACTTGGTACGCTTGGGACATGTGAGATGCGAATGCGCGAAACACGCGGCTCGGCCGGTTAAGGCGAAACAGGGAGAGGATGCACAAATGCATTTGGGACAAATGGGACGAAAATGTGCGAAGTACGTGATTGGTGTTTCGGCCAAAATTGGAACAAAGGGCCCTTTTGGACTTGAGACATTCGGGACAAAAAGTTCCGAAGTACGCAACTTGACCGGCTCGGCCGAAATTGGGAAAGCTCGCACTTTTAAAATGGGGCGCTTGGGAAAAAAATTTGCACGAAGGACGCGGTTCGGCAAATCGGCCGAAAATGGGAAAGCTCGCACTTTTTAACTTTGGGACATTTGGGGACGGGAAAGTGCGAAGTACGCTGCGGGAAGGATGATTCGGTTTGAAATTGGAACAACATGCAAAATAAGTTTTGGGACACTTGGGACAAAACTCTCCGACGGGCCCGAAAATGGGATAGCTTCAGGATTTCGGCGGTCGGGTAAATGTAATGCACTTTCGTACTTGGGATGATGGGACAAAAAGTTCGACAGGCCGAAAATCACACAAAATGACCCAAAACACGATTTTTTCAATTTCACGACCTAGGCATTTTAGAGAAAAACACTTAAACTCAATATTTTGAAAATTTTACTCTTATCGAGCGGGAATTTTGAGTGGACAACACATCTCACTACGTCCGAGACATCCGGGTGCGTCGTGTTATGATTGACGGGGGTGCTAGCCTAAACATCATCTCTTCCAAAGCCTTCCAACAAATGAATATCCCCTCTAGTTGCATGTGTGCCAACCCCACCATGTTGCGTTCATTCAACGATGCTATTACTTCTACCTTAGGCACTGTGATCCTTAACATTCGTGTAGGGCCACGTACCTTACCCGAACTCTTCTATGTCCTTGAGGGAGAATTCCAATACAACATGTTGTTAGGCCGCCCTTGGATCCGAGCTATGGGATGCGTTCCCTCCACCTTACATAGATGCATAAAATTCGAGTATGAGGGGAAATCCTACACCGTAAAAGCTGACCCTCCCCCTTCAAAACCTGCAATATGTTATATCGCCTAATGATGTGCTTGTACCAGTCAAGACACCCATTCATCCAACCCAACCATCCACTTCAACCACACCTCAACCATCCACCTCAACCGCACCTACACCTTCAACCAATGAAACCGCCGTCGCAAATACCACTTCCTTTCCCACAGACAATATCCCAACCTCAGATCCCTTAGTAGATGTCTTTCAACGCCTTACGCTGGGGGAGTATCGCCTATATAATGTTAGCACGTTCCATACCCCACAGGAGTACGGACAGTTACATGCGCATCCTACCTATGACCGTCGTGTGGGGGAAGTAATCTCCTACGGACCACCTAATTACCGCACCAACCTAACGTATGGGGGTGTCGATACATCCTCTGTCACCCCTGAACCTCCCCTTGGTGTGGTCCCCTTCCAATCTGATTTTCAATATCTAACTAATCGTCGTTTCGCTCTCACCTTCCTGACGCGCTGTGCTTGGAAGGGCTTCGGTTTCGGTCTTTATGAACAAGGCCGACATACGATCATTCCCATTACTACACGCAAACACAAAGATCGTCGTGGTCTTGGATTCTCTGAACCACCTACACTAAAAACATTGCATATCGCTGTATCAGGAAGGCGACAAAGTCACCCCTTCCGAACCATCATCACCCATTTTGCCATCGTCACCCATAGAGTCGATAGACCCTGAATCTATCCCTCCTAACTTTTTTTTTTCATAAATGCTATCTTCTTGGGTCCTCTCACTT
This sequence comes from Taxus wallichiana var. yunnanensis, assembly GCA_018340775.1. Classification (NCBI taxonomy): domain Eukaryota; kingdom Viridiplantae; phylum Streptophyta; class Pinopsida; order Cupressales; family Taxaceae; genus Taxus; species Taxus wallichiana. Next base: position 785,384,402 of record CM031238.1, read on the forward strand.
ATCAACGCGATAATGAAGACCCATCTTCTCTTCCCCTTCTGTATCCAGACATGATCGAAGAGGACTCACCTTCAATTAATGTTGTTGAGTGCTAGGATGACGACTCCATCCTCACTTACCTTGGTGCGGACGACTCTTATATTCAACGCGCCTTGCCATCTGATACTCAAACCATGTTGAATGAGTCGACTATAGAAATCAACATCCACACCGAGGATGATCCTCACATTGTGAAGATCGGACAATCTCTTACCGCATCAGAACAAACTGCCTTCATTACGCTCGACATGCCAGAATTGATGCCGGGAATTGATCGACATTCTTTGTCCATAACATTACCTTAAAACCCGATGCCAAACCAGTTAAATAGAAACTGAGAAAAATGCATCCACGCATTGCCCTCTTGGTCAAAGAAGAGCTTCAACGACTCCTTTTTGTTTCCTTCATCTTACCTATTGACTATCCTCAATGGATCTCTAACATCATACCTGTTACTAAAGCAACGGGGGGACTTCGGATATGGATTTTGGGACCTTAACCTCGCTTGCCCAAAGGATGACTTCCCCCTCCCAAGTATTGATCAACTTGTTGATCTCACTGCGGGCCATGAGATGCTTTCTCTCATGGATGGCTTCTCGGGATACAATCAAATTTTGGTAGCCCCGGCCGATCAACATAAAACTGCCTTCATAACTCCTTGGGAACCTTCTATTATCGTGTCATGCCGTTTGGCCTTAAGAATCTTTGGTGTGACCTATCGGTGGGCTATGACTTAGATTTTTCATGACATTATGCACACTATCCTTGAGGATTATGTCGATGATCTTCTTGGCAAATCTAAACATCGCGATGAACATCTCGATGTTCTAACCATTATTTTCGATGCTATTACAATATTGTGTTCATCTTGACCAAAGAAATGTGTCTTTGGTGTCCTTCAGAAAACTCCTTGGTTTTATCGTCTCTTTGCGTGGCATCGAGGTCGATCCAGCTAAAGTCAAAGCTATCCTAGAAATGCCCCCACCTACTAACCTCAAACAATTGCGTAGTTTGCAAGGTAAACTCCAATCTATCCGGCGTTTCATCTCTCAACTCTCGGATCGATGTCAACCTTTCCATCATCTCCTTAAAAAGGACATTGCCTTTCAATGGAGCGAAGAGTGCCACCAAGCCTTTGAGGCTCTTAAAGCCTATCTCTTGCAGCCACCTGTGCTTATCCCACCTCAGGACGATCGCCCTTTCTACCTTTACCTTTCTGCCACCGACCATGTTGTAGGAGCCATGCTCGCACATCGTGACTCCGAGCATCGAGAACAAGCCGTTTATTACATAAGTCGTACTCTCGTGGATTACGAGACTAGGTATACACATGTAGAAAAGTTGTGCCTAGCCCTATCATTCGTAGCCACCAAACTCGACACTACCTCCTGAATCACAAAACTTTTGTCATCACCAACGCAAACCCCATTCATTATATGTACGCCAAACCACATCTAAACCAACGCATCGCCCGATGGCTTATGCTCCTTGCCGACCTCGACCTTGAATTTGTACACCAGAAATCAATAAAAGGACAAACTATTGCAGACCAACTCGCGGAAGCCCCTTTACCTGGGGAACAATTTACCAATTTTAATTTCCCGACGAACTCATCACCACTCTTTCACTCAGTGAGGAGTCGTATCCAATGACCCTCTTCTTCGATGGATCCAAATGCCAGCACGGCGGAGGAGCTGGCGTTGTTCTCATTCCTCTTGATGCTGAGCCTATGCCTCTTTCATTCCGGCTCGATTTCCCCTACACTAATAATACAGCGGAATACGAGGCCCTTGTTTTGGGTCTCCAGGTTGCGTTACACTTAGGTGTCAAGTCTATTAACATTTTGGCGACTCCCAACTGGTAGTCAATCAAGTTATGGGCATCTACCAATGTAAAAATGAGGAACTTCAAAAGTACAAACATTACGTGGATTCACTTTTGACCTTATTTACTCATTATTCTATCCAAACCATTCCCACTCCCGACACAATCGCGGATACTATGGCTTGCTTAGCCTCGCAAATTCCTGCCTCACCAACTGACTCTGACATATTCGTCTTGGTCCAACAACTCTTTGCCCCATCTTACTCAGCCCCGGATGTTTGTATGATAAATAATGTGTCTGCTAATTCGCAGGATACCTGGTATCACCAATTTCACGACTACCTTACAACCTCTGTTCTCCCACCTGACCTTACTAGTAACGGAAAACATACTTTTCTTAAAAGTGTTTCTCGTTATGTCGTCATGGGGGGACTCCTCTATAAACGTGGCTTTGATGGCATCCTCCTTCGATGTCTAACCGGTGCGGAGGTCACCTATACCATCCAACAAGTCCACGACGGTATTTGTGGTGGACATTTTAGTGGCCTTGCCATGGCCAAACGGATCCTTCGCCTAGGCTATTATTGGCCTACTCTTAATAATGACTGCTACGAATATGTTAAGCGTTGTGTTATGTGTCAACAACATGCCAACCTTCAACATACTCCTAGCCATCCACTACAGGTCGCACGAGATCTTTGGCCTTTCTCTGATGGGGTTTAGACCTTATTGGTGAGATTCACCCACCCTCTTCGCAGCGTCACCATTGGATAATCACAAAGAACCGAATATTACACTAAATGGGTGGAAGCCATTCCACTCATTTCACCAAAAAAGAAAAAAATCGTGAATTCATTAACCATCACATTATCTGTCGTTTTGGTGTTCCTCATCGCCTGATAACAGATAATGGAAAATATTTCAAAAATAAGTTGTTACAAGACCTTTGTGACAACTTTGGTATCAAACTTAGCTTCTCATCACCTTACTATCCACAAGCAAATGGTCAAGTTGAATCTTCTAATAAAACTCTCACCAAAATCCTCATGAAAGTTGTTAACGATTCTGGAAGCAATTGGCCTGATCACATCCCCTTTGCCCTTTGGGCTTATCGGACTAGCATTCGCACCTCCACTAATGCCACCCCATTTTCTTTGGTATATGGTACCGAGGTTGTCTTACCTCTCGAAATACAAATACCCTCCCTAAGAATATCTCTTCAGGATATTCTCACCAATGATGATTTCCGCCAAGAGCGGTTAGCCCAATTGGAGCTTCTTGACGAGCGTCGTCTTACAGCTCTTGACCACCTTCAAATATATCAAAAGCGCATCAAGCGTGCTTATGATAAGCGACTTCATGAGTGTACCTTTAAGGTTGGTGATCTTGTCCTCAAAGAGAATCAACATGTAACCAAACTAGAAAAGAGCAAACGCGGCAAATTTGCTCCAAATTGGATTGGGCCTTACATTATCACTCACATCTACGGATCAGGCACTTATCGTTTAGCTTCGCTTAATGGTAAACCTGAGCCTGAACCCCTTAATGCCTTGCATCTTCGACCATTCTACTGTTGAATTTAGTGTTACATCACTTCTTATCTACCTTGCGCTCGTCCCTTGAGCTCATTTACCACCTCATACACTTTGTTTCATGCATCTCAAAATAAAATCAAGCTCACATGGTTTGGTCATAACCTCCCCTTAAAGATGCCTTCCCCTTTTTAGTCTAGTCCATGACTTAAAAGTATCAAAATAACACGTTCTCAATTATACGCTTATGGGATATTCTTGAGTCAAACTTCCTACAAAACTAGATGCTTCATGCCAAACGGACATCTAGACCTCTAAAGTTATACATAGACTGCTCCCTCGAAGGACAGCTATGTGCAAAGCCACTTCTACTATTATAAATAGACTGCTCCCTCGAAGGACAGCTATACACAAAAACCACATCTGCTACTATAAATAGACTGCTCCCTTGAAGGACAGCTATACAAAGTCAGCCTTCATCAGAAGCTTCTCGCATTGATCAGCTTCGTGAAGAGCTCAAGAACAACAAAATGCATATCCCCTATGGACTTCCCGCATCGATCAGTCTATATCCAGAAAAGTAAAAAGTAGTATTCCACAAAGCACTTTTGAGTCATGGACTTGTCTATTTAGGTTTGGTTCTCTTTAGTCAGCATAATCACCTTATAACAAGTTCTCTGTGCCCTAGCTCTACCAGCCACCTCACTTCACCATTTGTCAAAACAACAAAACTCAAGGGACGTGACGTATATCCGATATATTGTGATTATACGACTCTTTTCACCTATCGACTTCTCACCTATGCAAGGCACCTAGGGATTCAAGCTCATCCTACGTTAATAAGTGGTTTGTTTAGCTCTTCTCAACTACGGGACACTTTTGCCTCTTTTACTCGAATCTAGGATTGTGTGTTGACCTTAATCAGGACACGATTCCCTACTACTTGGGTAAGCTAACTTTCGTTTCACCTATACCTACACCAACATCACCCGTCCCTTACCAACACCAACAACGTTACCCTACCAATATCAATATTTTTGCGACCAACAAATTGCCTAACTATAACCAAGTTGCCTAAATTCACCTCTCCCTGTCCTAAGGGAGAACTACATCGGTCGAGGCCCCTCCTTGCTTTGTGCAATGGGCTATGTAGGCAACACTTAGGAGACATGGGGTCTCCCAAGGTTAGCTCGACCATCCCCTACCATAACCTATCATGTGTGGTAAATATAAATCTTTTTGTATTTCTATTTGATCACATTCATCTTTATCCTTTTTTCAAAACAAAACATTCAAAACACAACCATTCTTATTATTATCATCACTCAAATCAACATACATATTTAGTTTTATTTAGATGTTAAACAAATACATCTTCTCGGTTATCGACGCACAGGTCGGTATCCTTATTTATTCTTATACTCCTATGAAATTCACTTAGACCCTTGTGCCTCCTCCCGAATCAGGTGGTGATCGTGATCGTCGACGCCACTCACTTGGCCTCTCCATCCTCAAAGGTGCCACTGCTATTGGTTCCTCCCACTGATCCGCCAACATCTCCTGTAACATACGAATACGTCCTCTCACGTGGAGGAATCTCGCCTCTAGTCTCTCCACTCGTGACTCTGCAACCGCTAACAATCCCGTTGTCTCATTCACCCGCGTTTGGAGCTGATGAACTAAACCCTGCAGACGATCTCTCTCCGTTGTAATCATAGCTATGTCAGGATGATCGGCCCTCTCACGTGAACCTCGCAGCTCTGCTACCCACCATAATCTATAAGCCTCTGTCGCTCCCGCATCCATTACCCTGCGATCGGCTGCTATCTCTTCTGGCCCTTCTGGAGGTGTCGGCGGGGAGGTGAGAATAATGCCTCGGCATCGATCCTCATGTATGGTCTATAAGCCATGGGTATATCCTGAACAAATCCAAATTGTCACCACACGCGATCTAGAGGAATCCTCTCGTACTCACCTGGCCTGTGCCCTGCGATCCACCTCAATCACTCTACACCCCTCAACTCCTCAGCTATGTTCTCTGTCACCATATAGTTCCCGTAAGGCCTCCAACAAATATCCAATCGTCACCATCTCCCATACCTGCCTATAATACTCGATGTCATCTATCACGGCCTGGGATCTCGCCTCTTGTTTTCATGCGGACCCATCGTCCCGAATCCCAACCTCGCACTCTGTCTCTCTTTCCTGGATTGGTCGGCCTATTGGTCGCACACACACAATGTGCTCATAGGCCCAACAATGTAATAAGTATGCACAATCCAGTGTCATCCTGTGATTTCACTTGCAGGCCCATAAACCCCTGTATAACTCCGCTAGATATGCGGGTGCCCATGTGAAAGTCACGCTCCTTTCTATCATTTCCCAAATAACACACATCAATGCTTTTGGAAATCTTCCCCCATCCACCCTGGTAATGCATAATACCCCACCGCTATCATTAATACCACTGCCAACCTTGTTTCCTCAGGGTGTGTTGCATACATTGTACCATAAGTGAATGTCAAACCTCGTTGTGTCAAATCTCGTGCAGCTGAACCAAATACTGTTGTTATCGCTCCCCGCGCCGTGCTAGGCAACGCCTGATACACTGGTCTTCCTGTAATTGGGAGCCTCAAAATTCTAAACACATCTTCCATCGTCACTATCATCTCCCCTGTTGGCAGATAGAAGGTATTCTTTTCCGGATTCCATCTCTCAATCAACGCCTGCAACATAGCATGATTGCGTGTGATTCGTGAATAATAGCGGATTCCACTTAACCCCACACGGTTTATCAATGCCCATTCAGTTGGTGTTACATCCGCTCGGATTCGTGACAACAAAGTTGGCACACTATCATTCATCCTCTCAACCTGCCTCTGCCTGCATACATCAAAACGACACACAACCATTCATAAATCAAATCCCCAAGTGTTTTTCTCACATTTACGGAAATTCCTACGATACTGCAAGGTATCGGTTATAGATAACCGATACCGGTTTACTAACCGATACCGGTTATCTCTAAATGATACCGGTCACTGTCAATCCTATACAACCTGCTTAAAAACATCCCCTACGATAATTATTTTGCTCGTTTACTCCTCTCTATACCTATAAACATACGTGAACACCCTGCTTACCTACCCCATAACACTCACTCTATCCCAAACCCTTGCCTATCACCTTTTCTTTCTCATCTCTACCCTCTTACCTTCTCTCATCCTATTCATCAAAACATACAAGAATTAAAATACAATCAAACAGTTTACCTCTTGGGATGCAGCAGCTTGGGGTGGAACCTGTCTTCCCTCTCGTCCCTACCTGCTGGATGCTTCTCCTCGTTCAGCCATGTTCACCACCCTCTTCAAATATAACTTGCCTTTCTGCCTTCTTAATCCCAGCTCACAATTGCTTTACTGTCTCTTTCCTCCTTATCACTCAATTCTTTCATGCAATTACCTGTATCAGTCGTCAAACAACGTCGCATTCACGTATTTAACTTGTTGCATGACTCTAAAAATAAGAACTTAAGTTGCCGCCCAAGCTTTTCTATTTTTAGAAAAGCTCGTTTTGGCATAACCGGTATCGGTTACCTAACCGATATCGGTCAATAATCTACCGACGTCGGTTAGCTAACCGATATCGGTCACATGCCTCCTTTTTCTTAAACCTGGGCCTTTTCTTTATTTTTTACAAATTTTTGTGGCGCCCGCCTCTTTTTCCTGCATAACTACACCATTATCACTATTTGTCATCAGAATCACATCAACACACACACACACACACACACACACACACACACACACACACACACACACACACACACACACATATATATATCATCACAATTTCATCAACATCATCTATCTACATTAAAACAACCATCGACAAAATACATACGACATTTTAATATATACATCAAACCCATCAGTATACACACCATGTGGATCAAACTCATCATCTATATACATTCAATTTCAAAAACCATCGACAAAACACATAAAACATTTTTTTACACACCATGTGGATCAAAATCATCATCTATATATATATATATATATATATATATATATATATATATATATCAATGTTTAAATATACAACTTCCCCTGCATGGGGGCCTCTGTGAGCTCAAAATAATACAAAGCCGGCACGTCAGGCCGCAATCACTGTCAAAATCTCGACTCGGCTCGCAGGCCGGTCTCTCATGTCAAAAATATACTCGGCTCGTAGGCCGGTATCAACTATACAACCTGTACTCGGCTCGCAGGCGGTATATACAACAAGAATGAATAAATAAATCATATGTAGGCACACAGGCCTCTATATACATAATCGGTTCGTGAGGCCGGTGTCATATCAATATCCAAAAACCATCTCCGCTCCGGGGTGTCTCGGCTCTCCCCACCACCCTCAGCCCCTCTCCCTTCTAGTCCTGTCTTTGGCTCTCGCCTCCTCCTGTCACCGACCCACCACCGCATTGTGGCATTGTGTGCCCCACAGGATCTCACGGCTCGAGAGGTCTCGGCTCTGTGCACCGCATGGGCGATAGTCAGCCCGGTACCATCGAGGACGTCACGATGTAATACCGGGCCCTCGCTCTCGCCTCCATATAGCGGGCCCGTGCCACCATGGCTGCTGAGGCTGGTCCCCTCGACTCCTAATAATAGTGGCCCCTGTCCCCGCCGGTGTAGGTACACCTATACATGCTATGTGCTTGTGCTTGTGCTGTGGGGGCCGGTGTGCTGTGGTGGTGCTCGTGTGCTGTGGCTATGTCGGTGCTGTGTGGTGGTGCTGTGCATGTGTTGCTACTGTGCACACTGTGCTAAGCTACCGCCCTGTAGTACCCGATCTGTGCAATGCTGCAACGATGCAAGTTTTGCCCTATGTAATATGCACTTTGTCCTACGAGTCGGTCCCTCTCTGCTATAACCGCCGCTAAATCTAGCTGTGCGGGCTGTGCTCTCCTGGCTGCTCTCTGCCCTGCCCACCACACCAAAAATGAACCTGTGCACCGGCGTCATCCCTTTGTATCATCCACGGCCTCTCTGCTACCTAATCAGGTCAGCGGTTGCGGTGCGGCGGTGGGGCCTCTACATCATCCCTCCGGTACTGTGGGAAGGGAGGTGGCTCATCTGCCGCAGCCCCAGTGCCGTCGTACCCTCTCAGGGGTATCGCTCATACTCTCCGGGCCTCGTCGGCATTTATCCAGAAAGTATACTGGATCCAGCGCATCTATGCTCGGGCTCCTCCTCGGGGCTGATGGCCTCTGTAGGGCCTCCATACAATGTCCAGTGCGGTCAAGCCCTCTAACATATGATGGTAGTAGGCCACATCCCATCCTGCGAGCACCGCTCGTCGTGGTGGCCACGATCCCCTGACCACCTCTGAAAGCCATATCTGTATACAATCTGTGGCCCTGGCTGCTGGGGCAGCCCTACTGGTCGTATACATATGATGTGCTCATATGCCCAGCAGTGTAACAAAAATGTCGAGCAAATCCCAAATCACCTCATCCAGTGATAACCCCACAGCTCTCTGTATAGCTGCACCAGATATACTGGTGCCCAGGCATAGCACGTATGCTCCTCTACCATCTCGTGCAGCACTCCCATCAAAGCCCGTGGGAAGCGGCCTCCCTCTGAGTCGGGAGGGCGAAGCATGTGATACCTATCATCATCAACACGGAAAGTCGTGTCTCATGTCTGTGTGTGTGATACATGTCGCCATAGGCAATGCTCATGCTGTGATAGGTCAATAATGCGGCTGCATCCCCAAATACCTGAAGAATGTTGTCCATCGCCGTCTCGCATCTACCTGGAACACTGCCTCCCCTACGATCGGCAGTCTCAGGATGCGATACACATCCTCCAGGGTAATCGTCATCTCTCCAGTAGGGAGATGGAAAACATTGGTTCGGATCCCATCTCTCGATGAGGGCAACCATAAGGCTGTGGTCCCTATCCACAACCCTATACCGACTGGACTCCGCCGAGTCCCACCTCTCACGCATAATGGCCCACTGCGCTGCGGACACATGTGGCCGCATCCGTCTCAATAGCGGGGGCATCCGATCCGCATCGTAAGCTGTTGGCGTGCTGCAAAAACAACCCACTTCATTAGACCTACCCTTTACAAAAACAACTACCTTAACCCTCTATACCCCCTTTTACCCACCCAACCACACCCCGACTCTATAACACACATCTACACTTACCCTACACATCCCCTTTACCACCAACCAACCAACCAACCACCCCGATATACTCTAGCCATCTACCTATACCCCCGCCACTTTAACACCTCCTACTTCATACCCAACACCTAATCTATCCTAACCGAACCAACCACACAACCACCCCATTTCCCCCCCCACCCCAATCACCTTTCCTATCAACTCTACCCCCTCCCTCTTCACCCCCAAACAACAAACAAAAACAACAAACAACAAACAACAAACAAAACCAAAACAACAAAACAACAAACAAAAACCAAAACAACAAACAAAAACACACAACAAAAACAACAAACAACCAAACAAAAACAAACAAAAACAAACCGGCACGTGCCAGTCACCCTTGACCGCCCGGTCCCCCCGACATATCATATGCGCTTTGGTGCCCGGTCGACATACGACCGACGCCGGTCTACCAAAAATCTAATTTGTGCCAAATATTTGGTGACCGATGCCGGTCGCTAGTAACCGACATTCAGTCCAATGTCCAGTCAGAGCCGAACCCGATGCGCGGCCCCAAAACATCTTTTTACCTATTTCTACCCTTTTACCCACTGGAAAACCCTACAACCCTACCCACCCTACCGTTTTAACCTAACTAACCTACCTACCCACTCCATTTTACAAATTACTTCAATTTATTCATTATTTTATTCAAATTTTGGATTCCTACCCAAAACCCACATCTCGCTTAAAATCATTAAATTCACATAATTAGAGGTTTAGAGCCTACTGGTACGACTACACGTCGTCGTGGTGGGATAGGTGGCGGTGGTCCAGCTGGTCCAGCACCTCCTGCTCCTCCTGGCTGTGCCATGGCTCCAAATCTCCTCAGCTGGGTCCTCCACCAATCAAATTCTGCCTCCTACTCAGTTGGGGTCTACCAATCACTCACTCCTCCACTCAACTACTGCCAACTCAGTGTACAAACTCAACAAAATCAATTTTAAACCCAGACAAGCCGTATTGGTTATCAAATTGACAATGTGACAATGACAGGCCGTATTTTTCTTTTTATAGGTTTTTACCTATAACCGATATCGGTTATATTGTGCCCTAAAACACCGGTATCGGTCATCTAACCGATACCGGTCATATCTAACCGATATCGGTTTATACCTATTTCACCACAATTTTTGCCCTTATTCACCAATCTCCCTTTCTCACCACATCGTCTATACCCTCCTTTGCTAAATAGCCTTTTTTGACTTCATTGGCCCAATTCACGGCCGCAACCATTTGGCAACTAACCAGGCCCATGAGCCCAACCAATCAGGCCCAGGCCCAGGCCATTTGACCGAGGCGCAACGACCCAATCAAGTCGCCCGACCCAAGGCCACACCCAACCAGGCGACCCAGGCCCGACCGAGGCCGAGGCGCAACCAACCAATCAGCGCCCGACCCAACGCCGCAGGCTGACCAACCATTTGGCCCGACCCGAGGCGCGACCAACCAATCAGGCCCGACCCATGGCCCTCACTAATCAATCGGCCCGACCCAAGGCCGCACCAATTAAATACCTCGCCCAAAACCCGCAAATTACAATTTTATCCACCCATCGTGTAGCTTTTTGTTCAATCGAGCTCACATGTTCGTGTTTTAGCATGATTAGGGTACTTGACTTGATCAGTTGACCAACTTTGCCTAGACCGAGACCGTGACGTTTATCTCAACCAAACCAACCATTTAGTGCCCGAACATACCTAAACGTTCCTGTACCTTACCCGTTATATCCCCTGGAGCTACTTCCTATGCCTTGGATACCAGGATTATATCACCCTTGTTTGGATAAACTATCGACCTTTGCCTATGAATTGCTTGTTTGCTCTTGAATCATGTACCACTGTTTCTTGCATTTCAACGTGCGTCTGCTTCCTTGAACTTACCCCACCATCTTACCATCATCTCAACACCATTCACCCTTTATCAACCCTATCCTTGATTTCACGTCGCCTCAATCTGTGATAGATTTGAGGGGGATTACCTATACCCTTAACGGGAGTAACCACTTCTTATTATTGTCGGTGCTGACTTTATAAGACAAGCTACATTGTGAGGGCTAATGTAGACACCAAATTTGTGTCTTACGACCCCCTGTGCCCCGCATCTCATTTCGCAACCTAACCTCATCACCTAAACCTTACACAATTATTTATTAATTACCTTATAATTAATAAATCCACATCTCCAAACCTACCACCTCATTTCACCACCTCATCATGACCTAGCCCTAATCCTAAACTAACCTAATTAAGACCTATAACTTGGTCTACATCCACACCCATGACTAATTACTCCTCACCCGCACCAAAACCAACCTAATAATGACTTGACCAAGCCCACAACTAATCCCTCGAAAGAAAAGGAGGGAAGGCTGGCTATTTTACTAAAAATATCCCACTTTGACTTAACCGACATCGGTTCTACTCGACCGTCGGTTGCATGTAACCGCCATCGGTTCTCTGTAAATGACCTCCCAACCAAAAACAAAGGATCTGGAATTCATTGGAAAGATCGGGAATTCACTTGGCTGAGCAGAGACAAGTGAAGGAAAGAAAGGAGTTTGCAGAGAAGGACATCAAGCCCAAGACTACAACTGAGTAACCAGAGCCCAGTGACACTCATCCAAGCATTGGGAGAGAAGATAGCTCATCTTTGATTGTCGATCATCCTACCTGAGCCCTGCCTTCATTATCACAGTCTTTGGACCTGTATCTTCATCAGGAACTAGTAAGTAGTGTCTTGTACGTTCTTTTAATAACATTTCTTGGACTTCTGAATCACAGTAATTATAAGTCTACTCCCAGATCCACTACCCGGTAACACCCTACATCTAACTGTACCTCCTCTACCCTTACATTGCCCCAAGAACAGCCCCCCATATTCTCTGAGTCTTCTCCATCACCCCCATTACCTATCCCCAATCATTTACCAACCTAATAAACACCATAGCCACCTTATAGCCAACCTTCACTAAAAGCCCTAAATCACTGCCCCTACCGATATCGGTTATTAGGAACCGGTACCGGTGACAGTGACCGGCATCGGTCACTGTGATTCAAAACCAAGACCAGCCTTTTCTCTATTGTTTTAACAAGGTAATTAAATTGTAATTTTGCAATAACTTCTTTGTTAGAATTTGTGTTAATTCGTATTAGCAGGGGAACTGACCACCTTCGAAAGGAAGTCCAATATTTCCTGGGCCTAAGGCAGTTCCCTCATTTATTGTCTAATTAGAATCTGGTGGTCTTGTATTCTTACTTGCAGGTAGTCCTTCCTAGACAAAAAGGAGTTCTTCGCAATCGATCTGATCTCTCTCTACTGACGCGCACACCCTCCGAACATTCAACGGGTATTCCTCCTAGCCCTAACCCTTTATCATTTCTCAAGAGAATGAAAGGATAGAAGTAACTCTATTCCAAGAATGGAAACATCATTCAATCATGGAAACACTATCTTTGGCCTCTTTGCTTTGCTTATTATCTTCTTTATGGTCTTTTACACCCTATAGCCCAATCGAGACTTTACTTGCTTATCTTGTATGACTTCGACACACGGCGCCCAACCGATACGCTAGTGCCTGGGCACCCTCATCTCCTCTCGGGTGCCCCTAACCTCTTTTTACCTTACTCACTCTTTTTGGGCTTTGTTTATCTTTTGTGCATCTTATTTTCTTATGGGTCGACCTTCCAGTTGTCAATTATGAAATTCAACCAAGGGAATCATATAAATACAAAGTTATGTGACCAAAATAAAGGTCCAAGCTCTAAAATTTATCATCACCACCTAATATTACATCCAAAAGCATTTAATAACATCAAAGACATCCATCTAGCATCCATACAAGGGACAAGGGACTAAATTTTTGCATACATTTCATAGGAAGGGGAAGTCCATTATTCCATCCAAACAGGATCTATCTACATTGATACATTTAGCTACAACCCGCTATCAAGTGCACTTGCATAAGGTAATCATATGGCATGATTCATTCACACATGCATAAGAAATACATGTAGTCTAAGATGTAGCGTAGCGCTCGGTCGTGATTAAGCTAAATATGGAAATATATGCCTTATCGATTGTTATTGCAGTAGTAAATGAATAAACAATTAAATACAAAAATTAACCCAAGCAAACTAAGCCAAAATATATGAAACCCTAAGTGCAAAGAAGAGGTAAGATGACTTAGTTGTTTCATAGAGATCTCGAAGGTGCACAAAGTGGAAAACTAAAAATTTGAAGCATTGGTTTTCAAACAAAGCTCGTTAAAATGTAGAAATGGAGGAATATACTAGATAGGGGCGTCTGGAGACGGGTAGGGGTACCTGTGGGCGTCCTAGGCATATTTATGGGTGTCGGTGTCTCTACAAAAATGCTCGTAAAACCTCCTTTGAGTGATCGCAAGTTACTCTCATTTGGTCGTTATGAGGTCACACAATGATCACCGAAGTCGCTAGAAATCTGCAATGAAATAATAACCTGTAAAAACCTTAAAGAAACATCAAATCCTAAAAAGAAAGATGCAGAATGAGGGGTTGGACTGTCCTCATCTCTCACAATGGTGATCTTACGACTGAGTGTTGCACTACATATTAGAACCAATGTAGTTTTGTGTGTGTGTGTAGAATTGTGCCATAGGTGGTTCTTGTGCGTGTCAGACTTGATAGTGAGCAAGTAAGCTAGATATAAATAAATGTAATAAATGTGTCCATAGAATAGAATGAACTCTCCTCCTATGAAGTGTATGCGGAATAACTAGCCTCTTGGTCCCACCGGCGCTAGATGGATGCAATGGAGCTCTTATATGCTTGATGGATGCAACCTTAGGTGGTGATAGCTAATGCTTAGTGCTTGGTCCCTTATTATGATCACATAACTTTATATTTATATGATTCCCTTCCTTGAATTTCATAATCAACCCTAAAAATTCTGACCATAAAAAAGATAAGATGTTTAAACGGTTAGAAAGGACATAAAAATGTGAACAAAGTACAAAGAGGTTAGGAGCACCCAAAGGGGACAAGGGAGCCTGACGCTGACAACTTGGCTGGGCGTTGGTGTCTAGGATGATAAATTATGAGGCGTAAAAAGGAAAACTAAGAAATTAAGGGTGTAAGACCAAATGTGGCAATAGAAAGCAAAGAAAGGTGGCCAAAGGCATGGGTTAATTAGTCATTTTCTTACTTATGAATCATATGGATAGTAAACTGCAATTAGGACTAGATAATTACCCAAGTGCTTGATTTTGTGTCTACATTTGCCCCCACTTTATGTTGTTAAGTGAATGCTTGATAACATAAAGTAGATAAGAGATGCGTACCTGATAGCCATGTAGATCGATGATTGGTGTTGTTGATGTTGTGATGTGAGTACTGCTTCCCATAAAGACAAACCTACAAAAGAAAAGAATGAACAAGTAGACAAATACACATGTATATGATCGAAATGTGTAAAAATTATGTAAGGAAAGTATGTAAAATACGAAAAATGTGAAAAAGGAACATGTGCACTTGATCTGTGTTGAGAAAAAGGGTGTAGAAGATCCTGAAGATGTTTATGGATGAATGAGTTTTTTGAGCGATCTCACACCAGTTGTGTTGGTTGTGAGTTTTTGGGGCGATCTCATGCCAAGTCATAGAAGAAGTGTAGGGATAAAAGTATGGTGTTATCCTCCAACCTTTAATTGCTTCTCACAATGTAGAACACTACTGCAAGTGGTGTGTAAAATTTGAATAATTCGATCCAACGCGGAAGTAAAAAGTGTTGTGTAGTGTATGCATGCCGAGTGCTAAGGATCGTGCACCTTATAAAAGCCATTGTGTTCGTAGAGTGTGTTGAATCGCCAAATACTATGTAACTACCTCCCGGTCACATGCATCCCGGGGAAGGGTCGGGGGGCACCTGTGCACTACTTTCCTGGTCTAGGCGCTAATGTTTATGTTGTGTTAAGGACCCAAGTCTAATTCTAAGCCCTATCTAAATCGACGACTATGTTGTACCACTACTTTTTGTGGTGAACTTCAACTATTTGATGTTGTGTGGGGTGACCTATTCACCCAAGTGATTCCCCCTCATTTGGGGTGCATGCAACGTCGCTGAAGGAGTATGCAGCCCAAAGGAGGACCGACCACTGTGCTAAAACTATGCCTACAAGGGGAAGGGAATGTGCTTGGTAGAAACCAAGGCACACACAAACAAAGTGGCTGGGAGACAAGTGTTAGTACAAGAAAAGACAAACACGCATGTAGAAGATAGATGCAGACAATGTGTAAGCTAAGACACAAGAAGATAATGTAAACACGTAAGAAGACAATGTAGACCGCGAAAAGTGGGTTACAAATATGGGACACCACGCATGATGTTGTAATACAATCAAGGCTGATGAAGCCAAAAACAAACAATGTGCACACAAGATAAAGGGAAAAGCACAAGAGCATACAAAGAGCAAGTAATAACAAGTAATGTAATAAATAACCATGGAAGATATAGACTGCATAACAAATGTTGCACATAAAGCACCCATTAGTATGTTAGGAAGATAAAAAGTATATCAAAACGTATATAATCCGATATATAAAAGTGCTATGAAAAAATGAAACAATGACACTGTAGTGTATGAAAGTGGATGCCCCTAGGAACTGTGGGATTGGTAATATGTACTATGCCAAACATCCATGTTGTGTGTGTGGATCTATAGCATATGTGATCACAGTTAGAAAGGCAAGTGAATGCACATGTGTGTATGATAAAGATAATGACATACAAGATATCTATCTGAAGCATGTGTAGTAAAGTGTGATAAAGATAATGACATACAAGATATCTATCTAGTATGTGTAGTAAAGTGTACATGTAAAAGCATAAGTAAGAGTAAATGTAACCAAGATATGTAGTATGTTATGGATGAGACGAAATGGAATACAATGTGAATGATAGGAGCAACATGCCCCTTGAGCGAGATGTGTATGCATGTAATGTGGTTCATTTGTATATGCCTCCTCAATAATCAAGAATGAACCGTAAATGAGAGTGCGTCATCGGGAAGTGGTGTGAATATGTGTACTACAAAGATGTAATCGTCAAAGCGCAAAGTGTGGGGTGTAAGCGATTGAGCGAGCGAGTGAATGTGTGAGTGTGGTGAGGTTCATTTGAGATATAGACCCTCAGCAGTTGAGTATGGACCGTGGAACTAGAGTGTGTCATAGGGTAGTGAGTGCAACGCGTAGTAGGAGATGCAAGAAAGATATGTCATGAGTGTGTAGATTGAATAATATGTAAAATGTGTCACATCTCACAATTTTTCATCCTGGGTTGTCTCAAAATAAAGTGCAGCATTAAACAATTTGTGAGTAATGTTGTAACTAAATCGCTACATTTTTCCGTATCTTATGTTGTGCACATGTACGCACGGCCGAAAGGGTATGCATATTCATACACAATTGTATGCATGACATCATAATGGCTTCATTGTCACGAAATTGCAAACTAATTTATGTTGTAATTTAGTTTGCGTACTTGTTGTATGGATGAAATTTACCTTGTTTTATGTTGTTGATGGTTTTACGTAACCATCCTAGATGGCTATGTTTCTATTTTGTATGGGTAGAATACTTACCTTGCTTTAGATTATGATGATCCGTTATTTGATATACAATTATTTTCTTGTACGATCATAAAGTGTTTGACTTGGTCATCATTCATTATGAACAATCGTCACCTTACTCATTGTTGGTTATTGCCTTTGTATTAATGGCAATACTATGCCAAGTTAGTGCTATTATGAATAAGATACTTGGTTGATCATTTGTAAGGTCATAGTGCCTTTCCTTTATTCATTATGGTTATATTTGGTTCCCCTTATGATGGTTGCTAATTATTAATGTCTTGGGTTTGAAAAATTAAAATGAGGTATTTAACCATTGATGATGGCATAAGTTTTGTGTGAATGCTAGACAAACTCCTTTGGATTATGTATCATATTAAAAGTGTCAAGATTAACATGGAAGGTTTAGGCTTTGACATGAAGAATCATTTTTAAGTGGTCTTATACTAAGGTACAAAATGTAAAAGATTATTATTTTGTTTGATTTCCTAATCTACCTAATTTTGCACACCATACACATGGAAATTATATCCGATGGATTATTAGGGCTTTGACCGCATTCGAGGTGGCATCAAGGGTTAATAATTGCTATAGTTTATTTTGGTCAAATTAACCCATGCAAAGTTTAGCTAAGGTCTTCGGTCGCCCAAGGTTTTATCACCCTACATGTAATATGGATAATATTTAAATTGTCTAAGTTTGATTAGTGCAATGTTGGAATTCACATGCAAAACTAAAGTTTCGATTTAAGCTAAACAATCTGCTAGTTTTGGTTGGAAATATTGATGTAGTTAGTACTACGTGCACCGAGTGTTTAATGGCATTAATGCCTAAGAGGACGATTCTTGGGAGGAGCGAAGCTTCTCTAAGAAGCTACCGCAATGCAAGTCAACTCCATTATTTTGTTTTGAAACATTGGTAGAGTTTTGCATGTGGTTTCTTGGTGAATAATGTGGAAAATCTATTTGTGGTTGCTTTGGGTAATTTATATACTATTGGGAATCAAAATATTTTCCTCCTTATCTTTTTGGGCATTTTCTGTTCGTTTGCTTGGATACTTAAGGATTTCATAAAAGGGCATAGCTAGGAAGTTTGGGAGGGGTTCAAAATCTAGTTTATTTCTCCGAAATTTAATAGAGTTGCACGGAAGAAGCAATGAAGGAAGGATTCATGACCTTTTAATTTATCAGGCATGGAATATTCTTCCCCCTCTTGTTGTTGCATTTCAAAAATACTGAATAATGTATGGTTTACTTCATTGTTTGGTTTATGAAAATTTTAGAACTTAATGGAAAATGATAGAAAATAAGTGTTGCGGTCATTTCATGTTTTGGGTGCTTATTAAAGTTATTAATGGGAATATGTAAGTTCTTTTGCATCTAAGTTCTTATCACAACCGACATGACTAGGAAATCCTTAATTTTCTAGATTTTGAAGTAGTTGAAATGGGCTATGTGGATTTGGTCTCGTAAATGATCGATGTATTTTATTTATATCCACTTATCTTATGACCTTGACCTATCTCTTGAAATAGGAATTAGGGGTGGTATAATCTTTCCGAATCAAGGCTCCCTAAAATGTGAATCACCTTTGCAGAACTAGAATACTAAGGTTTACATGGGAAATGAATTAATTATTTCAGGACATCCCCATGTCCGAAGCAAGTTTATATGACTCTGGGTTGTAACCTTTACAAAAACAAAAATTAATAGGTCATAATGGCATTAAAGGAGTACATCTCTCTGTCTCTGTTAACAACTTTGATTATAATTTTTAACTAGGTTGGAATTTTTGACAAATAGTCAAGGTTAGATATTACAAGTAATCTTTCCTTCCTGACTATATTATATGTATAAATACTATCATATTGATAATAGAATATTGGACTATTTTTTAATTATGTAGGCTTAATAGGTATAGCCGCATCTTATTGGTTAATGAACTTTTATACCTAAAGATGTTTGTCCAGATAGGAATTACATTGACATGGGTCAATGGGGCCTTATGAATTATCTATGTAAATCCTTGGTATTTCAAATTGGATTTCCTAAACTATATTGATCTAGGCATTTGTTTGGGGTCGCGGGTTTAGTTGTGCCATGTACAAATAGCATGATGAATGTGGAGTATTCCATGGCTTTATCAGTAACCATCTTGATGATGATAATTAATTATAGATATGGAAAAAGTTGTGATAAGTGAAGAACTTAATATTTATGATCATGTTTTAAATTCCATGTGTTTGTTTTGATGACACTTTTTATATTCGGTTAGTCATGAAAAATTATGGAATGATTTGTTATGATGTTTAGTGGAAACATTGAAAACATACCTTGGTTCATTTCATCTATCAGATTGTCATGACTTATTAGAAATTGGATTAACTGAATGAGTTATGATTTAATCCTTATTTTTGTTCATTATTTTCGGAATATAACAACAAGGTTAGAAGGGATATTCCATGCTAGTTCTTTTATGAGTTGAACATGTTCAACTTCTATTTTCGATACAAGGATTAAACAAAATGGGACCTGAGAACGAAAGGGATGATTTGACTAATACTTATCATTTTGTGCTTCTTTTGTATATCATTGTTTAAAAATGAAATACACCCTTGTTAATTATAAAAATATCATGGGTCCAATGTAATTGAATCTTTAACCAATATTGTTTGGATATGAAATATGTATAACTTTTGGTGTTATTGATTGATGAAAGATTCATTGGAAATATGTATACAACTTATTTTGAGTTTGTTGATAGAAACCAAATATTCTTGTATTATAGGGATATTATTATGGTGTAAACATGTATATAATTAATAGATTGTATCATCCTGAAAGTCATGGTGTTATATGAAGGCAAATGGATTTAATTAATGGAACTCTCCTTACGAGTGAAAGATGGAGTAAATCATAATGATGGTTATGATTTTAAATATAGAATAAATATGACCGAGGTAAGTAAATGTGTTATAAATAGTTAATAATTTAGAACACCAATGTATTCTAGAGAAGTAATGATAGTTATGAATTATATCTATTCACATATATAATTAGGATGATATAAATTACTCATTTGATTAAATCATAGACATCTATTAGTCATTTGCCTCTGGTTGATAAAAAATCTTTAACCCAAGGATTAAGTTAAAATATAGTTAACATTGTGTTTGCATTATGTTTTATGTGTGATACATATAGCAATATTTAAAATAAAGACGTATGAATACTAAGCAATCATATATTACATGATAAATCATATGAGTTATATCAACAACTTAATGTTACAATAATTTAATTGAGATATTCATATCAAATTATATCTTGCTAATGTATTATAATTTCGAACATTATCAAATGATGCGTAATAAATTAAATGTACCTTTCATAACACAAATGTATAATTATGAATTCAATCAAGTTCCAATTAAGTGTGGTGAAGCATTACGAAAACACCCACGACCAAACTAGTTTGGAATGGCTAGGGGAAAGGTGATGGAGTGCGATGATGTAAGTCATCACGCATCTCGTAACCTTTCCTATAGGTATTCCAAGCTGGTTTAGTCTAGGTACTATCGTCAGCTTAGCAGGTCATAATTATTGCATGTCATAAATTGAATCAAATGATGTAATGGGCTCGTGTAACACGTCTTGACATTCGAGTCATCCGAGTCATACCCACACTAGTTCGGGTTGGCCATGGGTAGAGGGGCGTACATGTAATGACCTAGGTCATTACAAGAATACATATCTTCCTGTAGGGTTCTCGAAGTGGTTTTGGCATGAGCCGCATGACTCGGAAGCCGAGCTCGTAACTATGGATTCAAAGTGCAAACTTGAAAATCAAACACATGACTACTTGAGATGTTTAACAACAAACTTATCAACTTAAACAACGGAAATGAATCCTGATGACTATGATTGGAATGGTTGTGAGGTGAAGGGAAGATAGGTTCCATAGGCTTATGTGCAGTCTTGGAATTCGGCATTGCTAGTGTAACGCCAAATAACTATGGCCATAGTAATTCATGTAACTGGATGCATTGTCTATTCACCAAGTCTTCTTGCTACAGTGCTAAGATTCAGATGATGGTTACAGTAGTAGCTTTCTCGAAGGACGATAAGAAGACATCACAAGTTCTCTCAACCTGTAATAAGGCTTAACCAAATGATACATTGGGTGTATTGGCTCGTAATGAGTGTTGAGGGGGATTGAGTAGGATCTATAAACCCTTGCAGTTGCACATGGTTATCATAGGTTTTCTAATTGGATTATGAACTTTAATTAATACTAGTTTAAATAATTTGTTGCTACAATTAATGTATTCAGTTCAACATAAGAGGAATTAAGAAATGGTAATCTCTTGTGTGTTGTTTAAGTTGTTGCATGTTTAATTCAGTAAAGCATTAACTATGATTAATGAGTTGGAAACAAAAAAATCCATAGTTTTGATGAAGCAAAAGTGTTGTTACAAAATGTGTAGTGGAGGTTACAAGAGAAGATGTCACGGGTGTATAATGTGCAATGTAAAGTATGTAGTGTGTGATGTCGAGTGTATAATGTGTGTGTGAGGTTCATGTGTATATGATGCCCTCAACAGTCAAGTATGAACCAAAACACGATAATGCATCATTAGATAATGACGATATGAGCATGTATCAAGATGTATATGGTGTATGTGATAGACTAGATGTGAAGTGATGGGAAAATAAGACACTTGTTGATGTTAGAAGGGGGTAAGTGTGATGCCCCAAGTATGTGATGATGAGTGTGATCAAGTAATGTCATCTAAGAGATCATCATTGTCATAATTAAAATCGAATGGTAAAGCATCCGAAACTTGATAGGTGATAGTGTCGGGTTGATCAAGCAAGGAGCCATTGAGACGTAAATTATACATGCCCATAGCATATTCCTCATCAGTAAAATGAGGTAATGGACACCCATGTGCATACCAATGAGTGATATTTGGTGAATAGCCAAGAAATGAGTCATTGTAAATGAAAATGTGACCAAATGACATGGGAAATGATATATCATATGATCAAGATCTAACGTGCCCCTAATGTAATCAAACCAAGACTGTTTGAGTGTAAGTGGAGAATCGTGGAAAGCACGTGCAAGAAATATTGTGAGATAAAAGACTCAAAGACCATAAGTAGCGATAATGCAAACAAATCCATGATATAGATGATGATCATGAGGCGGAGGAAAGATGTCATCAACTATAAAGCCTAGATGAGTCAACCCATCATGTGTGCATATAGTATTTGAGCAAGTAGGTTCAAATGGAATGTCTTCCTAGTATCGTAATAGTAGTAAGAGGAGTTGGCGTTGTACATGAGACATTATCTAGCATGCAAATAACACCTTCAAGTATCCATGGGTTGTGGTTCATTAGTAGTATCAGATCGTGGAGTAGGAATTATAGTATTGGGATCACAATCACAATATTTGAATGGGTCATGATCACTAGGAACTGTATACTCTATGCCCTCATGTATGAATTTGACATAGTGATGTACTGTAGAAGGAACTTTCATGGCATGAAGCCATGTCCTACCATGTAAATAGTTATATAAAATCGGAAAGTCAATGACAAAGAAAAGGATGTTAAGGGTTTTTGGCCCTAAAGTTATGGGCAGGGTTATGTGACTCATGCATGGATGAAAAAACCATAATATGCACAAAGAGAAAGACATGATGGACTAACATTAACAACAGAAAGACCAATATTTTCAAGGAATGACATAGGACAAAGATTAAGTTTAGATCCATTATCAATTAAATTACGCTTGACACCCACATTGTAAATGCGAGATCATGATATACAAGGGTGGATCATTGTCAAAAATAGTAAGATCAACATTAGGATTGGACGGGAAAGTAATATGTTGAGAAAATGCATCGAAAAATGTTTGATATATTATATTTGGATGAATATTAGCAGGAATGTGAGTGGTAGTTAGGAGAGTTTTGATTTTATCTCTTAATTCAGGATTGATAAGTAGGAAATCATTAATAGAGATACTCATAATGAAGAGACCCTAGAAAGATAAGAAAAATGGAGGTATGAGGATCTAAGAGTGTTGAGATCAAGTTGGGTTCACCAAAATGATTAAGCTAAATATGGAAATATATGCCTAATTTGATTGTTATTGCAACAATAAATGAATAAACAATTAAGTACATAAATTAACCTAAGAAAACTAAGCCAAAATATATGAAACCCTAAGTGCAAAGAAGAGGTAAGATGACTTAGTTATTTTTTCGAGATCACGAAGGTGCATAGAGCTAGAAAAATGGAAAATCTGAAGCACTTGTTGTTGTAACGAACCTCGATAAAATCTAAAAAATGGAGAAATACACTGGGACTGGAGCACTGGAGAAGGACAAAAGTGCTGTGGGCACCCTAGTCCTGTTTTCGGGTGCCCGTGTCTACAAAAATGCTTAGAAAACCTCTCTCGATTGGTCATAAGTTGTTCTTTGTTATTTACCTTTGGTCGTTATGAGGTCACACAATGATCGCCAAAGTTGCTAGAAACCTGTAATGAAATAATGACCTGCAAAACCCTCAAAGAGACATCAAATCCTAAAAAAGAAAGATGTAGAATGAGGGGTTAGACTATCCTCAGTTGTCACAATGGTGATCTTATGATTGAGTGTTGCACTACATCTCAGACCCAATGTAGTTCTATGCGCATGTGTGCAGAATTGTAACCTACATGGCTCTTATGTGTGCCACACTTGATAGTGAGCAAGTAAGCTAGATGTAAAGAAATGTAATAAATGTGTGCATGGAATAACATAAACTCCTCCTATGAAGTGTATGAAAAATAACCACCCCTTGTGTCCCTTAGATGGTGTTAGATGGATGGAATGGAGTACTTTGATGTTTGAAGGATGCAACCTTAGGTGGTGATAGCTAATGCTTAGAGTTTGATCCCTTATTATGATCACATAACTTTACATTTATATGATTCCCTTACTTGAATTCCGTATTAACCCCGAAAATGTCGACTACTAAAAATATAAGATGCTTAAACGGCTAAAAAGAACCCAAAAGATGTGAAAAAAGTACAAAGAGGTTAGGGGCACCCAGAGGGGATGAGGACACATGAGGCTAGCGTCTTGGTTGGGCGTTGTGTCTAAGATGATAAATGTTTAGGTGTAAAAGGAAAAACAAAAAGTAAGGGTGCAAGACCAAATGTGGCAATAGAAAGCAAAGAAAGGTGGCCAAAGACATGGGTCAATTAGTACTTTTTGTAATTAGGAATCATATTAATAGTAGTATGTAATCAAGACTAGATAATTACACAAAGTGCGTAATTTTATGTCTACAAAGTCATAAGTTCACTCGGTTGGTGATCGATCGTGGTCATCCAATAGCCTATATTGCATCTTTATTTTTGGATTTGATGTGGTATTATGGGTTTTGCGAATCTTTCTTTTGCGGAGTTACAAGTACATCCAATGATCAAGGTGCGACATACATGTAACCAACGATGACTATCAGTGACACTTGTGTGACACAAGAAAAAATAGATCCCGACTACTTTCACGGTCATGGGCGCCTAGTTGCAGACTCTAGCACCCAAACACCCCTAACCTAACCCATCAATTCCCCTAGTCCGGCCTTATCAAATAGTCACATAATTTGATCTCGAACATTGACGGCATTGTTACCTTTCTATTCATCGGTTTTCCAGTCCATATCTAGTCCAAGATAAACACAAATCAGCTAAGTACTTTTCTCTCTCTTGCACTTAGGGTTTCATGTTTATTTGTTTATTACTTGTGTCATAGTGCATCATAACAGTTGTATATAATAGTGTACATTCAGTTATTCGTTAATTAGGTTTTAACATAAATTCTATTTTTGTTAAATCATCATGTGCATGCTTGTAGATTGCACAAAACTATCAAAAAACTTTGTGTCGATCAATAATGTACATTACTAAACAAAACATACTCTCCTATTTCAACATTATTGGTATATGTAATATTGCACGTGGACTCAAATTCTCCTACTTCAATAAGTTATGTGATAATATTTCATAAAAAGGAGTGATAGTCATGTTCCTACTTGTAATGACACTTATATGCTTATATTTTTAGATAAATGGTGAAATGTGACTAGTGAATGAACCTTTCCAATCCACTACCATTCTCATCCATAATGTATTCCTAGTGCATGTAATAGGTGCACTTAAAAATAATTTTGGTGCCTTATACTTGGAATCCATATCATCGAATGCTTAGGTTGATCACAATGTTATACAAAGACAACATATTTTTCACATAGTACTCAATTACCCTTATCACCAAGGGTTCATCATGCCTAAATTTAAATAATTTAATGGATATGGAAATCCACATACTCACCTATCATATTTTTCATATTCTCTTAGAAAATATTTCCACGATGCCGAAATTATTGTTACATATTTTCCTTAGAACTTTTAAAAGTTGTGCCCTAGAGTGGCTCCACACCTTACCTAAGCAGGTCTATATGTTCCTTAAAATTGGAAGAAATATCATTATCTCATTTCAAAGATAACAAGGACCCTAAGCTTATATTATATAATATCCAATCCCTTCAAAAAGATCACGATGAACCCATAAAGGATTATATCTTAAGGTTCAAAGATATATTACATCACTTGATATATCAACCTACTAATTAGAGAATCAATTCATCTTTAGTAAGATTTTTTTACCATCACTCGGGGAGAAGAAATATCATGCCTACAAGTTCTTTGATGGGATTTCCTTCAACACTAAAAATTATGAGAGTGCACTTGTACAATATTTCTTATGATACTTCCCATGAGTCAACAACCTCGAGCCAAGAAGGTTATTCTCCACTAAGATCAAACTAATATTTAAGGCATGTATTAAAGACACGCCTTTCATAATCCCTACTCCATATATTATCAAATAACCAACAATGTTTTGAATGCTCAAACACAAACCTAGTGCTATATTACAAAAGTTACTAGAAAAAAATATAAGCATGTTTCCTTCCATCAAAGAGAATCCTACACACCGTTTAACATAACTAGAGGAAAGGTTATTTGCAACTATCATTGAATGAACAAACATAATGACAACCATTATTTTTACTACATCGAAAAATTGAGGAGCTCAAGAATGAAAGTTTACTCACACTACGAATCCTCGATGATAAATCATTAGAATTGAATCCTCCACCTTCATATCTTTCGTGATGAAGAAAATAAATGCCTCTAATGTAGTTTCTAAAGGGTACATGTCACAAGAGCTACCTAAAAAAGAATAAATAATCATTTAAGAATTTGTAAAAGGTGATTATAGATGAGGGATTACTATTAGTGATAAAATACAACACATCGCATACATAGTTGACTTTCTAAGAGAGTAGGGTATGGCAACACGAGCTATATCATACAAATATCCATGAGGGTATATCAAGCATAAGCTACATCATACAACTATCTTTGGGGGTTATTACGACATATCACACTTCCAATTTATTTTGAGCCTAAGATAGTGGATACATTATTATTTATAGTGTTTGACACCCTATGGTTCAATATTATACTTTGAAACCATGCTTATAGAATATGGAAGCATATATAGATAATGTAAAAATACTTTCTCATTCAACTTCCAAGGATATCTAATGTGGATACTATCACACTCTAATTAAACCTGGAAAAAAATGTGGGGAAGGGGAAGGAGTCCTTTGCTTATTTAAATTCTAGATTAGGGTTAGATATATGATGTACATTTAGATTATTAATCAAACATTGACATTCATATCAAAATATACTTATATATTAATTGAAAGATAGATCAAATAGAACATATGCTAAATGTAGTAAAGTATAATAAGACAAACATTTAGCTATTTTACTAGTTTGGAAGTTGATATGGGTGTAAAAATGGATAAACTAACTAAAAATACCATTTAGATGCTTCATATTTAATACAAGCAGTGCACTATTTGCTAGGAGGAAACCATTCCTTTTGGGCCAAAGCATTTGATGGTTTCACCCTACTATATGCTTTGTTTTAGGATACTAATGGCACTCTTCAACTTCAAGCACCTATGTGAATGAATGAAATATGCCTCGGTGTGAAATATGAGGTCTCAAAAATGTACAAAACCCTTTGTATTCAATTGAATTGACCCAAAACCCTAACCTAGGGTAAAACACTTACAAAAATATTAGTGTTTGGGTTGAAGTGTAATGTGTACAACACCTTTTGTGTAAATATTATGAAGAGGCCTCAAACCGCACATAGTTCTCCACCTAGAGATATAATATTGTATGGATGTAACTATATTTGATAACCCGATCACTTGATAATGTTTTGCAATGACTTGACTTGTTTGTGGTTGAATTGGATTGGAGGGATCTTGGCTTGGGATGCTCGACTCTTGAGCCTAGTTGGAGTGTTTTAAATTGTTTGTTGAAAACCAAAAATAATGAATGTAAGACTTAAATTTGATCATTATATTCATTAAAATTAGTTGAAAAATTATAGGAATTTAGCAATCGTGTTACATTAAGTTACAAATAATTATTAGATGAGATAAATCTCCATGACAAGGGGAGATTACAAGTGAACCATGCTAGTATAAACCAAAGCATACTTAATTAAACTAATTACATCACATTAGTGAGTTGAACACCTAACTAAATTGACATAACATATAACTATGAGTAACAACAAGTTACAACAAGACAAATTTGCATTATTTTTTGGAAATAGGTAAACGTGAGGGTTTTGAAAGGACCCACATCCTTTTACAAAAGGCCCTTAAGGTTGGATATAACAATGAAGCATATAAAGAGAAAGACCGAAGTCAAGCAAAAAGCAAAAGAAGAAGCCCCTAAGGGTTACATATTAAGCATATTTTTAAGGGAAGCAATGCCTCTCTAGTATCAATAGTGGGAAACTTTTTAGCCATAACATCTTCAGTTGAATAAGCTCTAAACACTCGACCTCAATTTAATTCCGTGTATTATCGGTGTGATCTTTCCATTATTTGAAAAACAAAAGCCCCGTTAAGCTTCCCCAAGATGTTGAGAGCAATAGTAGCGAAACATCATCATCCTAAGTAGAAGGAGGGGCCATATCTTGGTGATTGTCGAATCTTCAACCATAAAAGTTTCCATTTCTTCAATGATAGGCGACCCGTGCAACAAAATAGGAGGAGGTGAGTCGGGATAAATAGAAGACAAATTGAGCAACACTATAGGAATGGACTGATCAAAGTCCACATCCGAAGACAATGCCAATATCTCGAGGCACGACACATGAGGAGAAGAGGGCAAGTGGGGAGAGGAGGGGTGAAACAAATAAGTAGGGGAGTGGAGGTGATGACACGGTTGTGAAGATGACGGGTGGGAGCAAGGATAGGTAGTTTTTGACCATGCAATGAGGCGAACCAAACTTAGGAGGAAATCGTGCCACTTCAAGGGGATGACAACAACAGAGAAAAGTAGAAATATGAGACCTTGATGAAGGAGAGGCCCCTCATCTTCATGGGCTTGTTTAATGGATAAATCCAAAGATTGAAACAAGAAATTTTCAGATTAACCTTTCTATGATGCCAAAAATTGGACAAAAGAAAGAATTGAGGCCTATAAACTAATTTATATCTTCCCTCTAAAGTAAAATACCGCATTACCTACTTTGCCACTCTATCCCACATGAGGAGGCAAATAGCCCACTCATACCCAGCATTGATCTTTTCTCAAATGATCTTTAGGCTTAAGAAAATCCATCAATTCAGCTTTAAGCGACCGCTTGAAGTATATGTCCCAATCGGTAGGAAGGCCCGTGGTAAAATTCAATGTCTTATCAGATAGGATAATGGAAAAATTGGGCATCTTGTTAGCCCAAATTCCTTCAAAAGAGAGTGAAAGGAAGGGAATCACAGGGTGTTTAACGAACCCAAAGACTTTCAAAAGAGAGTGAGAGCAAGGTTGTCTAAGGGCATTTAATCCACCCATAAAACATTCCACCCACAAAATCACATCATCGTAAATGGATGAGTATTGAATATGAGAACTTGTGTAAAGCTAAAAGGAATGAAGACTTGTTCTCCATCATTGTCAATTGTATGGGTATAAAATGTTCCAAATATGTGAATCGAAAGGGAATGAAGTAAGATCATGCTCCCATACAATACATTGTAAAAAGTGCTTAAGTATTGAATGTGCAAAATAGAAAAGGAATGCAATATACTTACGACCCCGCATTTTATAGCAAAATATAATTAACTATGCTCTAAATCGTATATAAATCCTTGAACCTATATAAAAAAACATTTGTAATCTTGTATGTTCTAGAATTATTTTTATTGGATTTAAAAAGATACCTAATACAAAGTAACATTTGATGGTTCCATATTTTGTTTGCAGTCTTTTTCTATACTAAAGCTCTATAACTAATTTTTATTTGATCATATTCCTATGTCTCTATAACACGTTCCACTATATTCTACAATCTATATGTGTGCTTTAATTTGATTAATTATTCTTATGATAGCCCCAATGAATACTCCATGTTTCGAGGTGATTAAGATGTTTTATAGATCACTTGTCTCAAAATAATTGAAGTGTGTCCATGTTAGATATAGTATATAATCATCATTGGATCACTTAGAAGATAGTTGTGGGTGGCCATAATATAGAACCCGACCTAGTAAAATATTGCATGGTAGAAAATATGACATAAAGAGATATTATACACAACAAACATGTAAAAGTATAAGAATACAAGTACAACAATCAATGACACATATACAATCGTAGAAATGGCCAATGTTTGCATATAAGGGATATAACTATGTCACACACACATATTGGGTCACATGGCCACATAATAAAATGAAATTGAGGCCAAAATAAGGGACACCTAAGTTTCATACACATATAGAGAAGGCCAAAAGATGCATACACAAGATAATTAGAAAAGAAATCCAATGCGTGAAGATAAGAAGTAGACAATAACCAATAGATGTATGGAACAATATATGGTAGCCTTGCCCATTCCACATGTTAGTCTAAAAATCCAAATATATAGTATACATCACAATAAATAATATAAGAATGATCATGACGTGAAAGAGCATTGTGTAATAAATGAAATAATAACACCCGATAGTGTATAAGATTAACAAGGCCACTAGGTAAGAGGGAAAGTATAGCATCCATAATCATTAGAATATTGTGTATCCTACATCATGCTCGCATACCTCATGAAACACATGTGTGTATAGAGTATAAAATATTCTAAGTAGAGAACTAGTGGATCAAGCCATGTTGATCTCATATTTTTGTATTTTAAGAGTATTTGAATGCTTTTAAATTTCTAGATTTTTGTTTTCAACTTTATACACTTATTTTCAAAAAGGATACCTTATGATACAATCTAAAGTGTGAGGAGATAAATTCACAAGTGAAGGAAGCTTGGGCCTTAATGCAACATTATGCACAATGTGAGTAAGAAATGTCACTTTAATCTAAGGTAACGGGGCACACATAGGAGATTAATTCTCACAAGAGCAGATTTGGGAGGAGGTTTATAGGAAATAGATCTTGTAGATATAACATAAGTAGGCATAATTGTAGAAATCAATGCTCTTGTAGAAGAAGGGATTGGCAAATGAACCTTATAAGGAATGGCCTTAGCCATTAAAACTTTATTGCAATAGGTGTATTTAATGCACTAATGGAGAATAAAAGGAATGGCCTGAAGATTATGAATGTAAGGGTCAGCTAGAAGCATATCACATGTCCCAAGAGTATCAATAACCTGTAAAGCAATAGCCATAGTAGAATTTCCCATTGTAAGAGGTGGTTTAATGTGTATAATATATTAACAATAATTAATTTGGATATGTTTCTTAGCATAGGCCAAAAAGTAAGCAATGTGAGAGTGCACATGTTTTGCCTAGAACCACTCTCTACCAATATAAGGTGGATATGTTAGTGATTAAAAAATTCAAAAAAATAGAGTATGAGAAATGGCATCATTATGAAGTATATCATTTTCAACACTTTTTTAGTACGTATTAACTAATCCATTTTGTTGTTTTGAATTAACCAAGAATGGTAACTCTTTGATAACTTAATGCTCAAGTGGCAATGGTGTAATAAGTTTCACTCACTTGGAGTGTTCAATGTGTACCTCTTCCATAGTGACATGTAGTTGTGTCGATATACCTTCTTAGATTAGAGGATCAAGTTCATGGTTATTTCTCGATTCACTAACCTCATATATGTGTAACTCTTCCATAGTGGCATAAAATTGTGTTGATATACCTTTCTTAGATTAGAGGATCAAATTCATGGTTATTTCTTGATTCACCAACCTCGCACATGTGTAACTTAACAAGATGAATAGATACGATAATACACTTGAAGAAAATTTCACAATTTTACAATATTTGAAATCTTCTTGTATGCATGATAAAGAAGTTAAGCTAATTAATAGAAACTAATACCAAGTAGTTTCAATAACAAAGCTAATCTAACATAAACATCATGATAAAGCCATTAAAAAGAAAAGCTTAACTAATGCATCTAATATTAAAAACATGAAATGTAAACCATCCTTTGATGTTTTTGATGGGATTTAGATTGTAGGTACTCCTTTAGTGAGCCGAACGTAGCTATGTGCGATCAAAGGAAATTCTCCATGGAAGAGGAAGAGATCTCACCA
Source organism: Taxus wallichiana var. yunnanensis (assembly GCA_018340775.1). Lineage (NCBI taxonomy): Eukaryota > Viridiplantae > Streptophyta > Pinopsida > Cupressales > Taxaceae > Taxus > Taxus wallichiana. Next base: position 785,416,368 of record CM031238.1, read on the forward strand.
ATATGGCTTGATTGTCATGTATGGTTCTTCTCTTACTACTCTTTCCAAGTAGAAGATAGAAATGGTTGCTTGATCAATAAGCTTTTCAAGATTGAAATGTTCTTATCATATGTTAATGTCTTATAAGGACATGGTGTAAATTTGGACAAGGTGTATTAGGTTCTTTATATAGCTTTCAGTTTTAGAGAAACTTGTAACGTAGTGAATGTGGGATAAAGGTAAAGTAGAATTAAAAGGGATAAGTATGATTAAAGAGATTAATAAAGGATTAACAACTCATGGGAGTTGGAGATAATTTATTTAATCAACTAGGATTAATTAATAGACCAATATAAGCTTAAAAATCCATTTGGAGGTGATTTAGAAGGAAATTAGTAGAATTTGAAGGGTTTGAAAGGGGATTTAACTAATAAGAAGGTTTATTAGTTAAATACGAGATTGAAAGACTTAAATAATTAATAATGGTTAATTAATTAATTAAAAGAGGATTATAACTAATGAAGTGTCTTTAATTGGCATCTAGGATGGGGAAGGCTAGTTAATTAATGAAGTGTTGTTAATTAACTAAAATAAAGGGAATGTTAGCTAATTAGCGAGAAATCACTAATTATAATGAAATGATGAGAAAGAGGATAATTAGTGTAATTTTAGTATTAAAATACGTGTAGTCAGATTTAGGTGTCTACATTTGCCCCTCTTTGATGTGGTGTAGCGCAAACAACACCATTTCAAAGATAATAGACAATTACAGATAATTAAATTTTGTAAGGGTAGAAGAAAAATTAGTAGGATGGAGGATGCCCCCTCGAGTGTCGATGGGGTGATAGAAGAGGTCGATTGACACTTGAAAAAAAAAATGAGAATGATCATGCTCAAAAATAATTCCATCTCGCTAGCAAGAGATGTTGTTCTTAACAAATCTTGTGGAAGAAAAACTCATAGCAATGAAGTGATTTGAATTGGGCCTAGTTGGCCATTATTGGAATTGATAAAAAGAGTAGGATCCCATGCCTCAAGTGGAAGAAGAAAGGGAGGGGGAAGATTTGGAAAATGATAGGTAGAAAGTTAGGTAGAATGGAAACAAGAAGATATATGGAGAATGGGAATATCACAACGTAGTTGACGAACCATTTGGCTCGAAATAACTATTTATTTGATATAAGCATACAAAAAAGTGTAAAATGACATGAAGAGCCATAATACTGATTTTTGTTCATTGTTAAAGGAATGACTCAAAGCAAAATACATAAAGTAATGCAATACGAGAAAGTAAAAAAAGTAACAAACAAAACAAACAAACAAACAAACAAACACAAACAAACAACATTCAAGAAAGTTGCACTAATTTTTTGTTATCCAACTTCAGTTCCCAAATGTTTGAGTTATACGACAAGGGTTAAAATGGTGCCCCAAGCAAGGATACATGTAAGGGGAATAGATGGAGGACATATAAGTCCCATGAAAAATCAATCGTGCACTATAAAACTACCCCAAGCAATGATATATGCAAGGGAAGACATACATAGCAAGAAAACCAGATTTGTTAATGAAGGAAGATCAAGATGATCCACATGTCGTGCACTAGAACAAGCACACACACTAAAGTATGTTTTGTGGGATAATTTTTAGTGTTTGAGGATATTGTGTCATGTAAATGATTCGGATGGTTGAATGCAATTTACCAAATTTTTGGATTTTGATATTTTACCAATGTGTTGGGTTTTTGGAATTTTACCAATTGTTTGGATTTTGTAGATTTTACCAATTTTTTGGATTTTTGGAAGGAAGGAATATGAAGAAAGGAAGGAAAGAACATCCCATGTGTATGCAATACTTGGTTATATTAATGTTTGATCTTTTTACCTTTGATTTTTTTGTAATGTTTGAATGTTTTTCTCTTTTTTATATTTTGGATGAATTTTAAAGGAAAACCGTGAAGGGATAAGACAATGAAGATGAATGATTAGGAAGTTGGGACCAAAAATGTCACTCCACGTGATAAGATCCAACAATGATGTTTGTGATTTCTTTAATGAGGGAGACTATGAGTTGTTACTTATCAAGAGTGATATTATCTCCAATCTCAATGATCATGTGTGAGATCATACTTGATAAGTGATTGTGACTTATCTTTCAACATGGATTTTGTATGTGGAAGCTTGAGTTCCCTATCCATAGATTTTTACACTTTTTCCATACTTTACGTTGACATTGGTGTGAATTTTTAATCATGTTTGTGAATTAGATTTGTGAGTGTTGAATTTTTTGGGAGCTTTGGAGCTCTTTGAATTTTTATATTAAGTTGATGAAGAAACTATTTATGTTTCATACCAACTAATGCATGATTTTATTGATACCGAAAGTGGGAGAAGAAGAAAGATGTTTAGGATTGATGATAGGAGTGGTAGAGATGATGGTGGGATTGCCACAGTTGTTGATAGAAGGATGATATGATGGACAAAGAGGATATGGTCCAAGGATTGAAGAGAATGGGCTACTAGGAGGTGAGCCATAGATAGAAGATGAAGGGATACTAGGATGTGGCTTGATGATGGAAGAGAATGGGAAATATAGGAGGTGAGCCATATATAATGTATCGATCGGTAATGAATGGTGTTTCAGATAAGTTGCGTATGTATATGAGAAAAATAGATAGAGTAAGGTTGAGGAGGAATACCGTGAATGAAGGTGGAAGGTAGAGTGCATGCATTTTGATTTTCGATCCAAAGGTGTTGATTGCGAGAATTTTTTTTTTCTAGGAGGAACTACCTATGAATGCAAAACAAGACTACAAGAGGAATATTAAACAATATATGTCAGTGGAATGCCTAATGTGTGCTAGATGGGAAGTGTGATACTTCCTAGATGGTTGTCAATCCACTATTTAATATAATTCAATGCAAGAAATAACATAAGTAGACAACATCCTATTATAATTGATATGATTTAAGTACCTCATTCAAATACAATAAGAAAATTTAATCTAATGGGTAAGGTTGTGGTCAGATCTGGAGGTAGGGCAGTGTAGCCAAGGTGACTGGGACATGTCAGAATCAGGTTTTGGGTGATTTGGTTTATTTGGGTGAATGGTATGAGGTTGTTGTTATAGGAAGAATTACCATATATAGAGACCGATGTCGGTCTGATATGACCGATGCCGGTTGAGAGGAAACTGACAACGATTTGGATTAACCGGCGTTGATAGGGTTGGGATGATAGAAAGTCCATAAAGTTTGGTTTTGGTGATTCTCTGTGATTACACAAAGAATGGGAGAATGAGGATTAGGTTTCCAAAGATGCTGAGAATTCTCAGAGATGTATGGGGTCAGGTATAGAGTTGGGAGGTTGTAGGTGGTTAGGTGGAGGGATTGACATGAAGGTGGGAGGTGATGAGATGTAAAGGAGACTAGGACTCCCAAACAAAGATAAAGAAACTAATATAAATAAGTATGGAAAGATGCAGATCTAAATGCACTTACTTGTACTTGTAGACTAGTGGTTGGATGAGGGTGATGGTTGATCTGTGAAACTGGTGGTGGTGGTGTTGTGGCGGTGCTTGAAGATGAATGTTACCATGAATGTTTAACCTTCATATCAGTCTTGGTGTTGGTTCAGGATGTCTAGATGTGCAAGAGGGCTCTGGTGTGTGCTTGCATGTAGATCTCTCTTCTCCAAAACTTGAATACTTCTTCCAACCTCCTCATAAAAAGGTTACCAAAGTGAGAATATATGGTAATCCGATTTTTGATGGTTTATGGTGATCGACATCGATTTAGGGTTGACCGATGTCGGTTAAGGAGGGATATCCTAGGTTTCCAAACTAACATATTTTGGCTATCTTTTGGCCAGTTCTATCCATTGTTGAGATCCAAAATGGTATTTTCCACGTGTGTATGCAATTAGAGGAAGAATAGGCATCTAGTGTTAGGGTTAGAATAAGTCTCAATTAGTTATGGTAAGTAGAGATTGAGTCCTAGTTAAAAGGAAACATGTTAAAAATAGGTCTATGATGAGGTGTCTAGGTGATGTCTGTTGGGGTGAGGTGTCTAGGTGAGATGGAAATTCATTTAATTAAGGTATTTATTAATGGATATTGTGAAGATGGCCATTAATTTAATTGAGGTGATTAAATTAATATAATATACATGTGAGGTAAAGGGGGCATGTGACCCAAATTTGGTGTCTACAAGAAGATGAAGGGCTACTAGGAAGTGGCCCAGGATAGAGATAATGGGCTGGGCTACCAGAGGTGACCCAAAATAAAAGATAAAGGGCTACTAGGACATGGCCCATGTATAAAATATAATGGGCTACCAGGAGGTGAGCCACATATAGAAGATAATGGGCTACTATGATGTGACCCAAGGGAAGACGAAGATGGGCTACCAAGAGGTGGCCCACATATATAGAATAAGATGATGGGCTACCCAGAGCTAATCCAAGAATATGATTGTGGAATAATGATATGTAAGGATTGATTGGGGTGATGAGAAGAAGATAGGGGATCAATGATAGAACTAGGTGTTTCTCCATGTAATGGGGAATGTAAAGATGGAAGAACAAGAGGAGGATCAAGTTTGATGATTTTAGGATCTTCCTCTGTTTTCTGACAAAAGGAACAAACTTCTTCCCCACAATATGTGTATGTATCAAGGTCAAAAGAGAATCCTCTAAATTAATTTCATCATGTAGCCCCATGAATTCTCTATGGCTTCTTCACTCTAAAAGAAATCAATCGGTATGGGTTGTTGTTGGTCGAAGGTTGATTGGAAGAAAGGGGTCCAAAAAGTGTTAAAGCTTTAGAATATGTTTGATGATGGATATGATGGGAAGGTTTGACTTATTGTGTCCACAAAATAATTGGATAGTGCTTTGAAAATATATCTTAGCACATCGATTTCTTGTGAATGGTTCGACGTGGACAAACATCAATCTTTAGAAGATTGATGAATATAGAATAAGGAATGATCAAAATGACCAAGGGCCAAAGAGGGATTGGATTTTTATTAATAGAATAATATGACGAAGTAGATTTAGATTTGGATGTCTCACAAGTGGGTTTAGATTTGGATCTGGGATAGGTTGGTAATTGTTTTTACGAGAGAAGACGGTATAATGCAAGTAGACAAATAGGATTGTGTATAAATTCAATAGATTGTGACATAGGGGTCGACTTGGATGATTGATTAGAGGAATTTTGAGTCGCGTGGATATTTAAAGGAGGAAGACATCGTTGAGGCGATCGATAAAGGGGCTCTGAGGGAGAAAGGAGGAACAGGGAGGACTGACTAAGATTCAAATTAGATGAATGATGGGGAAGAATTTTTTGAGTCACAAATCCTTAGAGGAGGAAAACTTCATTTAGGTGACTGATTATTCCTTAGAAGAAATTCGATCGAATGAGGCTCAGGAGATTGAGGGGAATTAGAAGAATAACATGGATTAGAATAATCAGGAGAATATGGTTGATGTGGAGTATTATAAGGATACAAATGATTAGGAGAATCATAATCATACCACGAACTAGAAGCATCATAATCATACCACTGACTATGAGATGAAGGTGGGGAAAGGGGTAACAAAATGGGTTCCCTAGTGTGAAGAACCAATCGAGGTTTAATCATGATGGGCATCTTTTGATGTGAATGTAAAACTTAGGTTCCCTATTGTTGTAAGTGTGAGGAACCATGTGATAGTTAGTCATGGTTGGCATTATTGGGACCAAATGCCTAGACCTAGATTGTATGATTGAACTCCTTCAAATGGAAGGAAGTTCCATGTCGATTCGATTAACAATGTAATGGCGACCAACTAGACATTTTGCAAATATGGGGATGCTCGTGTGATTTTTTGAAGGGAATATAAGGAAAACAGACATCATAATGACATAATTTTGACAATCAAGCAAGGTTTGGAAAACAAGTTACAAGTGTAAATGTCAAAATGGTTGATGAAAATTTGACAATGTAAAGTAATGGATGCAAAGGAAAATTTTCCTAGATGTGAAGTGTATGATGAAGGTCACCAAGGAAAATCTATGAAGTCTGGACAAAGGAATGACCGTAAAGGAAATTGTTTCCTATTGTTCAAATTGTCTCAAAAGTTGTTTGATAATGTAACAACACAATTTCAATATTTAAATCAAGTTTTGAGCAAACAAGATTTAAGTATTAAAAAGGGGTTGAAGTGATTTTTGACAACATAATAATGCAAAGTATACACTTAAATCAAGTTTAATACAAACAAGGTTTAAGTCTTGAAAATGGATGATACAAATGTGAGCAACATAACAATACAATTTCAATACTTATATCAAGTTTATGACAACAAGATGTAAGTATTAAAAAGGGATTGGCACAAGGTGAGAAACGTAACAACGCACCTTCAACACTCAAATCAAGTTTGAAGAAAAACAAGGTTTAAGTATAGTAATGGGTTGATACAATGTGAGCAACGTAATAATACAATTTGGACACTTAGATCAAGTTTAAGAAAACAAGATGTAAGTATAAAAATGGATTGATATAATGCGAGTAGCGTAAATGACACAAAAGGAGATCAAGGGAGATATCTTCTACAATTGAAATGTCTCAATGTTGGTTTCAAGACAAACTACTAAAATATGAAGATGTACCAACACACTTTCAACACTTAAATCAAGATCGCAAAGAGGAACGATTTAAGTGGGTGCAAAAGTGGTGGACACAATTTTGGCAACACTTGAGTTGTTTTCTTTTGACCAATAATGCCAAAAAAGAACAAGGAATTTATGATTGGTGATGAAAAATACACAATGCAACTTTGGCAAGAGTTTTTCCTTTTTGATAACAAGGTAGAAACTAGGACAAAGTTTTACTTTGTAAGATTCATGATGAAAGATACATGACACAACTTCAATGGAATTTTGCCTTGTTGAAAAACAAGGTTTTAACTCCGAGGAAGTCTTGCTTTGTAATGGCTCTTTGAAATTCTTGATTTGGATAATGGTAAAGTTGGCCCCAATGCCAAATGGCTCCTAGGATTTTGTTCTCAACACTCACCAATATATTGTCTAAGAGAGGTACGCTTTTTAGAATAAATCCTAGACAAAGGACCATTACCCCACAATAAATTTAATGAACGAGGCCTCATATAGAAAACATTTAGCACTCCTCGTGGGTTTTTCTAGTCAAGTAGGTGATGGGAACTTCCCATTTGTCAACCAGTTCCCTCAATGTGTTGACTACTTTGGGGTTCCTGTGGTAATCCTCATAATGAGTTTTATGGCTTATGCCAAGATACTTCCCACAATTTAAAGCGGATGGGTTTTAACCCTTATCAAACCTGTAAATATAAAAGTGTGAATGAATGGTGTGTTTTTTTATCTTTGATCTTAATGTGGTTTTGCACCTTTGGCAACCTACACATAGTGTAGTTAGTATTTGTCTTGATTTTATTCTTTGACAAGCAAAAAGGTCATGTACTCAAAAGATTAGTAGTTTTCCATACAAACAAAATGTTTAGAAAGAGGATCAAGGTCATTTTTGATTCTCAAAGATGCTCAAAAGTAAGAGAAGAGCATACACAATGTTTGATCCAACTAAGTAGAAATGGAAAAACTTTAATCAATGACCATTAAGTGCTTTTGAAAGATGATTTTTAAACAACTTAAATGATGAATTTTTTCAAGTAAACACAAAATGTTAGAATGAAGATCAAGGTCATTTTTGATTCTCAAGATCACTCAAAAGCGCAAGAGAAGAGCATACATAATGTTTGATCCAACTTAAGAAAATGGAAAAACAAATGTAATCAAAGCATTTAAGTGTTAAAACTGATTTTTAAATAACAACTCAAATGATTAGTTTTTCCATGAAAACTATCAAAATATCAAGTGTTATCCATATTTCTAAATGAAAATCAAAATGTTAGAAAATCATCCAAAATCGTTTTCATTTTTGATTCTCAAGATCACTCGAAAGCGCAAGAGAAGAGCATACGTGGTTTTGATGAATTTATAACAAAAAGGAGATTTCCAACAAATATTTAAAATGCTAACACCATTTCTAAACAAATGATAACCATAATGTTAGACAAATATCCATAATCATATCCATTTTTGATTCTCAAGGTCACTCGAAAAGCAAGAGAAGAGCATACGTGGTGTTGATCAAATTAAAATGAATCTAACATGCAAAGAAAATGACTAGTTTTATAATAAAGGAAACCTTTGCATTTTCTATAAGTTTAAATCCAAAATTTATGTGTTCATTTCATATTTCACCTCAAGACCTTTCCGTCACAAAAAATGGAGTCATTTGAGTTCGGGAGAAAAATTTATGGCCTCCAGGAAGATAGGTTATGCATATGCTCTTATACTCATGGGTATGCACTTAACTTGTACTCAAAAATGTAAAAAAACGTCCCAAAATCTACAAAAAGATTAAATTTTTCCCACAAAGATTCAATTTTGACATCAACCCATCTCCTTAATATATGTGCAAAGAAGACTCAACACTATCAAACATTAACATATGATGCTAAAAACTTAACATTTTCAACAAATTGACAAAACTAGCATGTAAAATGATGAAAAATGAAGCTCTAAAAATGAAAACATGGAGAAAGCTTGAATTTTTCTCATCAAGATCTCATTTTGACAAGCAACCACCTCCTTAATATGCAAAGAAGACTCAACACTATCAAACATTAACATACATGCTCAAAAATTTAACATTTTCAACAAATTGACAAAACTAACATGTAAAATGATGAAAAATGAAGCTCTAAAAATGAAAACATGAAGAAAGCTTAAATTTTTCACATCAAGATCCAATTTTGACAGCACTTCACCTCCTTTATACCTACAAGGAAGAATTCAACACATGCAAACTCAACAAAACATGCTTAGAAACACAAGTTATGTCAATATATTCAAAAAGAAGGTTAGTATGCAAAAAGAAACTTAACCAAAATAAAGAATGTGTGTGAGACAAAGGGGTGTCCCACCGGGCATGCCATATGTATGCATGTGATAAAGAAGCTAAGCTAATCAATAGAAACTAACACCAAGTAGTTTCAATAACAAAGCTAATCTAACATAAACATCATGATAAAGCCATTAAAAGGAAAAGCTTAACTAATGCATCTAATATTAAAAACATGAAATGCAAACCATCCTTTGATGTTTTTGATGGGCTTTTAGATTGTAGGTACTCCTTTAGTGAGCTGAACGTAGCTACGTGTGATCAAAGGAAATTCTCCATGGAAGAGGAAGAGATCTCACCAATATGGCTTAATTGCCATGTATGGTTCTTCTCTTACTACTCTTTCCAAGTAGAAGATAGAAATGGTTGCTTGATCAATAAGCTTTTCAAAATTGAAATGCTCTTATCATATGCTAATGTCTTACAAGGACATGGTGTAAATTTGGACAAGGTGTACTAGGTTCTTTATATAGCTTTCCAATTTTGGAGAAGCTTGTAACCTAGTGAATGTGGGATAAAGGTAAAGTAGAATTAGAAAGGGATAAGTATGATTAGAAGAGATTAATAAAGGATTAACAACTCATGGGAGTTGGAGATGATTTAATTAATCAACTAGGATTAATTAATAGACCAAGATAAGCTTAAAAGCCATTTGGAGGTGATTTAGAAGGAAATTAGTAGAATTTGAAGGGTTTGAAAGGGGATTTAACTAATAAGAAGGTTTATTAGTTAAATACGAGATTGAAAGACTTAATTAATTAATAATAGTTAATTAATTAATTAAAAGAGGATTATAACTAACGAAGTGTCATTAATTGGCATCCAGGATGGGGAAAACTAGTTAATTAATGAAGTGTCGATTAATTGACCGAAATGAAGGGGAATGTTAGCTAATTAGTGGGAAATCACTAATTATAATGAAATGACGGGAAAGAGGATAATTAGTGTAATTTTAGTATTAAAACTATGTAATCAAATTTAGGTGTCTACACTTCCTCATCTAACAAAAGATAGTTGTGGCTATTATGTATAAATTGACATGACGGATGAAGTGTGGATGGAATGGATAACATGGATCCAGTGACACAATAGGAGATTATAATGAAGAAGCTACCTATAATATGAAAAGTAATAAGTAGGGATTTACATTGATCTCTTATATACTTAGGAGGTAACTATGTAGGACCAAAAGTAATAACCTTATTAATGTTTTGAAATGGATATGCGATAGAAAAAAGGAAGATGGTTATGTATTGGTAAGGAGGGTAGTAGATTTCTCTAGGGTTATCTTAAATTAGATAGCATTGGTATCAATCACATGTTGGATAACATTTCAAAGCTTGAAACATATTTTAATAGAGTGCCCAATACATCTATGGTAGTCTTAATAGGCACTAGAGTCGGAAGATTTAGCTTAAGGCTTGTTCTTATCAACCTCAACAAGTGGAGGGAGAGATACAAGGTTATAACTAACAATTTTTGTAAGATCACATGCAACATGGAAGGAAATAGTGTAAATTAACTTTGGGGAGGAGCTTATAATTTAAGTTTTTGCATATTACACTTTACAAAACGATTATAAAGCCATGTATTAGTGAAGGGTTGGTAGGTGACACTAGGTCAAGAATAGTATCATCGTTTGTACAAGAGTATCCACTCCACATATAAGAGGAGGTCATCAAGGGTTAACAAAGAGGATGATCAAGAATTGACATCTATGGTGCCTTGAGACCAAACAAAGTGAGTATAGAGGCATGATTTTTTGAGGGATTATTCCTTTCTTTCAAGTTGAGAAGAGACATGAACCCGGTTATAGGGATGGTAACCAACATCATCTCAAGGAAAAAGAGTTTGAAAATCACATGAGCTTCAAAAATATTTCCACCGCACATGGGTGAGCCATGGGAATGGATATTGTTGAAGAGAAGAGCAATGAATAATAACTATAATTACAAAAGTCATAATTTGGAATAGGATGACCTATGGAAAATAGGATAAGCATTTGATTAACAAGTAGGTTCACTAGATGGTTTCACCCAAAAAAAAGTGTAGGGAAGGGGAATGACTTCATTTAATTATTTAAATTCCATATTAGGGTTAGATACATGATGTATATTTAGATTATTAATCAAACATTAACATTTGAATCATAATATACATATAGAGAAATCAAAATATAGATCAACTAAAACACGTACAAATGTAGTAAAACATAGTAAAATGAGTGCATGTGATTATTTGATTGGTATGGAAGTTGATCTAGGTGTGAAAAATGGATAAAATAAATGGAAATATCTTGCTAATGCTTTTGTCTCTAATTCTAGCTTTGTATTGTTTCTTGGGGACGAAATTGTTCATTTGCATCAAACCGTTGGCAGTTCCATCCTATTGGATGGTTTGGTTTGAGATGTTAATGGCCCTTTGTATCTTCTAACACCTCTACCAATGACCTGTAATATGCCTCTTGTGAAATATTATGTCTTGAAAATGTGTAAAATCCTCTATAATCAATTGAATCGACCAAAAAACTTAACCTACGGTAAAATCCTACAAAACATTAATGTTTGGGTTAAAGAGAAATTTATACATCAACTACATTGGTACTACTACAAAGAGGCATCAAACCATGTATTTTCACACCTAGATATATAATACTACACGGATGCAACTATGATTGATAAAATAATCACTTGATAATGCTTTGTAATGAATTGACTTATTTATGATTGATTTGGCTTGGAAATCTTGGCTCTTGAACCTAATTTAGAGTACTCCAAACTTGTGTAGGGGATGCTCCTAATGTTTGCTACTACTTTAAGGAAATTTAGGAGAGATTTGTATTACTTTTGAGTTATTTTTACTTTAGTGTCCTTGAAAGTGTCAAGTGTTTTACAACTTAGTAAATGAGTGAATTTGACTTACTTACATAGGGTTTCTTGGCGTAATTTCACATTAAAGATGACCTATAGGGAAAATACCAATGTATAAAAATATTTCAAATTGAGAAATTGATTGTTTGGTGACCTTGGATGGAACCATTCTATCCATGACCAAATTGTTTGATGGCTTAGTCATATTGGATGGTTTGGTGTAAGAGGAAGATAGAGTGTTGTAAATGTTTGTGCATAAGAATTAAGGGAATTAAACTACTTTAATGTGAACATTTCTTTAAATGTCAAAGTAGTGAAACAAGGATATCAAGTCATGTAATAAGATTAAGGATGGAGTAGGATATGTCAATTAAACTCAAAGTAGGTGTTGTGTGCATGTGTTGTTTTTTAAACTAGTGCTAATATGAATAAAAGACTAACACCTAAATAGCCTTAATTAGCAAGAGTTAAACAAACTACTTAGCACCATCATGATAAGAATTAAACAAGGGTTAGATGCTAAACATTCATCAATAAAACTTTGAAACTAACAATGTTAAAACATCTAAAATCCTCTATTCTCTAACAACAAATAAATGAAATGGACCTAGGTAGGCTCCATGGCTATCAAAAATGGTTGTTCTATTGGTGTTCCAAGAACCTAGGAATGAGGGCTTGTCAAAGTTGGGCTACAAGACCCTTTTGACACCTCCCATATGACCTAAGCACTTAGGAAAGAGGCTTAACTCTTCAAGATGATGAACTCTCAAGAAAACAAAAGGCAAGCTCTTAGTCTATTTTGCTATATGCTTTGCATTTGCTTTCTCAAAGAGTTTAGGTGTATGTATAAAGGTAGAAGGAGGGCTCCTTATATAGCCCAATGGATAAAGGAAACACTTCATCCCTTTGCATGTGGGATAAAGGTAAAACATGATTAGGAATGGATAAGGTTGCTTTATAAAAGGTAACCTTACTTTAGAAGGGTTTAATTTATAATTAGCAAGTCATGGGAGTTGGGGGGTGTTTTAATTAATCAAAGGTGATTAACTAATAGGTAGATGTAAGCTTATAGAAGCTAATTAGAGGAATATTAGTATGATTTAGGCTATTAGAAGGGGATTAAATCAATTAAATATTGATTTATTGGTTAAATGGAAGGGAAAGCTAATTAATTAATAATAATTAATTAGTCTAGATAGAAGGGGTGAATAATTAACGGAAGGTCGTTAATCAGGATGTTAGTTGGATAGGTGACTGACTTAATCAATGTACCATATTATTTGGCGTATCGAAGGAATATGCCCTACGATGGAAGCTTCTAGAAGACCATCATGGCAAAAAGTGGAGAGCTCGGGCTGGAGGAGCATGCTCCCATGGAGGACCACATCGGACACTTGGCGTTGGATCTGAGGCCGCAGAAGGATGAGTTGGCACTTTGGGATGCCTATATATACAAGCACCCACTAAAAAAAGAAAAAAAAAAGGAGATAAGATAGGAGAGAGAGAGAGATCAATAGAGAGTAGAGCTCTGTAGAAATGCTGCAAGGAGTCATATTGGGTTGGGTAGATGAAATATAGGAGAAGGATGTATCAAGGGCTTGGGGTTATAAAATTTATTTTTGAGAGCTAAATGATATGGATCCAGTTATGATGCATGACTTTGGTCTGCCATAATGTGGTGTTTTGTAGTAAGTCTAATGAATGTAATGAGGTTACCAAGTTAATTGAATATGATCCTTCTTGGTTCGGATTCATACATGATTCTTCATAGTTCCTTTTCATGTATGTTTATAAGATGAATATGAATTCCTATGCATTTTCCTTTTATTTTGATTCAGATTCTTTAAGTCTATTAAAGTATCTCTGTCTGTAATGACTACAATGATCTAGAGCCATTTTGAGCTCTATGATGTTTGCATGTTTCATTCCCACTCACTTCCTTTAAATTTTGGATCATAGATGATGTTTTCCCACTCAACTCACATAAAAGAGAGACTGGCACCCCCGTGCGTGCCTCGGGTGAGCACCCAAGCCTGCACCCGTTGGGTGATAGGCCGATGCATGCATGGGATTCCCTTGTTCTTTGGTGGGTGTAAAAATGACTACATCTTGGTTCCATTTTCGGGACCTCTTTTCAAAGTTGTAGTGGGAAATGACATACATCATGATATGTATGTGTAATGAGTGATGACAGATGTTTAACTTTGGAAAGTGTTGAATCATGGTTTCAAGAGCATGGAGGATGAATTTTCTTAGAGATTCAACACTGGACCTGAGTTTGATGCACGTAGATGGGTAGAAGAGAACCTCTACCATGATTTGTATGATTTTTTTTTTTGTTGCTTCCAGTAGAGAACTGTATGAATGGCTCTCGGCATATGCATCTAGATCAAGCTGGTATTATAGATCACATGTGTGGACCCAAGAAGAATACCAGAGGCTGCAAGATGTAGATCTGATGTGGACTCATGTTGTGGATCATTGGTGGAAAGGAGTACTGGCTAGCTACACTCTGGAGTATGCTATTTCTACATATTCTTGTCTGGAAGTTGTTGAGTTTGAGTTTTTTGGGAGCCAGAGGATCATTTCTATGTGTTATCCTCTGGAAATGAAGATCTTGATTGTTACCTTGAGTTTAGAGGCATTTCGATGGCCGGCTAAACCATTCTGAGTGTTGGGTGAGGAAGCTAGGGTGGAGGAAGATGGAAGATATTATGATGGAGAAAGAAAGGGAGGAGAGATGACTCAAGTATAGTGAAGTGCGTGAAAGGGAGATTGCTAGACAAATGTGAGGTTGCAAGTGTGATGGATATATGGAGGTAGATGTTATGGGAAGGATTTGAGGTTCACATGAGAGGATGTGGAACCTGAGTAGTCTGTGCTACCCCATCTGGAAAGCGCGTAAGAGAGACCCCTTGGCTTCGATGAGATTTCATCATGTGGAGAGAGAAGAGTCATTGGCATGCATCTGAACCCACCTAGTGACCAAACCTTGGTGCTTGGTTTTAGATCAAGGAAGGAGTATCGCTGACCTAGTTGGTATCAGTGGAAGTGACAGATCTGTGCCCAGGAGATACAATTTCTCATTTCCCACTTCTATGGCTATGCATACTATTCCTAGTATTTGGAGGAATTTTTGGACAAGGAGCAAGTACACAAGCCTTTGGTCTCACATCTGGGAGTGGCGCGGGGTACACTATTAGTAGTGGGGCATTATCACAGACCATTGGCGCATGCAGTAGTTAAGTGGAACTTTGGGGACCCTTGGCATGACCACTACAGGACTGGTGGACTGGTGGATCTGGTGGGTCTAGAGGGAGGAACAGTGGACCTGGTGGATCTAGTGGGTCAGGAGGAACAGGACTGGTGGATCTGGTGGGTCTGGTGGGTCAGGAGGCACATAGGACCTAGTGGATCTAGTGGATCCGGTGGGGGGGAAACACGAGGAAACCAAGGCTCTGGCTCAGGAGGACAAGGGCCCCAACCACCTCCTCAAGTTTTCTTTGAGATGTCTTTACATTTTCTAGATTACAAGAGGTATTGAAGATGTTGTGAGAACATGTTCACAAGTGTGAGTTGCTATGGCGTGCAAAAGGGATCACTAGCCCAGAGCAGAAGGAAAGCAAGTTTTTACAATGATGACATTGCAGGGGTGCACATAGCTGGTATAGGAAATATGACCCTCATCAAATGGTGGTGGATTATACTACTTTAAAAAATGCCTTCTTGGTAGAATTCCACATCCCTGAGTTTGAACAGAAGAGCATCAGTGCCCTGAAGGAGATTCAACAGGAATGGCAGAGAGTGTGTGGGAGTATGATGCATGGTTTAAGACTCTCTGTCAAAATTGTCATATGACATTCACCCTTCACAACATGCTCAATGGTTTTTTGGGGGTTGATAACACCTTTTAGAAGAGCTTTATCTCATAAAACTTTCATCAGACCCACATGTGAGGCGTTAGAAGCCTATGTGTGCAAAGTTGTTGGAAGTGTTGATACTAGTGTTAGCCCATTTCTGGAGGCTCAAATCATCTGCTATGGCTAAGCAGCTGGAAAATTTGTCTGTGAACTCAGCTCATGAGACTCATAGTGGAATATGGTGTATAGATTGTGAAGTAGAGGGGCATGTCAAGGATAGTTTCCCCCGAGAAGATAGTACGCACCGTAGTAGTAGACTGTGAGATTTGTCATGGGGACCATGATGCAAGTAGATGTCCCTTGTTACAATGTGCAATTTGGAAGAATGTGTCTTGCTACTATAAGATCTGCACCTCTATGACCCATGACACTAAGGATTGTAGGCTTATTGATCAGATCCATGAGGCCATTGATCTTGGTGTGTGCCAAACTAGCCTTTGCAAGTAGTTCTAAGAATGATGACCACCATTATGAGGAGCGCGCAGATGGGGCACGTGGAAGGGGATTTCATGTGGAGGATTCGTGGTCATGGTAACCATGGAGGAGGAAGAAGTGAGTTCCCACATGGAACCTATTTTAATTGTGGGTCTACAGACCACTACAAGTGCGAGTGCCCAGACTTATTGTAGTGCTCATGGTGTGGGAAGAAGCACAAGTATGAGGAGTGCCCTGAGTTGTTTGAGCACATGAATCAGCAACACCGGAAAGACAAGGGCATTGCAATGGTAAGCATTAAGAAGGATGACACACAATGGATGCCATGGGTGACACGTGATGTAGGCTTGGAACTTGTTATGGTAACAACAAGAGTAGAGGCATGCGCGCAAAAGGAAATACCAAGGCAAGAAGAACCTGGTTTCAAGGGAAGAAGTGGTACATGGGAAGTACCCAGACCTGCGCATCAAAAGGAGGTATATCAAGAAACCATGGATGTCATTCGGAGTTTACAAGGAGAAATCCAAGTGTCTAAAGGAGTAGTCCAGGAGGGAGGAGCAAAGAAGGAAGGTCGAGGCACCAAAAGATGACCTGGATGAGGTCAAGGAAGTATGTAAAATGCTAAGGCAAGAGAATATTATTCCCTTGCTAGGAGCATGGTTGAGAGAGAAGGTACCACGCGCCGGAGAAGAGCAGAGAGGTAGGTCTTGCATGCAAACCTTCCCCCTCACAGCCTTGACTATGATAGGAGATCACGTTAAATGCGGTCATGGATGGATGGCTCCTTAGTAATATCCTCATTGACACAGGAGTGTGGAGGTCAATGTTCTCACCTTGGATGCATGGCATCAGATGGGAAGACCTGCATTACAACCATCTTTGAATGTGTTGTATATGAAACAAAATGAAGGCAATGCCCATCGGTGTCTTAAAGGATGCAACCATCACCATTCAAGGAGCTAAGTTTATTGGGGACTTCGAAGTCTTGGTGCTCGCTGAGGTAGACAATTTCCCAAGCACTACTTGGGCCCATGGTGCTATAAGAACAATGTGGATCTTGGTTCAACAAGGGATACATAAGCTTTGAAAATGAGGAGGAATGGGTCATCATACCCCTGGCTGATGGGAAATCAACACCCTATACTGAACCTTTGGGAGAAGAGGTCCTGGATAGAATATATGTGCTCAATCAGGGATCCAGAGATAATTCATCCCATAGAAGGAGTTATCTAGTTTGAGGATGCTCAGTCCCTAAGTGACACCACCAGTATAGCATGTGATAATTGGGTGCATGGAACCTATGAGTTAATCGGATGACATTTGAGAGGATCGGTGACAAAGGTGACAAAGGTGCATATGGTCCGGCACCTAGGAGGAAAGGAGCTACCTAAGTACTCAGGAGGAGCCTTCCCTGAGGTCTTTTTGTAGGAGATGGAAGCTCAGTGGAAGGAGGAAAATGAATGAAGGGGATGTTAAGTTACGTCCTACTCGGAAACTACTATGTGCGTTGGTGGGAAACACATCGGGATAATCTCTTGGAATGGTGTGAGGTGAGAATTGCATTCTCTGTAAGGTTTTTAGAGAGCAACGCACCCATGGCTATAAAATATTACCATGGTAAAGAGACCACTTCCTTCCATATCCAAGCATGTGAGACAGCCTGGATGGGAAGCACAGAAGCATTGCCACCTTCATTATGGGTTCACAAGTTGTATTCCACCCTACAAGGTTGTGCATGTGCATGGTACATTCATTTTGAGACACGCCGCCAGACATAGGGAATTGGAAAGAGTTAGTGGTTGATCTCATTCAAACATTTGAGTATCGGAGTACAAAACCCTTGGTGGATAAGGCATTGTAGGTTGTCAAGTGCCTTACCATTGGGGATAGTGCCATGGTAGAAGATAGGCTACTAGAGTTGCTAGGTGAACCTGGCCTGGAGGTGCACTTTGAGGAAGAAGAAACAAAAGAGATACAACTTGAGCATGTGTGTTTGGAAAAAGAAAAGGGGAAGATGGTGTATGTTATTGATGGTGAAGAAGTGGAAAACTTGGATGTTGACCATTCTATAGGGATGTGTGAAGTCATAGATAGTGTTGATGAATGGGTGTGTGCCTATCATGAGCCTTTAAAGACAAAGAAGGTTAACATCGGCTCAGAGAAGAGCCTAAAGAGGCTATCATTGGAGACTATTGGTTGCAGAGAAGGAAGTCTCTAAGATCATTGATCTTTTACGTGAGTTTGAGGATTTATTCCCATGTGTGGGTATCATGAACTTAAAGGCATTCACCATTCCTTGGGGGAAATGAGAATTAAGTTGAAAGGAGGGGTGTGCCCCAGTCGGAAGAGACCATACCGAATGAATCCTAACCTACGTGTGAAGGTTAAGGAGGAAATAGATAAGATGATAGCATCGGCATTATTATTGAAGTTGTTGAAGAGTCAGAATGGATAAGTCCAATGGTAATTAGCATCAAGAAGGATGGAAGGATAAGGATCTGTGTTGATTATAGGGACCTGAATAGTATGTATCATTGATCCTTTCCCAACCCCATTTACTGAAGAAATCTTAGAGGGAGTGGTAGGCGCGAGGTCTATTCTTTCACAGATGGATTCTCGGGCTATCACCAGGTAAGGATCGTGAAGGAGGACCAAAGGAAGATGAATTTCACCACTGAGTGGGGAAGTTTTTCCTATACAGTCATGCCTTTTGGGTTGAAGAATGCACCTGTTGTGTTCTCGCGCATTGTGGTACAAGCTTTCCAGGACTTTCATCCATAAATTCCTTCAAGTCTACCTGGATGATTGGACAGTATATGGGTTAGTGAAGGACCATTGTGACAACTTAAGGCTGATGTTTGAAAGGTGTCGGTAGTTGAGGATATCCCTTAACATTAAGAAATGTGTCTTTGCTACCATTTGGAACATTATTGGGGCACATCATATGTAAGGAGGGCCTACTAGTAGATCCCGCAAAAGTTGTAGTAATTGTGGGATTGAGGGAGCCTACTAGTCAAAGCGTAGTGCATGGATTTCTTGGGCATACGGGTACTATAGGAAGTTCATCAAGGGATATGCCAAGATCACCACACCTTTAGAAGATTTTACTTAGACATAAAGTGCCTTTCATTGGGGAGAGGCACAATAGAAGGCATTTGACACTTTGAAGGATAGGCTTGTCACCGCGCCCATCCTACGTTTCCCTTCTTGGGATAAGCCTTTCCATGTTCATGTGGATGCCAGGAACCACCATTGGAGCAAGTACTTGCACACCTGGTGAAGGGATTGATTGATCATCCTTTGTGCTTTGCAAGTAGGAAATTGACACCAACAGAGAAAAATTACACTACGACTGAGTGCGAGGCATTGTCAATGATCTACGTGCTTCATAAATTTAGACAATATGTTGGCAACCCCTTTTATATTTTACACTGACCATATGGCATTGAAATACTTGGTGAACAAGCCCATTCTACAAGGGTGCATATGTCGGTGGGTACTATTGTTCCAAGAATTTGAGTTCACGGTGGTTGTCAAACTAGGAAAAAGTAATTCGGACTGATCATTTGTCTAGGATTGATTCAGGGGAGGACGCACAGAGTATTGAAGAGACTATGCTAGATGCACAACTATTTAGGTTGTGGCGTGCCCTCAGATTTGGAGGATATTAGTATTTCTCAAAATAGGTGTGGTGCCTAGATGGAATGAAGGCCTTGGAGAAGAAGAAGTTGGCCATACGCACACGCCCTACATGTTAATTAGTGGAGATCTGTACAAAATGGGTCGTGATGAGGTTCTATGCACCGATGCGTACTAGAACATGAGTGCATTGCAATTATGGAAGAAGTGCATGGTGGGATTGCAGGAGGACACTATGTGGGAAATGCAAACCGCGTGAAAGATTCTACTCATAGGGCTTTGGTGGGAGACCATTTATCAAGATTGCATTGAGTTTTGCAAGGCCTGTGACCATTGCCAGTGCCTTGGAAAACCTAGAAAAAGGGATGAAATGCCCTTACGACCAATAGCTAGCACATGGAACCATTTGAGAAGTGGGCTATCGACTTTTTTTGGACCAATCTCGCAATGGCGTGAAGGACTAGTTGGTATATCCTCACTTGCACTGATTATTTGACAAGGTGGGAAGAGGCAAGCACCTACAAAGGATTATACAATGGCTACCGCTGCTAGATTTTTATGGGAAAACATAATCAGTAGGTATGGATGCCCATTGAGTTTGACAAGTGATAGAGGTACGCACTTCCTCAATGAAATGGTTAGGATTCTATTATCAGAATTCATGGTGGCCCATCACAAAACTACTCCCTATCACCCTCAGGAAAATGGAACTACTGAGGCATTTAACAAAAATACTTAGCCACACATTGACTAAGATTTGTGATGTTGGTAGATAGGATTGGGATGAAAAGTATCATCCATTCTTTGGGCATATAGGACAACCTACAAGAGGTTGAATAAGGCCACACCATTTCAATTAGTGTTTGGCATGGAGGTTGTCCTACTAGTTGAATTCATGTTACCTTCTCTCATATATAGCGCACGCGTAGGAGGATTAGATGATGAACAAGCATTGGAAGAAAGAATTGACAAGTTAATGCAATTGGATGAAAGATGATCATTCAGCCAAGTGGAGCCAGAAGATGGAAAAAGAAAAACAAAAGGCATGGCATGATCATCACATTAAGAACAAGAAGTTTGAGGTTGGGAAGATGGTCTTACTATATGATTCAAAGTTTTTGTGCCATCCTGGGAAGTTAAAAGTCCATTGGTTGGGTCCCCTACATCATCTCATACATCCTTGATTCAGGTGTGTGCCAATTACAAGCGTTGGATGGGATGAGATTTCAGGACACTTCAATGGGAGTAGGCTGAAGCCCTACTATAAATAAGTCTTCTTGGTGTTTGTAAATAAGGTAGTGCCTAGTTAGTTTAGGATTTCCCTTAATGCATTTTTTCTTTTCTTGTGTTTCCCTTTCTCGTTGTTGTTTTTTGTGTTGTGCCTTGGGCCGGTAATCTCATTACTTTTTGAAGGTTGTAACTACATGAGGACCACACATCATTTTAGTGTGGGGTGGAGTAAGGTGGAAGAAATTGAAGTGTGAAGTGCAGGAAGGATTGCATTGGAAAGCCTGGTTGAATGGCCCTGTGAAGGAAGTACATGCAAGGAAAGGTGAAAAAGGATGGTTGGTGTCAGGGTAAGGCTACATTGGGGATCCACATACAAGAGAGGAAGAAGCAAACACAACATGAGGTAGGTGAGAGAAAAAATCATGACAGAAGAAGTGCCTTTGGCACTGGTTATGCGTGTGCAAGAGTCTCCTGTCAAGATGGATTGGTTTGCATGCAGAAGGTTGGGGAATTGTCTCACGCAAGGTTGGGGGCGTGAGTTAAAGTGCTAAAGTCAGACTTTGTTTGAAAAATCTGCATTAAGTGTTAAAGTATGGTGGTAGGTAAGTAGCATTTAATGTTAAAAAGTGGGAAAAACTATAAATAGAAGGTTGGGCACTTCATTATTTACTTTGTGAATATGAAGAAGGAAGAGATTTTTGTGAACTAGGTTTTAGAGTTGATCCGTGTGAAGAAAAATTGGAAGATTTTAACCGTGAGTGACTAGTTTGGATCTGCAAAGGAGGGAAGTAATTCATGGCATGGGGAGAGTTGTGGAGAAGCGTCATCTTGTGAAAAGATATTCCAGTTAGGGTTTGACAAGCTAGGGCATGGGTTGGAAAAGAGTATTCTTCACAGGTTAGAGATTTGAACTTGGAAAAGATAGAAGAGACAGAGCTAGGAAGAGAAGTTGAAGAGAAAACCTACACAATGGCACCCAAGAAACCAGTAGTAACACCTAAGAAGGGAAAGGGCAAGGAAAAAACAAGAAACTACCACAAGTACCAATGAGGAATGGTATGTAGAAATGCAGTACCCAGATGGGGTTTCACTCGGGATGGAATGGGAATCCCACTTGAGAAAAATGACAATAAGTGACTACAATCATCACATGAATGTGATTGAAAAGGAAATGGAGTTGGAGTTAGTGCACCCGACTAACCAGAGAACACTGAGGGTTACCAATTTATAGTGATGAAGTCAAGGTGAAGTTAGAGAAGGTGGGATTATTACAACTCTATGAGTTTCCCTACTTTGGAAAGCAGAGCACCTCTATCAGTGGCTAATGTCATGTGTACATGAAGACCACTTTCACTTCGTGAGGGTGCAAGATGCGCATAACCCCTCAGCTAATTTCAAGATTCACATGCCTTATCTATGAGGGAGAAAGTTCTTAGAGGATGACTTGTGTGACAAGGAAGCAATTAAGGAAATAGTGGCCATGTATGCGTACAAGAAGGGGTCAAGGTATTTTGATATCGGATATCCAAGACCTAGTGATGAGAATGGTCATGCGCCTAGTAACAAAACTCAACGTGCAAGAAAGATGGACGTAGGTAAACAAGTCCTGGTTGAATGTTTGTAGAAGAATATCAGAGGGCACCATCTACAATCTATCTACATACATTGTAGATGAAATTATCACCAGCACATAGGAAGGAGACAAGATTCTCTTTGGTAATGTCCTCTTAACCATTGTGTTCTAGAAATCGGAGTACCAGATGCAGCAGATAAGTTCATTTGGGAGTACCCAGAGGAAGACCCCTTGCCTGCAAAAATATTTGAGAAATACACTTGTGATAGCATGATGCCCATTCACAAGGTGCATCTTGAAAAATGGTATATGTGCTTAAGGAATGTGTTCGGGGTAGAATGGAGAATACCGGAACAACTAGTGCTTATAGTAGGAGAAGTTGAGTTCGTTGTATACCAACACTTTTGTATTGGTAGGTTCAAGTTGACTGATGAAAACATGAGCCCATGGTGCAAGCTCCCATTCACCTTCACAACTCAATACTTCAGGTGGGAGTTAACAGATTCAAGGAGTCCAAAAAGTTAAAGCTTGACCTTGGAAGTTTGGACCGGGACCACAGGGAGATGCGCAGGATGTTGGTCTACCCCAACAAGCACGCGTACGTGGAAAAGTATGTGTCGCATGAAGTCCAAATGGTAAAACCCCTGACTCTGACTATTACAGGGAGGTCCATGCATGTGTGTATACCTTGGATAAGGCCCAAGTTTGAGAAGGGTGCTTATCTTGAAAATGAGATAGCTATACCTGAGGACCTAACAGGTAGGAAGAAGACCGCACCCAAGAAGAAGGAGATAAAGGAAATAAAGAAAAAGGCACCAAGTGCCCAAGATACACAGTAGGCATAGGCACCCCGGGAACAAAGCTGCTAGAACAAGTACTTACATGCGCAGGAAGAGGTCCCTAGTCAAAGAGGAGGTGCCAGAATAGGAAAAGCTTATCACAGAGGAGAAATCACAGAGGAGGAGGAAGAGAAAGTAGAATCTCCTATACTGGAATCCCCAGTTAGGAAGAAACAGAAGGTGATGGAGGAAGTTGACTCGGAGGAGACAGAGAGCTTGGAGAAATACATAGGTGAGAGGGATGACGATGAAGAAGATGATCTGAAGGGGACCAAGAGCCACTTGTTTTCAGCATGCATGATTCAGAAGAAGAGGGAGAGAGAAGAAGAACATGAGTTCCTTTTCATGTGTGGTGCAAGGGTAGCCAGGAGGAGGAAGGCACCCAGGACATGGGAAGAAGTGAAGAGGTTGGTGCGCGAGGATCAGAAAACTCCAAGCCTCACACGAAGGAGAAAATAAATGAGGGAAGAAAGAGAAGCAATGAAAATCATTGAGGCCTTGGTAGAACAAGAATTGGAGTGCAACGTTGATATAGTGATGGAAGAGGATAAGGAAGAAAGTGTAGGGAAAGATCATGGCATGGCAGTGTGGGAGGCCCTATCTATCGGTAATTGTTCCTAAGGGCACGCACAGGGGGAAAGTGCATGGAGATCTAGAGGCAAGGAATGAGCTACATTAATGATCCCAGCAAGGTGTTTGTGTGTGCTTCCAAAGCACCATCCCAATAGATCAACTCATGGAAATGAAGTCATTTGATGAAGAAGGTGCATACCCTCGGATGAGGAAGATGCTCTCTTGGGAAATTGAGTCCCACATCGATGAGAGCTAGAGTTTGAGGTAAGCAGGGGCACTAATGAAAATACTAGAGTCAAAAGGAGACAACCCCTTGGTAAATGCTCAAGTAGCTTTTAGATGAGAAGTTATGCAACATGCTCAACAAGGTCTTAGTTGAGGTTGAAGCTAGGCTCTTTGGATGGAATGACAGGATAAGATTTCTAGAAGTAGAACTAGAAAAGAAGGAGGAAGAACTAGAAAAAAAGGAGGAAGAGCTAGAAGAGAAGGCCAAGGATTTAAAGCAGGAGGAGTTAATTAGCACTCAACTAAAGCGTGAGCTTAGGGAAGAAAAGGAAAGGGTGTGTGAAGTACATAAGAAGGTAGAATCCATCACAGATGCCATTGTTTTGAAGCATCCGAGACTTAACACCACCCACGCAAAAGTATGGATCTTCCCTTGAGTGCCTTGAAGACCTAACATGCATCCTCACCATGGAGAGGCAACCTCTAGCCTTAGAATCCATGGAAGAAGTAGCAGCGTGCCTGGAGAAGGAGGATAAATTAAAGGTAGTAGCAATCATGGCTGAATACAACAAAGTCCTTGTTGATGTAAAGATTTTGCCCATACCGTTGAGGCCGCATATGACAACTACATGTGAGACAGAGATAAAGTGGTGAGTATTCTAGTTGCCAACTATGAAGCAGAGCTTAAAGAGTTCCAAGAAAAGAACAAAGGGAACAGAGCAGAGTGGGATAGAATCTGCCGAGGTTGAAAAGAAGTCAAGAAGCTATTGAGGCCCTAAGGGGTACAATCAAGAACCGGCTAAAGGAGCTATACCCATTACTAGAAGGATGGATGCATGCTTGAGGACGTGGGCAAGGAGTTGGAAAAAATTGTTGACACTATGAATGCTCAAGGAGATGGACTGAGTTTTGGGGAGGTAAGTGCCCTAGTCGGTGACCTCTGCCAGAGAGTGCAAAATGAAGTCGATGCCTGGAACAAGTTGGAGGCCGACTTGCAAAAATATTTTCCTAGCTTGTTGCAATAATGCCATCACTTCCCCATTCTTTCTTCTTTCCCAAATTCTTCATCCCCTTATTCTTTTCCCAAGACGTTAAGTCTATTGTGATTCTTTATTCATTGGAGAAGTGTTCCCATGGGTGGAGAATAGGCGTAGTGTGGGGTGATGTTGGGCCCCTAAAATATTGGCTAAGTACACAAAGGTGCATGGGCATGCAAGGCCTAGGTTGAAGGATGGGGTGCACAAGGAGAAGGTGCGCAAGGCAAGGTTCTAGGAGGGTTTTAGAAGGGCCGTGTTATGCACCTAGAAGACAAGGTCTCGGGACTTAGCCATATTTGGTGTATCGGGAAGGACATGAGAAAAGTGTGACCCGACTATGCATGCGGAGTGGATAAGGTGCCAACCTAGTGACAAGTTGGCCTAGGAAGGAATATGCCCTGTGATGGAAGTTTCTAGAAGACATCATGGAAAAAAGTGGAGAGCTCAGGCTGGAGGAGCATGCTCCCATGGAGGACCACATTCAGACACTTGGCATGCTGGATCTGAGGCCACAGAAGGATGAGTTGGCACTTTGGGATGCCTATATATACAAGTGCCCGTAGAAGAAAAGGGAAGAGAGAGAGAGATCAATAGAGAGTGGAGCTCTGTAGAAATGCCACAAGGAGTCATATTGGGTTGGGTAGATGAAATATAGGAGAAGGATGTATCAAGGGCTTGGGGTTATAAAATTTCTTTTTGAGAGCTAAATGATATGGATCTAGTTATGATGCATGACTTTGGTCTGCCATAATGTGGTGATTTGTAGTAAGTCTAATGAATGTAATGAGGTTACCAAGTTAATTGAATATGATCCTTCTTGGTTTGGATTCATACATGATTCTTCATAGTTCCTTTTCATGTATGTTTATAAGATGAATATGAATTCCTATGCATTTTCCTTTCTATTTTGATTCAGTTCTTTAAGTCTGTTAAAGTATCTTTGTCTGTAATGACTGCAATGATCTAGAGCCATTCTAGAGCTCTATGATGTTTGCATGTTTCATTCCCACTCACTTCCTTTAAATTTTGGATCATAGATGATTATCCCTTTACTTCTAGACATCATAGAATGTGTAACTCAGCTGAATATTTCTTTATTTATCCTTGGAGCTTTCTATACATAAGTGCCTAGTAAGGGATAGTAAGCGGTCGACGATATTGTCCCCCTATGGGAACTTTTGTCCCTTCAGTTGGTTCTTATATTTAAAAAATGACCCATCACTTGTTTATCTTTTCTAATTTTAAATTGATCACTTTGGATTGGCTTCTAGTGTTGTTAATGTCAAAATTCAAGCAAATGAACAATATAACACCCTAATAACTATTCTAAGGGGCAACTAGGTTACTATTTTCTATCTACTACTTAGGCAAAATGAACAACTTAAGGACTATATTTAGGTTACATCATTCACTACATAAGAAGGGAAAATTATGAATTCCATAGCACACATTATCTTGGGGAAAAGTAGTTGTATCCTATTATCTTGGTATAATTTGCACAAGGTAAAACTACATTGAGTCTAAAATGTAGTGCAATGCTTAGTGACAATCACATTGGGGTGACCATCGAGGTCAGTCTGACTCAAGAATTTGCCTATTTTATTTATTCTAATATGCGCTTGAGTATTATGCAAGTAGTTGGAGTTTGTTTTGTGGGTACATGTGCGATAGGAGAACCCTACAATGAAGTGGATGCAACACAAAGAAAAGTAAAGGTAACATTATCATACATTGAAGGAACCATATTTACACACCTCACTAGACACGGCACCTAGTTCAAACACTAGCACCCAAGTGATTATGTCCCCTTTTGAGTGATTTTGTTTGGCATAACTTTTAGATTATTGCTTTTAGACGAAGCACCTATAGTATAGACCGAGCATGTTCCATCATATGTCTAGCCCAGATCCATCTAGATAATTAGATATTAGCTAAATCACTCTTATCCTCTTGTTGGTTGTACTTTCTTATCATTATATGTTAGTATATTGAGTGTTTTTGATATATCTCATTTAGTCCATTGTTTGATTAAGGTTTTTAAATCAGTCACTCCTCGATTCATGAGTCAGTATATGAACATCCCATTGATTGGATCATATTTTAGTATTCTAACTTTTATTCACAGTATATATTAGATGTATCTTATTATGCATGTTTTCTTATGGATTACTTGCTTGATCACCCTCCCTTAAGATGATTGATTGACTCTTACATTCTTCTATTATTCTATAGTTATGTACACATACCTTTAAATCAACCATTCTTGTAGCAATGAGCTTTAAATTGATAGCTAGTATGGCCTTAACCTACTTAATTAATCTCACTCCAGACACTCATATTATCTACCTAACTATGACATACACTTTGAGGCATTTGTACCTTGATGCAACACCCTAGCTTCCCACCTCTCAATACAAAATATTTGTTCTTGTTTATTTTGTGACACAATGAGATTACACAATTAGATCTATGCCTACACATCTCATGGAATTATCATACATACCAAATATTTCCCACCAAAGTGGCAAGTTATCGACATGAATAATCCACACTTTTTTATATATGGATTTGTTATTCACACTTGCGTCAATATTAGGGGCAAATGGCTTGTCCATTTTTATCTTGCAACTAGTTCTTCGAAACATACTAATTATATTTTATAATGAAAACTTTTAAGGATTAGAAATAAATAGAGTATTATGATCTAATTAACTTCCAACATCAATTATGCATGACCAAAATAATGCATTCAAAATTGAAATGAATTAAGAATTTGATAAATGATAAGTAATTTGTTCAAAATACAAGAGGAAAAAGAGACTTAACTTGTTTAAGAAAATTCTAAAATGATTTGGATGTGTTATGTGATAGAATAAGAGAGTGTAGAACTTTGGATACCGCACAAAAAAATTAGAACTAGAAAACTTATAGGTGTAGGACCGTATAGTATTTTACGGTCTAGCCATGAGTTGTATAATATAGGACAAGGGTTGTATAGTCTTGAACCATAAGACAATTGAGCTTTAAAACTTTATGGGTAATTTACTTATCTAGAAATGGTGTTAATTGTGTTTTTCTCTTCTTTGTACAAGCTTGAGATGACATGTGATGATATGCAACATCAGTAGAAACTATAGACACAAAATCACACACTTGGGTACATTTCTAGGTCCTAAAATCATACTTGCATTCATATGATTCTAAGCGAGAAAACTAGTAATTGATTGTTGTCTTGGCCTCTTTTATATCTTTCTTGCTTTCTCTTTGGTCTTACACACCCTACAACCCAATCTAAACTTTATTTCTTTATCTTTCATGACTCTAGACACCAGTACCCAGACAAGACGCTAGCGCCTGTGCGCCGCATCCTTCCGGGGCGTGCCCGACCTCTTTTTATCTTACTTGCTCTTTTTGGGCTTATTTTATCTTTTGGGCATCTTATTTTCTTATGGGTTGGCCTTCCAATTGTCAATTATGAAATTCAACTAAGGGAATCATATAAATACAAAGCTATATGACCAAAATAAAGGACCAAGCTCTAAGAATCTATTATCATCACCTAAGGTTGCATCCAAAGGCATTTAAGAGCATCAAAGGCATCCATCTAGCACTCATTCAAGGGACAAGGGACTGCATTTTCTGCATACACTTCATAGGAAGGGGAAGTTCATTTTTCCATCCACACATCTATTTACATTGGTACATCTAGTTATCACCCATTATCATGTGCACTTACACAAGGGCTTCCTAGGGCATAATTCTATCACACACACACACACACACAAAAACTACATGGAGTCTGAGATGTAGTGCAATACTTGGTTGTAAGTTCACTCATTCGGGTGATCATCGGGGTCAGTCCGACTCCCCATATTGCATCTTTTTTTTTGGGATTTGATGTAGTTTGAGGGTTTTGCAGGTGGACATCTCTTTGCAAGTTACATGTGAATTTTATGATCATATAGTGACATACATGTGACCAACAATGACTATCAACGACACCAGAAAATTTAGGTTCCGACCATTTTTATAGCCATAGGTGCCCAAAAGCAGACTCCAGTGCCTAGGCACCACTGACCAAGTCTAGGCACTTGGTCCAAACTTATCCAACAATTCTAGAATTTATTGCACAATTGCAACATTTTGCCCTTCATATCTATCAGTTTCTTTAGTTTGCACAGTCCTGACATCAGGCATAAATCAACTAAGTCCTTTATTCTCTCTCTCTCTCTCAATCTAGGGTTTCATATTTATTTAGCTTATTGTCTGTGTCATCTACATTCCAACAATTTCTTATCATAGTTTACATATGTTAATTTGCAATTAGAGTTTTACAAAAAGTTTATTTTTGTTAAATCATTTGGTGAACCCGCATTCGAACACTCTTGGATCCTCATTTTGCTTTTTCTATCCAATCTTCTTTCATGGATCCTAAGATTCCTCAAATTTATTTGCATGATTTACTTCAAATGCATCCACCTTGCAAAGTTGTTCTTCAAAAAACCCTAGACACTATGTATCTCCCTAGCAATATGTCACCTTCACAAGTAAGTGTCATCTTCGATCGTCTTTCCGATGACTCTATTAGTCCTAATGTCAATCAATCCATTTGCAAATCAATTCAAGCTTTACATTATTTATTTCAAGATAAAATTCAGCTATGGAATCCATGATCACATCTCTCACAACTGAAATTCAACATCTTAAGGCTACTTCTCAATCTAATGCTAGTTCTTCTTCTACATCTCATCCTCATTCTATGTCTTCTACATGTGCTCATATCAGTGAACCCCAAGTCTTACTGCTCCCCACACCTCTCAAGTTTGATTTAAATGTTAAGCAACAAGATATTCTTCCTCAACTCCTCACTCATCAATTGATCAAATTTCCATCTACTCATTACTATCCTCCTTATTAGCTTGCACAATATCAAGGTCATCCATATTACAATTATCATCGAATTAATGGACATAATGACAATGATTGCTATGATCTAAAATGAAAAATTGGCCACCTTAAGCATTATGGTCTCATTTCATTTGCTACACAAAATGCTACATGTTCATCTCCAATTGCTACATCCCACTGGGTTCCTAAATCTGATTCATCTATGTCTAATGAGCATCATGCCATCACTTCTAATGTTCCTTCTTCGGTCACTCAAGTGCCACCTATGCAACCCACTCCAACTAAGCAATCACCTCTCAAGGTCCATCCTCCATCACCTCCTCCTACTAAGTCTTCTTCCACGTCACCAACTCCTAAGAAACCTCCTCTAAAAATCGGTCCAACACCTCCTCCTCTCAAGTCTTCTACAACGTTATCAATCCCACATAAGATACCACCATTCAAGATCCCTCCCCATCCTACTCCACTTCCATTTCTAATTCATTTTGTCAAACAAACTCTTCCTTATATTGATGGCCAAGACACATTTCAAACTTGACACCATGACAAGGTCATTCTCACATCATTGCATAGATCTCCATCACTCACATAATTGGGGGCATCATAGCTTCTCCCCACCTTTTGCATTGTTATCAAATGTTTCTACCATCTCATGCACTTGATGCTCCACACTTAAATGTCTAATATTTCCTAAGCATCATTAAAACCATTTGGTACACTTATATTGTCACTACCCTATGACACACTCTCATGTTAAGGTTCACACATGACTATTGAGGGCATACTACATTCATGAGCCTTACACACTACACATTTCACGCTTTGTGCTTCACGACACCGCTTTATAGCATTACATGCTCACATCATACTATCCTCTTCTACACTCTACGCTCTATGCTCCGTTGATCTATCTTTCTAACACACAAAATTAACACCATTTCCCTATAACACACTCTAGTTCCATGGTTCATACTCGACTACTGAGGGTTTAAATCTGAAATGAACCTCGCCACATTCACTCTCTACACTCTATGCTTCATTGATCTATCTTTTAGTGCACTTTATCAAACCATTTCCCGATGACGCACTATTGTTCTATGGTTCATTCTTGATTGTCGAGGGGTATTTTATAAATGAACCTCATCTCATACTCATCCATGTTTGCTCGGGGAGCACACTACTCCTATCACATTCATATTGCATTCCATTCCATCTCCCTCATTCACAACATAGTGCATATCTTGGTTGCATATACTCTTTCTTGCTTATACTAGTTACATGTACACTTTGCATCTTGTGTTAGATGGATATCTAGTATGTCATTATATTTTCTATATACATGTTATCCAAATAACTCTCCTAGTTATTTGGACAACTTATATTTTCATTATGACTCTAATGTTTCATGTTTTAGGTTGTGTGTAATCAAGATTATTCTTTTGACACCTGGCATAGTTATAGTTCTTCCATGTGCTTTGCATGCACCTTTCTTCCTTCATTCCTTTGCATTCCCTTTTCTTTTGTTTCCTCTCGCACTTGCTCTGCGTGCTTCCTTCCATCTGCATTCTATTGTCTCCTTCATTTTTGCTTTGTGCTTTCCTTTCGCGCTCCTACTTTCATTCCTATCTGTCGTGCACCTCTGCAGACTTGCCTTATGAATTGGCTAAGTCCTTATCATTCCTCCCTCATGTTTGCATACACTTAGCTCCTTCACACGCCACCTTTCTTTCTGCCATCATGCGTCTGTCTTCTACATTCTTGCACCTTTTCCTTTCGCACCTGCGCCTTCTTGCACGTCACCACAATGCCACGTCATCATCTGTTAGACTTAAGTGTGCAACACACAACCTATCAAAGAGCACCAACAGGGCACTAAATCCCGATAACCAAACCGTGTGTGACACATGGTAGAAAAGACAAAACAAATCAACAATCGATCGATTTCTTTAAAGTCAATCAACGTGCGCCATGTGTCGTTGCATTTTAGAGCAACTTGTAGACTTTTGACAACCATAACTTCTATTGCATTGCTCCGATTCGCATGCCCAGTCTCATTTGAAATTTGTTGACACTAGCTCCACATTAGATAATTCAAAATCAAATTTGGGTGAGATTTGGTAGGTATAAAATAGGGAAATGTATTTTTGGACATTAATGCATGCATCTAATCAACCTCAACCACCATATTTTAATTAGATCTTACCTTCTTCCTTCTTCTACATGCCAAACAAATATGGGGAGGCACATATAACAACCCCGTAGGAGGATTTACATAACATTCAATGTTTGTTGTTGGTGGTTGAAGATTTGAATATGAATTTCCTTATCTTTCTCCTTCTCTTATCTCCTTCTTCTTCATAAATAACATAGTTCTACTTTATAAAAAGGATCCCTCTTTGTTGTAACGATACCATGCCAAAATGGTGGCCAACTTCTCATGAGCTTCAGACCTTGACTTGGTCTCTGCAATGTGTTCTCACCTCCTACCATGAATGTAATTGATTGTGCATCCCTTAAGCAATAAAATTGTGTTTTATGGAACTCTTGTCTTCCCTTTCTTTTTTTCATTGCATCTCGCCTCTTTGTTTGTGTTTTCTCGGCATGATCTATGTCTCCTCTACTGCAGTCCCCATGTTCATGTGTTACGCGTGTTAGAAGGTCAAGCCTACGTGTTGATCTATGGTGCACGTCATTCACCCTCTTCTTCGCGCCTCTCTAGTTTCTTCCTTCGCCACTCATGGAGAGTGATTGACCCTCTTTTTGGTGCTATCACCTTCCTTTTAGCTTAGTATTTCCCCTTTTTGCACATCCTTATATCCCTAGTCCCTTGGAATTTTAGTTTAGGATTTACTTCCCACATTAGGAGTAGTGTTAGCATTAGAAGTAGGTGTTATCCAAAATTCACCCCTGGAGGTAAATTTTGATAACATGCATCAAATTTTTGAGTCCCGAGTAAGCAAAATTGATTCAAGGCCCAAAATCGTGTTTTGGGGCCCCCTGGCTTCTCTCTAGCTTCCCATCAAAGGAAAAATCCAAGAAGTTAGGAAAAATCTAAAAAATGAAGTCGCAGGCTTGTTTTAAAGCATTGCGGGTTTAAAGGTTATGGGTCGTACCAGTGTAGATCATACTAAGGTTCGTCGTACCAAGTTTGCAGCCAAAATACAAAGGAATCGGTAAAGTCGAAACTTTTTGTCCCATGTGGTTTGTGGGATAGTTGGAACGCCGAGACGTGCAAAGTCGAAATGGCCGTAGGCAGTGAAAATCGACAAAAGCAAATTTTTTTTGTTCAAAGCGGTTTGGGACAGTCGGGACAAAAGTACGTGCGGGACGTGAATTGGCCGATTTGCCACAAACAGCTTATTTATGGGGTGGTGCGGAGATTTTGGTCTGGGACAATCGGGACAAAAGTACGCGTGAGACGTGAAAAGGTGAAAAGGCCGCAAAAGGAGCCAAGGAAGCCCAAATCAGTGATGCGAGAAGAATGTGTCCGGGACAACCGGGACACGCGCACCCAATTTTGCCGTGATACCCGTAATTCAAAGGAAAAGTCAATGTTTGACTCCAAAAACTTCTAATGGCCATAACTTTTGACTCCGAGCTCCGATTTTCACAAAATTGGACTTTCTGGAATGAGCACAATGTCCATTTCTTAATTTTAATGAGGGTAGATATATTTAAATAAAAGAAACATATTCATCTCCAGCCGATTAATGCTCATTCCGTCACAAATGACGTAAAAATGCCTACTAGACCCAAAATAGCTGCTCGCACTCAGAAGGCCATAACTTTTGCATTTCTCAACAAAATCACACAAAATTGGTACCGTTGGAATCATGGATCTAAGACCAACACAAAAAAATCAAGAAATGGATTTGATGAGAAATAGATGGGGATTTTTCATAAAACGTGGCGGGTTCATGACAGTGTTTTATTTGGTAGTTGGGAGTGCAATTAAGAGGCATGGTCATCATTCCTTCTTTCTGCAGCACCTGGGACAATATGGGGAGCCTTTTGCAAGTAATATAAAATCATTTTACTCCATTTAATGCCTCTTATAAGTGGTTGAAGGACATATTTCAGGATTTCCATTTCCCCTTCTCTCTCTCTTCTCATTTTTCTATAAATTGGAGTGTTGGGCTCATTGTAAGGGGGAATTTTCTTGTATCAAAGCTCTATCGAAATTGCTTTGTGAAGCCAATGTGCTATAGGACCTTATTGTGGACTCCTTGCATGGTGATCCAAGCCCTTATCTTGTAACAGATTGAACTGTGCATATCATGAAGCAATAAAATATAAGTTTGTGGATGCATCTTCCCCTGTTGTGTTTTCTTGCATTCTTCTTGCCCCTTCAACCTTGATTACAAGTGTATTGTGTCTATCTTTATGATCTTGCAAGGATCTATTATTATTGTGCATGTATGAAACATTGTTGTGAATGCATTTTCAGATTGTGGAGAACTGTTATCACCCCTTCTAGTATGCACTTTACTCCTAGTTTTCACACATTGGAAGACTACTCTCACACCCTCCTTTTCTGGTGTATCACCGCTTTAGTGTAGGCTTTCATTTTATGCATTCTCTCTCCTTAGTCCCTTGGAAAGTTAGATTAGAACAATTATTTTACCCTGCATTAGAGTAGATTGTGGCAGGTAGTTTAGGAGCAAGAACCAACTTTCTCTGGAGATCTATCTCAAGTAGCAAGTCCCACAACTTGGAGATAATACCCATGTTATCCAATCACACCGTGAATTCAAGTATATGCACTTGTGTAAACATAAGGGTGTTGTGATTCGGTGATAACAGTAGGTAGAGGAAGCAACCTTCTCCAGAGATCCGTCTCGACCGCGCAAGGTCCCACGACTTGGAGACGGTTCCATTGTTGTCTCGTAAAACTCGGATCTTCTAGATATGAGGTGTGGGTGCACATTTGAATGATCAACAATACACATGTGCATTCATTTGTTCTTTAGTTGTGAATGCAAACTTTCTACAACTCTTTACATGCAACAATGATGCTTGACTATACCTCTTACTAGTCCCACTAAGGCTTTGGGCATCTACATTCCTACTCTTACACACTACATGTGCTATTGTTTCATTTTCTACTACCTCCTATTCTTACTAGCACGCTATTGTCACATTTATCTATACATGCTTTGACATACTCTTTATCTTTCTAACATGCTAACCAATGCTTCATGTGTAATATTTGTCTTACATGAACTATTTGCCGCCATGGTTGTCTAATACTCGCTTACTATTGTTTACCATTGGTTACGGGCTATGCCCTTTGTCTTGTGTGCATACTATATACTTTTGGCCGCTTTGGCTTTGATTGTCTTGTGACATTGTGAGCGATGTCCCATGTATGAAACCCACTTTTCATGGTCTCTCTTTTATATGCACATTTGCTTGTTACACTATTTTTCTATGACATGTTTGCTTCTTTTTCTACTAACACATGTATTTATCCACTTTGTTTGCATGTGCCTTGGTTTCTACCATGCACATTCCCTCTCCCATGTAGGGTATCAGTTTCATATCAACATCAGGTCCTCTCTTTGGGCCGCAGTCTCCTAAAAATGTTGCATGCACCTCAAACGAGGGGGACATACATTAGGTGAATTAGTCACCCAATACAACAATACAACATAGTTCAACACAGGAACATAACAAAGTTATAGTCACAAAACGGACCAGATTCTGACTTGACTCCTTAGTTAGCAACACGGACATTGGTGCCCAGATATAGACACTAGTGCTTGGGCACTCCTAACCTTTCTTGGTTGCCTCTAACCAAGGGAAGTTATAGTTACTTTCTCATATCAGAATAATTTTTAGCAGTTTACAAAGTAGTTTCACAGTACAGGCATAGTCCTCCAGTAAGTAGAATGCATTCTTTCTCCATTTTTCTACATGGAACAATACATAACTAAACACAGATCACACCATCTGCAAAGTGGTGTATGAATTCAAGAATTATTCGTGGAAGGAGAGTAACACTAGACCTCTCTCCCCAACACTCATATGCTATGGCATGAGATCGCCCAAAAACTTGCACTTGGTGTGAGATCGCCCAAAAAAACTCATTCTTAGCGTGAGATAACCTAAAAAACTCGCTCTTGACATGAGATTGCCCAAAAACTCACTCTTCTACAGTAGTTCAAGACATTTTCTATCCTTTTCACTCTTCATGGATCAGGTGCACACTTTCCTTTTACTAATTTTTACACACATTTACATACTTTTTACATGCTTTTACAAGAGTTTTCATAATACATGACTTTGACTACTCTTTCGCTCTTCTTTTATAGGTCCATCCTTAATACACAACAAGAAGCATCCCTACATCAAGCACAATAGTACAATAGGTACAACACAATATGCTTCACCCCTAGGGTCACTTCCTCTTTCTTAGTTTCCACGCTTCATTTTTATCACTTCATGCTTTCACTTGTCTCCTCGACATTTATCACCATCACATTCTACATGGTTATCAGGTACACATCTCTTATCTACTTTATGTTATCGAGTATTCACTCAACAACATAAAGTGGGGGAAAATGTAGACACAAAATCATGCACTTGGGTACATTTCTAGGTCCTAAAAGCATACTTGCATTCATATGATTCCTAAGTGAGAAAAATAGTAATTGACTACTGTCTTGGGCCTCTTTTTTTGTTTGTCTTGATTTCTCTTTGGTTTTACACACCCTACAACCTCGTCTGAAATTCATTTCTTTATCTTTCATGACTTTGGACATTAGCACCTAGCGCCTTCGTCTTTTGGATGCCCGACCTCTTTTTAACTTACTCACTCTTTTTGGGCTTCTTTTATCTTTTGGGCATCTTATTTTCTTATGTGGCAGCCTTCCAATCGCCAATTAAGAAATTCAACCAAGGTAATCATATAAATACAAAGCTATGTGACCAAAATAAAGGACCAAGATCTAAGCATATGTTATCCTCACCTAAGGTTACATCCAAAGGCATCTAATAACATCAAAGGCATCCATCTAGCACTTATTTAAGGGACAAGGGACTACATTTTTTACATACACTTCATAGGAAGGGGAAGTTCATTTTGTCATCCACGCATCTATTTACATTGGTACATCTAGCTATCACCCACTATCACGTGCACTTGCACAAGGGCTTCCTAGGGCACAATTCTATCACACACGCATAAGAACTACATGGAGTCTGAG
Organism: Taxus wallichiana var. yunnanensis; assembly: GCA_018340775.1. NCBI lineage: Eukaryota > Viridiplantae > Streptophyta > Pinopsida > Cupressales > Taxaceae > Taxus > Taxus wallichiana. The sequence continues at coordinate 785,453,791 of CM031238.1, forward strand.
ATGTAGTGTAGTGCTCATATGTAAGTTCACTCATTGGTCGGGTGACCATTCACAACCTAAATCCCCATATTGCATTTTTTGGGGATTTGATGTAGTTTGAGGGTTTTACAGGTGGACATCTCTTTACAAAAAGTTACAGGAAAATTCTACGATCATCCAACGACATATAGGTGACCAACAACAATTATCAACGACAACCTTACAACACCAAAAAATTTAGGTTCCGACCATTTTCGCATACACAGCACTTGAAGCGAGACTCCAACCCAGCCCAGGCGCCCGACCTAGTCCAGCGCCCATGTCCATGCTTATTCGACAGCTTCAAGAATTTTTGTGCATAGTTGCAACATTCTACCCTTCTTGTCTATCAATTTCTCTAGTCTATATAGTCCCAACATCAAGTGTAAATTACTAAGTCCTTTACTCTCTTTCTTACACCTAGGGTTTCATATTTATTTAGCTTTATTTCTTATGTCGTCTACATTCTAATAATTACTTATCATAGTTTACATTTGTTACTCTGTAATTAGGGTTTTACAAATAAATTATTTTTGTTGAATCATAAACCTAACAACCTACAAAATCCTTCATCAATGTATTAGGAAAACCAAAGGAGAAAACACGCGCGCATGTGTTGGAGGCTAGATTGCCTCGAGCGGTTAGACTCCCATCAGTTGAACCAATCCTAACATTACACTACATATCCTCAATGTAGAATCAAGCCTCATGTAGTTCTCCCAGGTGATCGTGAAAGTGTGCAAAGCTAATCACCCATAAGGGTTCTTGTGTGTTTCTTGACACTAAGATAACATGCTAGATGTATAATATAGAATGTACCCAACACAATAGTAGTGAGATGTGGTGTGAATTAGCTATGTGACGTAACCCTTGTGTAATGCTTGAAGTGACTTTACTCTTGCTTGAGACATGGCTCTGCGATATTTGTATGCTTGTAGATAGGTGAAGCTAGACTCCTTGACTTAGTTGAGTGCTTCAGACTTGTAGTAGGAACTGCCCTAGATGATGCAACTAATTCGAGCAAATATGAGAACCCTTTGAGTGCTTTTAGAATGATGTTTGTAATAGGAGCTTGTAAGAATGCCAAGTGAGTTATAATGTGATAATGAATTATTTATATAGTCTTTCATATAGATGATATATTATGATAAGGCCGACCCTAGAAGATGAAATGACCCAAAGAATGATTTATCATCGAAAGCAAAGTCGGTGATTGAGAAGTGGTGAGAGTGTACATGTCAACCTAGACCAGACTCCACGTCCTAACCCTTCCATAAGGTTTTGGATAGGGGAGAGAAACTCTTAAAATGAAAGTTATGTAATGAATATCAAATGTTTTATGAGTAATATTTTTAGAATTATCGAGAGAGCATTATGTAAAGATAAGAAAGTCGTAGAAGGGGATAGATGATGAGATTGGATTCCAAATGCGAGCATTTGTCTTAACAAGGATATAAGGTCAAACTTAGCATTGCACAAGGAAAAATTATTAGATTTTAGTGTATACACTTCTCTATTACCCATGATGCACATTGTATCTTTGTAGATATTATTGACCATTCACAATCCTATTGTTGTAGTATATTTAAAACAATGCCCCTTAATTTTCCAGATTGATAGTGCATGACTCTTAGTAGTATAAAAAACATAATACAAAATACAAATATGGATAAATACAAAACCAAGACCCATTCCCGACTTGTTATGAGTGGAACACATGATTACTTGATGTCATTATCGAATACACGGTTATTTACATTTTCATTCTCAGTATGCATGTGATATTCATGGTATCATGAGATGGATGCAGGCACACATATTATACATGATATATGGACATAGGGATGTGTGGCATTACACACACCCATGTGATACCTTTATCAACATCACACACGATATAACCTTGTAAATATGCTAGATATTGATGTCAATTCAACTTTATATATGAATGAAGTAGGATAGTATCGTAATAGTATTGAGTGTGACAAAAATCATGGCACCAAGCACATGGTAAGAGTTAAGTAGTTTCATGTATACAAAAGTGAGAAACTACTTAACAACATATCACGTGTGTGTGATAGTAAAAACTACACTATTGTGTGCTTTGTTCCATATTTGTATCACACTTAATAATATTGTGATACTACTAAGAACTCCATTGATATATCTAGCTAACTTTGACATTGACATCAAATGCAGATTTACAAGATTATATCTTGTGTGCTACTAATAAAAAATGCCATCATCTTGGATGATATGTACATACATGCTTGAATGATCGTATCTTTATATGTTGACACATCCTAATATGATTATATATGGGATTTATATAACATATTTCTATATAATATATGGTGCATTTAATCGCCCCTTTCGAGACAAGTGATTCTCATGATTCATCCTCGTATCAAAAGAGGGGAATATAATGGGCTTGTTTTAAATATTTGGGTGTCAGGTCGATACAACGCTCCACATTTGATATAAATTTACATGATTTTGAGGAACAATTAAGATATTCTATGAGTTTGTAAAGAGTGAATAATGATATCCTATGACATTTTAAAGAACAAATAGTTGATTCTACATTATTTTAAAAACAAATGGTACATTTAAGACATAGTTTTAAATATGAACAATTTTTACACTTACATCCGAGGAACAATAAAGAGTAATTAATACTATGTTGCACTTATAAGTTGATATTTATCTACAACTAATGACTCAGCCTTCACATATCTCAATTCGGGTCCCACCGTGAGGAACAATTAGAACACCTTCACATATAAGAATTTGGGGTCCCACCTGCGAGGAGCAATTAGAACACCCTTGTCGAATATTTGGCTAAGAGGAGGACAAGGCTAAATCAATGATTTGAGGCCCATGACATTTACAATCTACAAATCAACACGAGCTCATTTTAGTGGTAGATTTGGTTTAAAATACAACAGGGTGTGGTTGTTCTTTACCTTTTCAAATTAAATTTTATAATAATTTAGATTGTTTTAAAATTTTCATCACGAGAAGACATTAATACACTTATGATTTATTGTGTATTTCACTAGGGGAAAATATCACATTTAAGAAATATTTTTCAACACCTAATGTAGTTATATTGGTACAAAATTTATGTTATTCCTTTTGATTTCACATTTTTAATAAGAGATTAAAAGGGGGACAATTATAAACAACTAAATTTGTTCTTTGGTCCCTTAACATACATTGACACACATGGAAAAAAAAACATATATTTAAATCTCTCTATCAATTGACAAATTTGTTTCTTAAACACCTCTACCTAGCACACATTTCTATTCAAAATCAACCTAATATATATATATATATATATATATATATATATATATATATATATATATATATATATATATATATATATATATTATATTAGAAAATTTATAAACACCTCTACCTAACACACATTTCTATTCAAAATCAAATATATATATATATATATATATATATATATATATATATATATATATATGAACACTCTATAGTCCTAGATAAATGTTATCCATATCAAGATCAAAATTTTCTACCCTAAGGACAATGATAGTAAAGCCAAATAGTTATAGTTTGCAACACGATTCACCTCTTTCTAGTAGTGTCCAAACACCTTCAATGAATACTTGTCAAAATGGGAAATCATCATTGGATCAACCTAGACACGTTTCATGGGTCACTATGCTAGGAAATTAATGAAGATTAACATGTATATACAAGACATCTATGAGTTCATTACTCACCTTCTACATGCCTTAGACCCCTCTCACTCTTGGAGCACTCTCACTACATTAAGGATCATTGTAAAAGTTGAAGTGAATATATAATCTCTTAAGAAGTAGCCCAAGAGTAGTCCATAGAGAAAACCCAAAATTAAAGAGGTCAAATGTTATATGATCTTCGAATTTCAAAGTCTAAAGGAATGTCAATTGTTGAGCACACAATTTCACACTCTTTCGCATAGGTGGGAGAACTATATGAGTATAAAGCCTATTTAAAGTAGTGTGAGATAGGAAACACTTAACCATTGAAGAGGTCGAGGTCAATTCATCTCAAAACACTAACCCATTTTAAGGGTCCTTGTGATATCATTGTAGACATAATTAGGATTTGGATGTAGAAGAGCAAAAATAAGCACCACTATATAAGATCAAAGATCTCTTAGGAATCCAAAATCACATTATAGATAAAGATAAAGTTCTCCCATAATTGTGGTAGATCTCTAAATTCCTCCTAAACATTGTTAGTAAAGTCAAACATTATTGGTCCACTATAAGGGTTAGAGTTTGTCGGTAGTTTCTAGATAACCGTCAAGCCCCTATTTCAGAATCTCGAACACCTAACAAATCACTTTCGATTGTTTCTATCACCTCTAGAACTCTTGTGAGTGGCAAATAATAAAAATCAACTAAGTAACTCATCATTCTATTGCCTTGTCAATTATAAATCAAGTAATCACAACATCTACTTGCAATAAATTGAATTAAGATTCTTGTGTTTTATGTTCTTGGTTGCCATGATCACATAATTTGAATTTAATCTTAGTTTTAGTTATATGTATACCATAGTATATTAAATAAATACCTAACATGTCTATAAAGGAATATAACAATCTATAATAAACCCTTAATGAGAATGACTTGGTGATGAATAACAATAAAATACATAATAATGTACATAGGAAAGGAATTTTTCATTCGAATGTAACCATTCCAAAGCACGATGTCTTTGAATTACATCTAACAACATCCTTGTAACAAGGATAAGTAGGGTTCAGTAAGAGATATGATTCTATTCAAAACCTAGGAGGAATTATAGAACATCAAGGGCTAAATAAATTAAACATTGTATATATGCAAGTCTTAGGACAATCAAATCTATCCCCAAAGAAGTAAAATCCAACTCTAGAAAGTTGTGACAAAGAAAATGTAGATGTGGGTGGTGGATATACATTAACAAAGTACTAAACTAGCTATAACACATTGCAATATAGATCTAATAGATATAAATCAGTAATACAACCCAATTACATAAATAAAAGGCACTCTCAAATATTTAAAAATATAAAATTATTTAAACACTTGGGAAATTAGGGTTGGTAGGATAATACTCTATCGTGTGTGAGTATAGAAACATTTTTAGTGATAGTAGGCAAAAACAAGTTAAGTCGGTGAGGAGAGACGAGCTTTGAATCCACAACTTGTATAAAGATAGTGACTAGAATTGTAATGATCGGAAAGTTGTTAACCAACGTGGAAATGCTTGTGAAAGTGGCTTTGTTTGGACAAGGAAAAACCGATTGTGTGAATGAGATCTTCATGCCCTAATCTTTAGAAACCTCACTCATTTTTAGGATTCACCACACGTTATTGGGAAACTAATATCCTTCTTGAAACCCTAATCTAGCTTCTTGGTATGCAAAATGCGTAATGAAAACAAACATTTCGGGGCGTATGCTATACCGGAGTAAAGTTGGGTTTCCTTGATATTTATCACCCCCTCAATTGGAGAACAAATTGGCAATTAACATATGAATATAGTGTGTTCGACAAGTAGTCTTATGTAGTAGAATTGTCCCAACTCTTAACTTTTATATGTGTGCAAACAACTAGTAGATGCTTTTATATGCTTGAAATCTATTTTTGGTATATGAGTGTTTAAGGAAATTGCAACTTCAATATGATTATTCTCTACGTGCCCTTGTGTCATAAATGCACTAATACATCTTTGACTTCTTGAATTCAAATTAGGACTCTATTGACAAGTAAATAGACACAAAACTAGCACAAAAGACCAACACACATGGGTCAAAATCTTAAGGCACTTAAGTCATGGGTGAAAGGGGCCCAAAAGACATCATACTAGTCACGCCCGGGATGACCATTTTTTTACAATACAAAAATGGTAATAAGTGTACATTAATGAAAATACAAAGTGGAATGAAACAAACATAAATTTAGGAGAAAATAAAGGAAAATGAGACGAACCCACATAAAAGATGAAAATTTGATAAAAAGAAATAAATCGAAAATATCAAAAATATGATAAAACCTATTAAAAATTAAGAAATATTAGAAAAACACGCTAATAAAAAAATCTAACTTACACTAGTAATCAATAAACACATAAATACACTAACCATAACAATTAAGTAGACCTCTACCAAAAATAGGTAGGTAGGTATATCAAATATGCACCAAGGAATGAATTTAGAGCGAGGGAGGATGACCTAAGGGATAGGCGGAAAAGAAAGCCTTTACATTTTCAAATTCCGGATTCCAACGGTTAACAGCAACTAGATCTACGAATTACATGCCCATCAAAGACTTTCATCGCACATACGCATGGTCATCCATACATGCATTCAAAGATAATCTTAGAATATATATATATATATATATATATATATATATTTAAGACGGTATTAATTTTCGATTGAATTTCTCAGTCAAGGAGGGAAGGAGAAGACAGCTTATGCATTTGGTTGAACTCGGTTGAGGTCCCGCGGCTTTCACAGCAGGAGCAACAGGGCCATCAATAAATTCCCAGTTAAACCCTTGTTAGCTTGTATTATTGGCCGTGGGAGCTCACAACGTTTTTCAAGACAGATCAAATTTTAGCCGGTGGTTCAGCTCCATACTCGAAGCACTGCAAATCAAAAGTACAAAAGTTAAAACCCTCACAAGGGCATTCAACCTTTTTAAATTCCTTTTGCCCTCATTTAAATCTTTTACCGCAATTTTTTTGGGTTTATTATGCATTCGGGCAAGGAATTTTGTTTTTGGTTATAGCAGAGCAGTAATGGCGAAACGGGATGGCAAAAGGAGCGTAAAAAGGGAAAACACGAAGAAAAGTTTTAGGACAGAGGTTTCGGTTGAAAAACAGCAGGGGACGAAGCTGTCAAGAGACAAGAAAAAAGATATTGATGATATTTCTGTTGTTTGTTCGATTTGCGAGGGTTTGGGAGAATTAAAGTTTTGTGATCTATGCAAAAAGGGTTTCATTTGAGTTGCTTGGGATCCGAGAAGGTGCCTTGGGAGGATCCCTGGCAATGCCATAATTGTCTGCAGAATAAGGTTTGTATTTTGTTTTTAGGGTTTCTTAATTATTTTAAGTTTTTTTGGGTTTCCAATGTGCGAACATAAATTTTCAGAGCAAGGTTTATATTGTAGTAATTAATGTCGGGATTTCTAAAGTTTTTGAAAGTTGATACTTTTTTAATTTATTCAATTTTTCAAAAGTTATATTGTTCCTAGAGAAGTTATAGAAAATGATAGTCTTGTTTATTTTTAAAACTTCTTTGGTTTAATTTTTTTCAAAAATTTTCTAAGTAGATTTTTTTGAAATAATATATCTAGATTTTTCAGAGTAAGTTTGGGATTGAGTAATTTTATTAAAGGATTTTCGAAATTATTTTTAAGTTTTATTAGTATTAATTTTTGGCTGATAAAGTTAAATACATTATAAAAAGAGAAGTTATATGAATGGCCAAAGACGATCTTCTTGTAGATGCAACTACGAATTGATTGCCCTCAAATGTTCCCAGCGTTTTGGGCTACCTTATAATGCTACTCTAAATCAAGAAACTATAAATCTACGTGAAATTGTTAGGTTTTTAAAGCTTTTCAACTTTCAGCCTCTTCCTTCTCCCCCTGATAACTTTCTAGGATTTATAAGAGTGGCTGTAAATTCTTATAATGCTTCTTTCCAATTATTTGAGTCTTTTATCTCCACACCTAAAAATACTCTTTCAGTTCATAGTTTTTGGTGTTGACTGCTATTGTTTTGAAGTTTTATTTGGTCTCTATGTTTTAAAGCTTTACTGAAATGATGTTTGTATAAGCTTTGAAAAATGTTTATTGTCATTTGATATTTTTTTATTATTTTAACTTTTTTTTGTTGGTTTCTCAAAATTTTGTTATTTACTCGAAATAATATTTCTAGTCTTTTCAGAATAAATCAGGTCCTTTCCACACATTTTGAAAGAGTTTGTTGCAAGAATTTGAGGCAGGGGTTTGTTCTTTTTAAGTTTTCTTTTGCTTATTTTATTTTGTGTTTTGCCCTGTTAAGAAATAATTAATGTGTGTGTAAAATAGTAGTGAGTTATAACAACTCATGTAGTAAGGAGTTTGTTGAGGAATCTTAGGGATTTCTTGTTTATGGTTATTTGCTATTTTATAGCTTGAACTAAAAACTATATATGTAATGCAATCCTGCATAAATATATTGAGTGTTTATTAGTATTTCTGCTGAGCAAAGCTCTGCCAAACTTACATGCTCATGTCCTATTTACAGTTAGGGATTGGTTGACTTTGCTCTTTTTTTTCTTTAATTGTTGAATCTACATGAAAACGCTTCTTTCCTTTATAATATATATTGAAGGAAAGTTGTCTCCATTTTCCTATAAGAGGAAAGAGTTTGGAAGAAGTTTACGACTGAAAGGAGAGAGATTCTTTCTGTGAGATGTTCTTTGATTTTCAAATGACCTTATTCTGTTTTGGGTCATCAAAATTCTTCTCGTTTGAAACAACCATGTTAGATTTGCCATATGACTACTGAATATGAATTAACAAGGTGTCCCTGTTCAGAATACATTTCAATTTGAGAGTTATATTTTTCTGGTGTAGCTGTTCCCATGCCATAACTTCCCTCATGGTAGTATTTAAAGGAGGCAAGGTCATTCCAAGTTGATATTTAGTTTTACGCAAATTCTTTCATAATTGAAAGTGGTAAAACTTGATGTAGTATTAGAATGCCTTAAATAAATTCCCACACCTTTTTAAATTTGTTGGACCATTTTTTTCAAGGGCTAGAAATGGTAATCTTACCTGAATTGGAGCTGAACTTTGTAGTACCAAGTGATTGAACTTCGTAGCCCGCAGACCTCAATAAATATCCGAGTTCTGCCAATAAACAAAACCTTCATAAAAACTGTGTACCTGTCTCTCAGACCAGAGAAGGTCACCAGAAATATTATCATGCTAATTATCTAATGTGTACATTACCTTGAAACTTTTAGTTCAAAATAATCTATATGTAGATAGTTGCTGCACATGGACGCGCTCCAATAAAGCCTCAGGTTTTGATGTTATCGCTGGAGAGTTGGAATTCTGGAGAAACCTGTGCTCCTTGTAGGAGGGGTTCAGTTTATTTTTGCCTTTGATTTATATCAGTCCTTTTAGATATTGGAAGGAAACTATGGGGAAAGATCCCTCTCCTCTTTCCCAAGCAATTATTAATATTATCCATTTCAGATGTAGATTTGCATTACCCGAGACTCGAGAGTGAACCCTTAGTTTAAAATTAAACTATAATCAATTGCTCATTTTTTCCCTAAAAAACAAACCAAAGTTGAGGTGCTTAAAAATTAAATTCTCAACTTTGTCATCCTTCGCAGTTTTGACATAAAGACAAGTGCCAGAGGTACATTGCTACCACAGATCCCTGACTAAGCCCTAGAAAGCTTCTACGAAAAACCTAAGAGAAAAATCCAAAAATGAGATTGTAAAATCACAACTGAAACACACACCATGACTTTTACTTTCCAAGTCCCTCTATATTTGTACTCTTAAGAATCAGTCCCACACTTTTAAAATATTAGAAATTATAGTGAGAATTTGCTAATCGAGTGGCCTCTAACAACGATGGCCACTGGTGCTTGCATTGCAAATATGGTTGAATCATTAAAGGCAGGTTTGAGACAAGGCAGCTTAGGCTGGGCTTGAGATTATCACTGTAAATCCCATCCTTTGTAGAATACTCTTCATTGAACTTTTGAAGCATACATATTTTCAAGCATACTTATTTTCATTGAAGCATACTGTAAGTGGTTCATGTTCGTAGGCAAGAATTTTATTTTCAATATTATTTAATGTTATCTCGAAACAGTGTAAACTCCAACAAAAATGGTGCCCAGCAAAAGTCCTTGTCATAAAGAAAGGATCTTTAGCATTTTAAAAATAAACATAGTAACATATCTCTTTGAATGCCTCTAAAGGACCTGTACCAAGTGTATCAAACATCACATTGCTAGATCTTTGACATATGCTAGAAATTAGAATGGAAACTTCAAGGGGCAAAAATGCACCAAATTAATGGTAACTTCAGTTGTAGTTTAACAGATCAAATCAGTTAGAAGGTTAGCATGATTGTAGAAACTTGAATCAGATATATATTCAGGCCTGTACAACTCATTTTTATCAGGTGATTAAGAAAAAGAATTTATCTTTAGCATTTTCGAGCTATTACAGTCTTATCTCTGAAGTGTTTGAGGTTAACTTCAGTCTGTTCGGTGAAAAATTTAATATATGGTATCAGACTATTTTTTGATGCCATGCCTAGAAATAGTAGCTGGTTATGCAGAACTAGCTGCCAGATCTCATTGAATCTTGAAGTCATACCCTAGCACTTTTTGGTGTTCTGTCACTGTCAGATACTTGAGGGAAGACTGAAGCCTGTGCTGACTAATAATGAAGAAAACATGGATATTGGTTTTAAACTTGGAAGTGGATGAAGAATGGAGGTGTTGCTGTCACGAATTGCAGAAAATATTTTGTATGCAAGTGTGAAATATGCATGTGGAAAAGGTGAATTTGTAATGAAATTACTTAGATAGATCTGAATATCAGCAACAATGTAACTCCAAAGAACACTAAAATATAGAGAAATGATCACAATATGCAAGTATAATGACTTAGCCACTTCGAGGGGGCAACCTCCAAACCATACAATAAGACTCAAGTGCTCAATATGATGATCATATACTAGTTACTAACTCCAATATGTACCCTACTAATGCAAAGTACCAAGGATGACCTACTAAGCATATGAAAGCGTAAATAAAGGTGATATGGCATGATAAGAAATAATGTTAGCGACAAGTTGGCTATACATATCCGATATATTACCTAGGATTAACGGCGTAACAGAATTCCACCCCTGCTTGAGATGACTTCCGTGAATCCCCACACAACTGAAGTCTGTTGGGAGAGCTGGTTCCAGGTCAAAAAGGAATGCAGATATGCCCTTCTGAGTGCCCTTAGGAGGTAGAGTTTTTGTAGGTATGCTGCTTCTGTTGTTTAGATATTCTTCTGTTTAAATTCCCTGAGAAGTGGTTCAATGTGATTTTGTCCTGCAAAGAAAAGCCCTCCCAGGGCTGAGAATGCTGTTCAAATTTGAAGAAAACAAGTGGTTTAAAAATACCTACTTTTGGGCAGAAGAATTTGCCAAAAAGTCTCTGCTTCTATTGAAGGACGAAAATAAAAGTTGAAATTTTTGTGGAGAGTAAGATGATCTGGATTTTGAAGACTTGGGATGATCCGTTTTTGGAAATTTTGAAATCTGTTGCAGCAGGTATGCCATCAAAATTCTTAGATTCAATTTAGATCTTAGAGTAAGTCTAGAGTTGTCTTAGATTCAATGTGGCTTTAAATCTTTTTGTTTTTTTCAGAGAAAAATTTCCTTTTTTTTTTTTTTCTAGCTCTTTCTAGCCACATGATATTTCAGTTATTTTTGTTTAGTTGGATTTTGAAATCCCATCCCATTTATCCAAATAAGAGTATAATTTGCAACTTATAATGCGAATATTATTTGATATTTGAGATGATTAAGCGTACCATAAGTCAATCTTAGTCAGCTCCAGTAAAACCCTTCCCCTTACAAGATGCAAAAAACACAAAGTGAGATGCATAAAAGAAAAATCAAGAACAAGCTTTTCCAAAAAAAGGACATTCAACTCTGGATGAGGGATGAACAACTGAAAACAAAAATTGGGAAAACCTGGAAACCAAAATCAAGGAAGTTGACACAAAGTTTACACACATGGAGGCTCCTTACAAGAGTGCAAAAGGCACAAAGTTCCTGCAAATAAAAAAAAGAATCATTCTACATTGGATGAGGGATGAACAACTGGAAACAAAAATTGGGAAAACATGGAAACAAAATCAAGGAAGTTGACAAAAGTTTGCACACATGGAGGTGAAATTTAAGTGGAAAAACATCATTAAATAGAAGTTGTGAAGAAACAAACCCAATTAATTGAAGAAAATATAACCAAACCAACAAACAAGAAGAATACTTGAGGGAATAGTATATTTGACTTAATTTTCACATTCATTATAGTGTTCTTAATGTTTGAAGGAAGAAATATCTATGGACTTTGCTACATGATTTTCTATAATATATTTGTTGTAGTAGACCTTGTAACAAAATATGCTCATTTCATACCAACCACTACAAACAATGATGCATTCCAGTTAGCAAACATTTTATTTCACGGGCTACTTAAATGAATTATATGTGATTGAGATAAGAAATTTGCTAGTCATTTTTGGCAAGAATTATTCTGTCTGTTAGGTAGATCTTTCAACATGAGCACTGCATATCATCTCTAAATAGACAACCAAACTGAAGCAGTATAAAGTGATAAACAAGCACATTTTTGGCACAGCACAAGAAGCTTTTAAGAGTGCGTAACATAGTAGGACTTAATAAATTTTCACACAGTTCTCTAAATATAATCTACAGTATGTCATACTGTGGAAATCTCAGAAAATCAAATAGTAGTTGTTTGCCTTCAGTACATAACATATTTTGTTTTAAAAGAAGCGAACAACATATAAAGAAAGGGAAGCTGCAGCTCTGGCCAAAATTTAACGTCCCTTATCGAATCGGGGCTAAAATGGGAGAAGTAGCTTATTCCCCAGATCCGCTGAACAAAAGAAGAATACATAATGTCTTCTGTGTTTAATGCCTTAAGAAGCCTTTTGGGCAAAATATAATTGTTCAAGAAAAATTGCTAATATCTGATGAAGAGAGGTGTTAGAATATGCAAAGAGAAGAAAGAAGACAGAAGGCAAACTGCACTGTCTAAATGACGAACAGGCAGAGTGTATTTATTGAAGAGAGAGGTGGTTATACAGTTACCAACCGAGCAACTACATAACTGTTTTACATGCTATATAATGTGCTATATTTTAACACCCCCTCTTAATGACTAAACCGGAAACAACAAAGTTTGTCCCGAAATTTTACAAATATCCTAAAGCCCATATGTTTAGTCATTACATCTACAGACTGTGCCATAAGTTGTACTTTAAAATCAGCAGTCCTTAACTGTGATGCAGTTGTCGAATGAAGACGAACCGCAAAACAAAAATCTGGTCCCATGAACAAAAGATATGGCAAGTGGTCCACTGGTTCTCTGTTTCGTGATTCATTGACCAGTGATGAATCACCAATGGCTGAGAGTGTCAGCCCCATCTCCAGAGTGCTGAAATCAGAACCTCGAAGATGTGGATTGAAAAATCTATTCCAGGCTTGTGTAGCCTGCTGGAGTCTGTAAAAAGACTCAATTATCCTGTGATCAACGTCACCTCGATCACGTCCTTGCACCACCATGTAGTGCTCATCCAACTTTTTCAAGAAGAGGAATGTGACCATCTGTGCAGGAGTTAGAACCAACTCCTCAATAGTAGGAGAAATAACCATCTCTCGTCTCGGCAAGAAAGCGGTGGTCTCCGTCTCAACAGGAGAAATAACCATCTCCGTCTTATCTATTTGCTCATCTATCCCCCTCTGTTGGGAAAGATCCTTCACAACACAATGAGCAAACTGTTCATGCTCTATTGTCCTTCGAGCAAGAACCTCTGAGTGAATGGCTGGGCATGCCATCTCACCATGCACCGTCAATGCATCTGGAATAGTGGAGTCTCCGTCCACAACAAATTGTTCTTTTGAATGAGGAAATCCATCCTCCCAAGGCATGTCCGCCTCCCGCACATCCTGAATGGTGGAGCTGTCCTCCACACGTGCATTCATGTTGATCGCAGCCGGATCAACAAGCCGATACTGACCACCCACCCCAATACCAAGGGCAATTATCCGTCTCTGTTTCACATCAGAGACAACACACTTCTTTCCACAGAAATCCACAGAAATATTGGGATTTTCAGTCAATTGACGAATAGATAGAAGATTCTTTTGTAAAGAAGGTACATATCTAACATTCCGTACCAACAATTTATGAGCATTATTCAATACAATGCATATATCTCCTATCCCTTCTACTGCAAGCGATTCTCCATCAGCTAGTACTACTGATTCAAAACAAATATTTGCAGTAAATGAAACATACCAGTCCCTACGACATGAAAAGTGTGCAGACGCACCAGAGTCAATAATCCAGCAACTGGTACCACTATCATTTGAGCATGATGTCGTAAGACAGTAAAGAGCATACTCGTCATCCGAATCCCGTTCTTCTGCAACTGCTGCCACATGTTCCTCATTACATGGCTTTTTGTTCTGCTTCGAAAGATCATACATCCGCTTCCGACAATCCCTCTTGAGGTGCCCAACCTTGTGACAGTAATAACATGTGACCTGATACCGAGTGGAAGATTCACCAGAGTGACGTTTCCACTTTCCCTTTGACTGAGTGACAAAAGCACTCTCTGAATGGTCACAATTAGATTCTGCCTGAAGTTGTCTCCGTTCCTTTTGCAACAGGTAGGAACTCACCTTGTCAAACGTGAGTGTTTGACTTTCAGCCATTAAATGGAGTGCCTCCACAAATGACTCATATGAAGAAGGTAAGCTGTTCAAAACCAGAGCCACCATATCATCGTCGTCCACCTTCTTGTTGATGGAAGATAACTGGTCTCGGAGATCTTTCATCCGAAGTAGGTGCTCAGACAATGATCCACCTTCTTGTAACTTTACGGAAAAGAGCATATTTTTCAGGTATAAAACCCGACTCTTCTCTGACGTCTGATATTTATCCTTCAGACTAGTCCACAACGTGCTTGCCACAGTGGCATTCCGCACTTCCGGTATCAAATCATCCGACACCGATAACTTGAGAAGCAATAACGCTTCCTTATGACGTTTGTCATAATCCTCGAAGTTCGTCGCTGGTCGACTTTCATCACCCTTGATTATTTTATCACAATCCCGAAATTCCGCAACCGTTAAAATTTTATGACTCCAAACATTGAAATTCGTGCCCGTTAATTTTTGTGTCTCCGGCAACGTCAAGTGTGATATATTTGCCATTTTATTATTCCAAAAGAACGGAAAATAATAAAATAATAATTTGCCTCACACTTAAAAAATATCCTTTTCCAGCAAATAATATTAAATGAATTAATTTCTTCAGCAAATAGAATGAATACCTTTGTTGCTGGAAATAATATTATTCTGCCCAAATAATATTAACTTTCCCTCACGACTTTGGAGTTGTCTTCGCTGCTCACGGATTTTGTTGTTTGCAGGTGTTCCCTCACGACTTTGGAGTTGTCTTCGCTTACTCATGGATTTTGTTGTTTCATGCATTCCTCCAACAAAGCGCATTCACGATTTTGCCCTAGATCCGTCGGAAAAAATGCGACTGTGTATTCTGTCACACGTTTTTCGTGCCTTCTGCCCTCGTCCGGCCCGCGCCCTGCCCGCGCCGTGATTTTTGGTGCAAAAAAAAAACTCACGATTTTTGTCACTTGGTGAAAAACCCACGATTTTGTTACAGTCGCGTCTGCTGTGCTGGTGCCCTCGTCTGTGCACGAATTCGTTTTCTACACGAATCCCTTCCACGCTTTTGCGCTGCCCTCGTCCGCCGCTCCTGTCCCGCGCTTGTCCCTTCTCCCTTCGCTCGCGTCGTCCCACGATTTCCACGATTACCTTGGCGTTTTTCCAAACTCGTGCCTTGTTAGGGCTTCCTCGAGTTTGTTGTTCGTGCCTCTTGACGGCTTCCTCGAACTACAACCCTTAACGCTCTGATACCAATGTTAGAATATGCAAAGAGAAGAAAGAAGACAGAAGGCAAACTGCACTGTCTAAATGACGAACAGGCAGAGTGTATTTATTGAAGAGAGAGGTGGTTATACAGTTACCAACCGAGCAACTACATAACTGTTTTACATGCTATATAATGTGCTATATTTTAGTTTAATGCCTTAAGAAGCCCTTTGGGCAAAATATAATTGTTCAAGAAAAATTGCTAATATCTGATGAAGAGAGGCACTGTTTGGAGCATGAGAGAATGTTGCAAATTCAAGTAAACCAACCAAGAAATAAACAGCTGAAGAGATTTTTGATCAAATGGAAAGCATTACTTGAAGAATACACTCATGGGAGTCTGAAACATTTATTGAAGAACATCTGCAATTGCAGGCGCCCGAAGGAAAATGTTTACATGAGGGAAGGTATGCTGCGCACGATGCAATCTGTAAGTTGACTGATTAAGAATATTTTTCCATCACCACATGTACATTCATTGATTTTTATTACTATCCTTTTGATCGTAAGTAGATTTGGTAATTAGCCCTGCCTTCAATATTTTATGGTACAAACTATAAAGTGCTCCTTATTTTAAGGGTAAGTAGAGGGCTTCCCATTTTCTATTGCATGCACCAATTGATTGAACAATTAGATATTTGATCCGGTTCATGATGAAATTGAAGTTATGCATTTGTAACAATTTTACGATTGATGATAAAAATCCAACACTGTAGCCATAGGAAAAAAGGCATGTTGCTCTCTATTGCTTCTCTGCATTTTCATTAGAGCAATATTCCCTGTTGGCAGAAGCTTGTGCATCTTCATTAGATCAACATTCCATTCTGGCAGAAGATGACTCCATAAGTTATCCTTGACATCAATGATATGTAAATCTTTACGTGCAAGATCTTCATTTACATAACAAAAGAAATGTTGCAAGAACCATCATTTCCAGGTTGGCATTAAAATTTGTGAAGGTTGCATGACGGGCAAATAACATAGGAAAGCTTTCCAAAGGAGATGACTTGAGAGCTACAACACATCTTCATTTGGCACCCAAAGGAGTTCTAGGTACCGTCTCCCATTCTCAAATGACTTCTCAAAAAACTTGGTTGTGTTTTCTTTGAATAAGTCTGATGTTTTTGATGTATTCAAAATGTTTAGTGGCTATGGCTGAAAGACATTGAAAAGAATATACAATAGCAAGGACTGATAATTTCATCAAGTGAACTTTCAAAGATTTCCTCAATTTTATAATGATAATGGCATGAGGCGATCAACAGACTATTACACACCTTGCTAAAATGGAGGTTTTGTCCCTAATAATAGTTAGATTTGTTAATTTGTTCATGTGCCTGATCAAAAGTGCAGCAAACTAGATTCAAAAAGCAATAAATGCATTTTTGTAGGTTATGATGATGACTCTTAGACAAAAGACAAACAGAGTAATCATCAGTGGTTTAGTCTTTGATAATGACAGAAAAATGTAATTTCTTGGCCTGGAAACACAACTATGCAGCAAGGAATCATGTCCATTTTAATGAAGAGTAGGAAGAAATCTTTGGCAACGCACCAGGAAAAAGTGCCAGCAGCATGCTTCCAAGCAAAATATCATCCCCAAAGAAGATTTCTTAATTATACAATAATGCGAGATTCTAAGTTAGAAGACATTCAAACTGAAGGTTAAAAGATACAGCAAGTCAATATGGCACTCATGAGCAGTAGAGTAGATGTAACTGAATTTCAAAGTTACGGGAAGTCCAAAGAATCAAAGAATTTAAGCATACATTGCATAGAAAACTGACGATCTGTATCTTGTTGAATTTCTCTTGAAGCGGGAAGAAACCCATTTGCTGCAAATGGGTCTACAAAGTCAAAGCAAATCTGCTGGATCAATTGATAAACAAAATGGCTGGCTTCTAGCTAAATGCTTTGCTCAAAATGAAGGGATATGCGATGATGAAATGTTTTTTCCAGTTGCAGAAGTGATCACCATCAGGGTTAATCTTTCATTAGTAGCTCTATGTGAGTAGGAAATGTATCACAAACTCAGCAATTTCAGGGGAGACATCATCAAGGGCTATAAAGCTTAATAAACCTTCATGCTAAGTTGTCTTTCATTTTATTTTCTGAGGGATGTTATTTTCTGCAGGCAAAATAAATAGATAGATTCTATGGTTCCAACTTCCAACTTCCAACAAATATCAGCGATTTTGTCAAAAAGTGATTTTGTGCAATCAAATTCACCTTTATAAGAAGTTTTTCACTGTTTTTAGGGTGATCCCCCATCAATGTGGATTGTCATACAGAGAGCCCAACGATGCTCCAACATCCATGGAGTTTGGTCTGCGTACATCTAAGTTTTGAAGCTTTTTACCATAAGCTATTTAAAATTTTACAACTCCTATGAATTTTCATCACATTTTGAGTATACATTGTTTAGTTTTATATGACTTCATTTATAATTTGATGTCTATGAAGTGAATTTTGGAAAGAAAATGGCCATTCTTTGTGATTTTTGAATATGTTTTTGATTTGCAAACTTTAGTCTGATTATTTGGCTTGTTGATTGAGTCCTTGCTGAGTTCGACTTTGCTTTTCCTTGAAAAAAAGTAAAATCTCTTTGAAAAGTAATGAAAAAGGAAAGGAAAAGACAATTAGACAAATGATTTTGGAGAGAGCGGTTATATTGGGAAGCCCTTCCATGGGATTACATTGTCAGTCAAGTTGATAGTAATTTTTAGTAGAGCATTGCATGCATTTAAGCCCACTAATTTTGAGTAATCATCTTTCTGTACAATGAACTTTGTGCTGTTTAAAATGTCTTGGAAATATTTGTCTTACTAATGATCGTAAGTTGGTGCTATTTTGAACAGGTGTGCTGCTTTGACTGCAAGGAATATGGGGCTCTGACTGCTGGAACAGTAAGATGTACATCCAAGAACTGTCAGAATCACTATCATGAAGGATGTGCTAGGAAGTGGGGAGCATTGAGAGGAGGATACTCATACATCACAAGGAGAGGTTATATATGTCCACACCATTTTTGCCATGCATGCCACCGCAGTCACAACTCAGGTGCATCAAAGCTTGTCCGTTGTATGCGCTGCCCCATAGCTTATCATTCAAAATGCCTTTCAGAGTCTGCAAACCTGCTCCAGAACATTCCTGGTTTCATGTTATGTCCGAATCATGATATAGGCCAAGTATGCCTCTATTTCAAGCTACTAAAGTTAAATTTGTTCCCCTTGAATGACTTATATGTTACTGTTTGTTTGGTAGACTTAGTGCACAATTTTGAAGATATTGTATAGTATTGACCATAGTTTGCCTATTCGGCGAGTACTCGCCAGATTTCTGCTGGGACGAATATTTGCCCAGAAAACTCGCCACCCAAAAACGACGAATATTTGCCAATACTCGCCACAAATATTCACCAAAACTGGGCGAGTTTAGCCAAAAACTTGCTATACGCGACAGGGACGTGAAAAACAGGAAAAACACGAAGGTTACACTGAAAAACCACTGGTTTTTGTCTTATAAATGCATCACACTCCCTCACTTGTAATCACACAGCTATTGAGCATCCTTTGCATGAGTTGAAGAGATTTTATAGTGATTTCGAAGATCATAGATATGCAATTTATGATGATAATTTTCAATGACAATCATCATAAATTCATAGCACTTATCAGCTGGCTGTTGTATTTGCACGATGATGCAATTTTGTATTGTATTTGTATTCAAATCTAATAGAAAACACTTCCCCAACATTTTATAGACTCATTTGATACATTTTGTAGCTATATTTTGTATAAAATTTATGTTTTTAAAAAATTGTGTATTTTTAAATTGCCGAATATTCACGAGTCAATTTTTTTGGGTCTGCCGAATATTTTCTGAATACGAGTATGCGAACTATGGCATTGACATCTGCACATAACACACTAGATTGTCAAATCATATGTAGGGGCCATATTTTGATGGTATTTTGTAAATTGTATATCTAAGCCACCGTAATTCTCTGATTATTCTAGGTTGTTGTTTGCAATTTTCTTACACAATAGAGCCCACTTTAATTTTGGGGTTTATGCTGTCTGTGTTTGGAATAATACACACACATATATATATAGGATGGGAAATTTCATTATGTTCATTTAAAATTGGCCCTGTTCCCCAGAACTTCCTAAATGATTGGTACACTATGATCTGTTGAGTTATCTGGCTCAAATATTCCAAAGCAAACAAAATCTCATTATGTAAGAAAGAATTCTCAAGTAATAATAGGTGGTTGTAATTCATCAAAAGCTACAGTCTGATAAAAGCAATAAACTATAAAGCTGGGAAAGGTGACTTGATGGCAGAAACTCTTAATGTTATGGGAATCATGATCACTGCAATTCAATCACCATGGATTCTCTCACCAAATTTGTTATTGTCGAGTATAAACAAGGATGACAAAAACACTATGACTAATGTACAAATCAACTAGCTAAATGACCTTTTCTTCTTTAGGACAAATTATAAATTTGTATCTGATATGTATAAGCTGATAGTGATAACACTTGCTATTTATTATTTCATAAAAGAAGTAAATTATGTACTTGACAATAGGATGACAATATAAATAGTATGCAGTATAAATGAGATATCATGACTAGAAGCATATCACCATTGAAATCTGGTTGAATCATACGACGAAATATCTATGTTGCCAGGAATTGGAAACGGAAATGGGTACGAAACACGCAAATGTCAATTTTCAAAAACCTTGGATATGAAACATTACGGAAACATCACTACAATATATATATATATATATATATATATATATATATATATATATGAATAGTACTCATTTTATAATTGTAGACCATAAGAGATAATTGATAAAGCACTCAAAATATTTTATATTCATTGAAATTTGAACTTCTAAAGAGTCATCATTCAACATGGTTACAATTTCAATGATTCACAAAATATATATATATATATATATATATGAATAGTACTCATTTTATAATTGTAGATCATAAGAGATAATTGATAAAGCTCTCAAAATATTTTATATTCATTGAAATTTGAACTTCTAAACAGTCATCATTCAACATGGTTACAATTTCAATGATTCACATATACATGATAATAATCTAGATTCTAGAATATATCATTAAGAAGAACAATATAACAAAGACCCCCACTCTTCAAAAGAGAAAAAACATGAGAATCTCTAAATGATAGGCCTTATTTAACTGCCATTTAGTCTTGCCATCCTCCTCTGAGATACAATATTACAATGTTTCCTCCTTGGTACTGTTTAGCTGCAATAATTAAAAAAATCATATAGCGGCAGAAACCAAATATCCGAATACAGAGCTATCAACTGTTCATCCAGATTATAGCTTTGCAAACAACCAAACACTTGCTATTCCAATATATACTTTGGTATGGTCAAGGCCAAGCTCAGAAAACTTGGACAACTTGGTTCACCACCAGTACACAGCTAAATGATAATACTACTACCACTGTTACCATGAATACATAAATACCAAAAACCTCCATTAAGAGGTTGAAACATAACATTCTTGTCCTACAATACCATACTTTATCACTGTAAAACTTATATACCCTCCACACTTAGACACATTATTCAGGGAAAACATATCACAAAAGTAATCTTCACAGCACTGTCACAAGGAAGGAGGATGTGGAAACGGCTGGGACGTTTCCACAGCGTTTTCCCACGTTTCGTACCCGTTTTGCGTTTTCGAAATGTTTCCAGGCAGAAATGTGGGCCCCTTAGGTGTTTCCTGGCTTCACAGCGAAATATCAATTACTTTTTATTTTATGCATTTAGCATTACTGCTAGGCTCTAGCATGGTCATATAAGTGAAGAAAACTACATAACTGATTATGGTTATGTGGGAGACTAGCAGTGGAATTGTAATAATTATAAGTATATCTTGACTATTTTGCATTCTGTTAGCAGTCTTTCTAGCTTGACAGTGGTTGCAATGAGAAGAGGGCTTTGCAAAAATTCTAAACATACCAATCCTTGTCAATCCAGTAGTAAGATCTGAAACGTTGGACAATAAAAATGAAACGTCGGACAATAAAAATGTCAATAATTCATTCCAGAAGAACATTTCCATTCATTGCGCTATGAAAAACCAAACTCAACAAATATTAATCCTTTGTTAGAGCTGATATTGTCTGTTGAAATTTCAGATGTGCTCGAGGGTTTTCAGAGGCAGTTGCTTTTGAAACTTAGTTCATAGTGCTAAAATTGCTTTAATTCAGGGTCTTTTTTGAAATAGCTAGAAATTAGTCCGGTTGATAATAAATGTGCAATGGAACAGAGAAGTACTTAGTGGCTGAAGACATGTTTGGAGAGCATGTTGTGGTTTGGAGAGCATGTTGTGGTCTGAATCACATTTTTGTGGGGCAGAAGTTTTGACATTTCCGGGACCATTTTTGCATTTTGTGTTTCCCTTTAGATATAGCTGTTGTTCAAAACCATAGTTTAACACAAAATTTTACTTTTCCAAAGGCATGCAAGGAGAGTCTTTGCATTGCTATATTTAGATAACACTGTAAACTGTGTTTGTAGAAAATATAATCATGCCCGCGTTTTAAAGTAACTGCGTGTTGGTAGAAAATATAGATATGCTACCTTTAGATGTAACTATATGCTTGTAGAAAATCAAAGATAGTGGATGACGGCAATAAGGAATTCAATCATCATCCTGAGTAATTTTTAGAGTCAATTTTTTTGAAATTTAGTTCATGGTGCTGAAAATGATTTAGTTCAGCATCTTTCTCAAAAATAGCTAGAAATTAGTCTGCCTGGAAATAAAGTGCAGAGGAACAGAGAAGCACTTGTTCACTGACATCGTTTTCTTTCTCAATTCCACCTGGAAGATCTCGACTCCTTCAACAAAGACATGTAAAATTATTGCCAGTAAAGTTCAGTGATTTTGATATAAGGATAAACTAATTAAAAATGCTTTTAGAGAACACTGAATAGAGGACATAGTAATTAGAGAGTTTTTAAAATATTTCAATTGATTGGATATTTCAAATGCTTTTTCTATTGTGAGGGAAAATGATCACAAATTTGTTCCCATGAGAATTAGAATCTGTCAAATATTCATAATCCTCAAGCCAAGTATTTTTAGGAAGATGTTTGTACATGTCCACATTAAACGGAATCATAGTGATCTATCATTCATGTTAAAAATCTATGGGAACAAAATTTGAATTTAGATACACGGTTTTAAGTTTTATATTTATCTTTTCTTAAGGATTGGGTATATATAGATGTGAATGCAGGCACCTTTACAAGTTCACAGACACAACTGGAAGTACTATTACAATTGAAATACCATTATTACTGGGATATAGGAAATCAGCACAAGAAGTGAAAAGAGCAAAAATTTGCAATGGATTGTGTTGTTTGGGGAATGTTTAAAGTAGATTGTAAGAGATAAGTTAGAGTCCTGAGATGCTGGAAGTGGTTTTGAGGAGGGTACCAGGTGCTGGATGCATCTTAGAAGCTTATCTTTCTAGGATATAATGTTGGTCACACAGCTTAAGTATTGTAATCAGGATGCCCTGGATAGGAATGCAGTGCTTAGTGGAGGGAGCATTTTGGTGATAGGATTTGAGGACACACTGTGGAATGCCATGCCTTGGTTAAACCCCTAATATATTACCATAGAGGATGTTTTTCATGGAAATAAAGTACACTAAGAAAGAACAATTTTCTGCTGTGTTCAGAGGTAGGAAATTTTACTTCTAAGTCTAACATTGGATACTTGTTACAAAAAGTACAGGACTTCTATCAAATTATACTGTTTAAAATGTTGCTGATCTATCTGATATGTTTCCTGCAAGTAATGGTATCTAAAAGCTGCCATCATTGCTGTTTCAATGGTACCCCGTGTCTGTATTTTGTAAGTTTTATCATTAAGTATTGTCTAAGGAACATTATTTCAATCATAAATAATCCTTTACTTTTGAAACAATTATCAACTTCAAATCATGCCAACAAAATCTTCTGGTGTGTAAATAGATGTATGGTTTATTTTGTATCTATATTTAACAACAGTTGTAAGCAGTGACATTTATGTCATTTACAGCAACATTTTCAGTCCCAACAACTATTTAAATGCTAGTTTTTCACAGTTGGATTTGTTTTTAATTAGAATAAGGAAATATTCATATTATGAAATTTTCTTTTGTTTGGTTAAAATTGTATTATCAATGTACTAAAGACTTGACTCCTCAGCTTTTGCAGGATGCTAGCAATAACCCCAAATTACAGGGCCTTTTCCATGTAGATGACGTATGGTCCTTGTTTAATATCTGATCAGCTACCACTGCCATAAACTTCTGAATCTTACTTTTAACAGAATTAGTTTAGAAGTAAATCTACGAGACTATCTTCTTGAACCTAAAAATCTATGTTACCAAACGTTTTGGATACGGGAGCGGGAGCGGGGTATCCGATACGCGGAAACGGCAAATTTTTTTTTGACCCCGGATACGGCGTAGGATACGGCAGTACAAAAACTATATAAAAATTAAAAAATATATAAATTTCAGCCTTCTAAATAGGAATTTAATTATTAACCACATATTATGCATATGAAAGACAAGTTATAAGCTAAATAAGTGAATAACCACAACAAACAAGCTAGGATACCGATAAAACTTAGAAACTTAAAAGTTTAAAAGTTAAATTAAAATTTAAAATACTTAAATCAAACACAATGTGAATGTCATGAATCTCATGATATATTAAATTCAATCATAGATCAATATTCAAAGCTCAAACTATCTTTCATTGTCAATATTCATCATATTCCTCTTCATCAAGAGGATCAAAACCACATCATCATCATTATGTGGTTCATTAGAACCACATGGGCTCGAACCACTCGCACTAGGGCCACTGCCAGTTGCACCCCCTTGTGCATGTAGGTCTCGTGGTGCCACAGAACTCGTCTCATCATCATATGCTCCATGGTGGGAAATGGAAGCATCCAAGTCAACTATCTCTGGATCAATGTCCCAATGTCTTGTTGACCCTTCCTTGTACTCTGGCTGCTTGTGGGATAAAAGGCGCAAGTTGGAATGTATGTATACCAAATCTTTAGCCCTTTTAGCCCCCAACTGTTGCGTTTCTGTGAGTGGATGAAATTATACGTACTCCAGTTGCGCTCAGAGGAAGATGAACTTGCAACCTATTAAGGCAACCCAAACTTCAAAGTCAATGCAAAGTTCAACTTGATTTAAACACTCAAACTTAAATTTTAAAAACTAAAAGAAAAGAGAATAAAAAATTAAAAACTTGTGCGAGACCTTGATTGCAGAGGTTGCGAAGTAAGCC
Organism: Taxus wallichiana var. yunnanensis; assembly: GCA_018340775.1. NCBI lineage: Eukaryota > Viridiplantae > Streptophyta > Pinopsida > Cupressales > Taxaceae > Taxus > Taxus wallichiana. Next base: position 785,478,998 of record CM031238.1, read on the forward strand.
GATGAAGTACCATGGAGGTACCACCACATATGTGCATCCATCTTGTATTTGCTCAGAAGAGCGAGAAGGCTATGACCCGTTTCTGTTGTATGAAATTGCCAAACTCTACCATAACTTTGGTCTTGGGCCTCGGGATCGGGAAGAGCCTAGCTAATGCCACCATATATCCCTCACTTGACTTCCGCATCCCTGTATGGTGCTACCCTCCTGCGAGGAAAGGATCTCTGTCTTTATAAAATCTAGGAGTCGTCAAAAGCTAGTAGATGTAATGGGGTGGTCATTTTGTTCCACCGCTCGTGAGGATTGACTTCACTTGTTTGAAAAATATTTCCTCGGGATCTTGTTCTTTTGCATTTTATGACGGCTTTTATCTTCTCGATCATTGAGTCGATGCCGTCATATATCTCTCCTGAACATGGTTGATCCGTGTCGATGGAAACCGGATCATGCTCATAATGGGCTCGTAAATCTCAACGAGATAACCCACTCTATCCCACCAAGAGTCCTCTAAGATCAAGTTCTTCACTTTTTGAGCCCCTTCGGTGTTTGATTGCCTCCATCTGACCCAAAGATTGGATGTTACCATCCTCATGAGTGCCTCTCGCACCTTCACTAGTCGTCTCAAGACGATTGTGTGTGATCAAACCGAGTCTCGTGCAACCTAATAAGAACGAGGAACAAAATTAAAAATAAAATTTAAATTATAAAATTGAAAGCTAAAGAATACTAAAAACTTATATTAAATATTAAATTAAAAAGAAAGAAAGAAATAAAGCTTGTCCTTACCTTGATAGCTCATTGCGAGAATGATCTAAAAATGCCTTTGTGACATGTGGTGGTTGGTGACAAACATTTGGATTTCTTGACCTGCATACACTTGCGGACCCACTCTATTTTGTTTTCTATTTTCTTTAGCATTAAATTCAATGAATGCCAAGCACAAGGTGTCAAAAAATATGCCCATACCGTGCCTCAACTAACATCCTGTGACTTTGCAATTTTTGGCATTGTCGTTATCACTTGGACAACATTTTGAGCCCCCCTTTGCCTCGATGGACTCAAAGAGAATGTTGGCTATGAATTGGGCATCCTTCACTTGCCCCTCCTGATTAACCGCTTTTAAAAACATTGCCCCCTTAGGGCATCTGCAATCATATTGATTAAAGGCGGTTTCTTGCATCTTTCCATCCATCGAAACAATGGACACGGTTTTGGTCCATGAGTCCCTAATTGGTTGCGAGGAGGTTTCCACATATTTTTTTGTCTATCCAAAAGGGTGGTGCGGATCTTCTCAAATCCGGTGGTTTATACCCTTTTGGTGCCTCATTGATGGCTTTCACCATCTCATGCCAATAAGGTGATCTCCATGACATTAAAAGAAATACCATTAGCATATACACACCTTGCTGATGCATTCATCTGCAATCTCCCCCATACTCATTAAGAAAGGCCTTTTCAATGGCCCTTTTGTCTTACTTTTCTTTCGTGCAGGGAAACATCCTCATTTGTGGAGATAGGAGCCACAAATGGATGTGGCATGGCCACAATTGGGGATCCACTAGGTGATGGAACAACTGGAGGCCTTGCTGAACGAGATGAACCTCCTCTTCTGGCCAATGGATGACCCACTCTCAGAGCCACTCTAGCCTCTGCATCCTCCTGCTCTTTGATAAATGCCAAAACATTTTCTCTTGGCACCCCAGCATTATTCCTCCCCCTACATACTCTTATACCATTACCCGTTATGGCACACAAATGGCTTTTCACCCTACTGTAAGAGCCTTTGAATATTCCATCACACTCATTGCATTTCCATTCAAAACAACCACCACCTGCAAGTTGTTGAACTATTGTTACGTGCCTCCATAACGGTGAATTTGGGTCAAAGTCTTTGGCCAAAGATTGCCCAGAAGAAGCAGAACTTGTTGCCATTGTAGAAATACCTACTGAGGTTTAAAAAACAAATTAAGCAAAGAAAACAATGGCATGCAATTGCATTGTGATTGAACAATGAAAATTAAAAAAATTAAATGGAAAGAGCAAAATAAAAATGAACAAAAAATGTAATGTGTGAAAGATTAAAAAAAAAAAAAATAGAGGAACAAGGCTAGAAATTAAAAAAAACTTACCTTCACTTAGTAAACCACAAATCAAATCCTTCACAAATCCTCCTTTGCAGCTCCTCACACTCCTCCAAGCTTAGCAATAGCTCCTCACACTCCTCAAAACCCTAGACAAGCACAATGCACGATTTTGGAAGCCTGATGTGAGTTTGTTTGCTTTATGTTATGTTTGTGTGTTGTTCTTTTGTTTTATTGTTTAGATGTAGCTTTTAGGTTTTAGATTAGAAGAATTTATTATTTTTATTGATTTGCGCCTTTAAAAAAGTGGAAAAAATTAAAAAAAAATTAAAAACGCGTGTTTTTGCGGGAAGCGGCGAGGAGCGGCCCGGCGCTTTGTGGAAACGGCCGGGTGCGGCGCAGCCGTACCCGGCCGTTTCCACGGTGCTTTGGGCCGCTCCCTGGCCGCTCCCGCGCGCTCCCGCTCCCGCTCCCGCTCCCGGACGCTCCCGCTCCCGCTCCGCCCCCAAAACCCGCGTTTCGGTAACATGACTAAAAATAGTAAAACCTATAATTCTTGATGATTGCGAAGAAACATCACACTAAAATAAACATAGGGCGGGGGTAAGGATATGCTTTCTTGATGTTCAAGCAGATTTTAGTGCATCGCTTGGATTACAAGTAGGAAAGTCATGCCATTATGAGGCTGCATAAAGTTCCTTGCCCTCTTGAATATTATCCAATTTTTTCCTGGTACTCTGTGCCTCGATTTTGAAAGCTGTGTTGGCGAATAATTCATATCGACATGAATCATTGTGACAACTTTTGTATTATTTGTCCGCTTCTCCTCTAGCTCTGCAACTTCACTCCTGATTTGCTGCAAAGATTTCTATAACTCATGGTTAGTTGTCCGAGTTAGTTGTGTGGATTATAAAATTTAAGGATTGAAAAAGTCTTTACTTTTGATGCCATTTCTTCAACATACCTATATGTGATTGAATTAGTTATGCAGGTTATAAAACTTATGGATCAAAGAAGTGTTTACTTTTGATGCCATTAGCAAATCTCGATATCCACATATTTCTAGTTCTAAAGTAGAAATATTTATGCATCATTGAAAATCTCGGATCCTCAATGATGGAGAAGTCTAATTCCTTCCTTTGTAGAAACAATACAAATCCTCTGTCTTTTGTTTTATCCTATAGGCTGTTCTACATGCACCACAGTAATAAATTCATCGACAATGAGGATCACCTTTGGTATTTGTTATCTGTAAAATTGTGAGGGCAATTTTACGTAACCATACCAAAATTTTGTTTCGGTTCCTCATGAGGTCCCTTAGCGTTCGGAATGGCATAAAATCCCTTTTCGGAGAATCTAGTTTTTCGAACTTAGTCTTTTGGTCCTTTTTGGCTGGGCGCAGATTTTATTCATGCAACATCAAATGCATATGCCCCTTCTATTCCTTTGGCGCATCCTTTGGAGTGTCGACATTCCAAATGTTGTGCCTTCCCATGATGCGCCTTTCAAACCTACGCCGAGGCGCATGCGCCACCCTGTCGACACTAAAATTGTTGCGCCCTTGAACGGTGTGCCAAGGTGCTAAAAAGGCAATGTCAACAGTCTTGAAACCGCGCAAAGGCGCAAATAATTTCATGTTGGCATCTGTTTTGGTGCGCCCTTTGAAAAAGTTGGTGGCGCATTTATTACGCCTTTTGCTATAAATAGGCGCATCCGACCTGTCATTTTCACGATTGAAAACACGTGAAAAGTTAATTTCTCTGCACCTGTCAGCGCTCCTGTCATCCCGTGTCACTTTATGTCGCATTCGTGGACCCCACATCGTTTCTTCCATTCTATATATTCCGGGTGAGTGGTCCTTGCTTTTCTTGTGGTTTTTGTTTTGGTTTGGTTGTTTTTAAGAGGTGGTTGTTAAAAACAAAGAAATGAATCTAAAGAAATAAAACACAACCTCCAACCCGTTTTGCAATCTTCTCTCCCCCAAACCGGTTTTACCCTCCTTCCAGATCTGCTGGCTTAGAGGGCTTTGTCTCAAAATGAATCCAAGATCCTCTTCGCTCTGTTCCCCTTAGTGTCAAAATCTATGTTGAAAGAGGCCGAAAACCACAAACCTGTCCAAAAAGGAGAAAATCTATAGTTATCGCAATCCTGACCCGTGGCTTTCCTTTGGCGCAAACAAACTCACTGTTGCACAAAACACGGCGCGCCATCAGGCGCACTTTGTCCACTGCTGAGACGCTTTTCCCCGCGCCCTAAAACTTTCAAAACTCTAACGCAGCACAAAGCGCAAGTGCAAATTCAGCTACACCGACATCTGAATGTCATGCATACTCTTCTTGTGCCGCGCCAAAAGCCCCTTGGCACACCTTAACTTAGTGATGCATCCTTTAATTTTGCGCCCTTTGGCGCATAAAAATGTTTTGCAACACGTTCCATATCTGCGCCATTAGGCGCGCCTGCCGCATTGCTGACCCCAAGATAATCTGCTAGCCCATTTAAAACACTTCATAAGGCGCAGACGCACATCCTTTGACATCAACATGCAGTGTTTTGTGTAATCTTTCTGCGCCTTGTGCCCCTTTCTGCTTTTTATCCATACTGACACTCTCCAAAGCATTGCGCTGCTTTCTCGACCTGCACTGCAGTATAGGCTGCGCCCGTGCGAGGCGCCGCGAAGCTTCTAAATTGCTAACTCTTCATTCTGTAAAGCTTTGATGGATGATCTGACAGCTAACATGGCTCTCCTGCGGTGGACTTCCTTGCTTCTTCTTGCGGATCAAGAATCGAACTCAGATTTGCACATGTCTTCAGTCGCTAAGAGGCCAACCAAGTCAAAGGGTAAGGCCAAACTCACAGAAGAAGAAATGAAGTACAAATACCAAAGGGTCAGGATGCCCGAGTCCCTTGAAATGTGACTTGGACATCAGGGATTACGAACTTGGCCACATTGATATGGAAGGAACAGGCAGGCGAGTCCATGGATGGACAAATTGGTCGGAAGTGGTCTACACTTCGTTGGGGGAATTCCTGTGAGTGCGGTGAACAACGAATTCATGATGGTGGTGGCCCGACTGCTACAATAAGGACACAAGGTGTGTCGAGAATGAAAAGGGTGAGGTTATAATCAACCTCATCCGGCACTTTGAAATCATGTTGGGTATCCTCACCACCGGCACTTCGTAAGCCAATAAGCGTTAAGAGCGCATAAAGTCATGGGATGAAAATGAGGACAAATGCATGCGGCTCATGAAGCGAAGTGTATCTCGAAAAACAAGAAGGGTAATAACACGGGTGGTCAGCGGGTTATTCATGGTGACTTCTCGGAGGAGTTTGGCGACACCATTACCTTCTAAGCAAGGTATTTGGGCTTCCTGATGCCCATTACTTTCATAAATGGATGCTCAGATACTTGGAAACAATGAGCAAAAACGTTCTGATCGAGTGTTTTGAATGGGCGGAGAGATCATCAGCAACACCATCTCTGAGCAACTCCAACAACTCTCAACAACGGGGAGGTTCTACATGAACTCCTAAGTGGTCTACGTTGTTGCCTCAGAAAGAGACTACCTAGCGCTAAGTCGATGCGGGGTATGGCCTCAAGTAAAAATATATGAATATTATGCGAGTTGAGGCTGGAAAACAACATCCCATAGTTCATTGAAGATAAATGATGCCTTCTTCTACGGCATCATCTCTCTTAATTTGATATGACTCACGAGGCATCCAATATGACTCACTGGCTTGATCGATTTCCAAAGCATAAGAATCGCCACAAAGAAGTGGGGTGCGTTATTTACGCAATTCCCCACTTTCACCTATCTCAGGCCGCCTTGACTTCTTAGGAGCCCACCAAACTACCAAGGTATGCGGGGCCTAAGCTAATCCTATTGGGCCCCATCCGCAAACTTATCACATACCACTAGAAGTGCTCGAAAAGAAAGAAGGGTGGAACTCCTTTCCCCCTCATAGTGGGCAGATACACCTGCACTTCTCACACCAAAGCTCGGGAAATGTTTGCGGAGTTCGGGAATTGCTCAACTTGAAACACAATTTCTGGCAAGATGCCGAACCGATCCTCGCATTGCCTCCCAAAGGCAAAGCTCGATCAATCCGCGCCCCACGGATCGAAGATATTTACATCGACCTGTATCACGAGGTCGAGCTCGGGAGAAAGGATCACTCTGCTGGTCCGGCAGGAAATTATCCAATATGGTGTGGCCATTGTCCTGAAAGGTTTCCCAATCAAGAAGTTGATCGGCTCTATCTAGAAACAGACGGGGACAATTGGCCATTCTTTGAATTTATAGAGTAAAGGCACCTCGAACTATTGAGGAAAGAGTCAAAGGCACTTTGCGGCGCACAGAACATTGGTGTAGGTATAACGGTCTCATTTACCTTGGGGTAGACTTCACCACGTCTCCCTTAGGTAATGCACAAACCAAAGCACTTGCCAAAGGGCAAAGGGAAAGACAAAGAAGGGGAATCAAGCGCTACTCAAGAGCAAGCTCCTGAGAGTCCTTGCCGCCCGAGAGCGAAGTCGTAAGCCCGGTCTCCCCGAAAAACAAGCGGTAAGTGTTCCAACGGGCACATCCACTCAGGATGTTGCCGCTGCATGCAGAATCTTGAAGTTCCCACCGTCCCATCTCCTCCTCCTTCCCCTCCTCGCGTCACTCAAGCAACCACTCCTTTCGTCATGTCTTCTCCCGTCTTCTCTTTGTTCCCCCCTTCCTCTTCCTCCATCTTCTCTTCCCTCGTGGAGCTTTCTCCCGATATTTCTTCCCTCATCTCTCGGATCCCTTCCACGCCCATCGTTTCCTACCCTGTGAGCGTTGGAGTTTGGCTTTATCAATCGATACCGCATGACGTCTCTACCCATTTCCCTTGTTCAATGTAATCTGGCCCCTTCTTCCGCCTCCGTTCCTCTCTTCTCCCTTTGGTCCCACTCCCTTAAGTCCATAATGGATCTCAAACTGAGCCAAAGATAAGAGGAAAGTCCCCATTGCACCTATGGACTTTTCCGTCATCCCAACAAAGGAGCTAAGAAGCAAAAGCCGATAACTTGCTTCTTTCGAGTGCTTGGTGAAAGGGTAATGGAGATCGTATCCCGATCCCACAAAAGATAAAAAGGATCTGTCTCCTACAGATTATACAGTGACACAGTCACGATGGGAACGCCCTCAGAAAGCCTACAGGGAGAGACCCTATTTGTAGTGGATGCCCCTTTCAAAAGGAAGCAAAGGAATAAGAGGGTACTAAAAGAATAGAACATACATCTTCTCCAAGCCCTGCAGAAAATGGGCAGTGCACCTCCTACAACTGCCACTGAAACTCCTGAGGCCCTTAGCTAGGAAAAGATAAACGAATACGCCAAGATTGGCGAACAAGGCATGGCAGTATCCGCCTGGAGAGACCAGATCCTCAAAGATAGTGAGGAAGTAATCGTAAAGTTCACGGAGCTATATCAGAATATTGATCAGGCTAACAAGGACCTCCAGGCGATTGTGGGACCTATCTCCCAAGAGTTGGACCATGCTAGGTTACAACATGAGACATTCTAGAAGATGCTCAATTGCCCAGTCGATGACTTAGTGAAATTCGGCGTCTTCGATCACCCCAGAGCACCCAATAAAGTCCTTCTTTGGCACGCTGGACTATCTGGCCGATCGATGGAATTGCCTTGGAGAAAATTGATAAAATCAAGGAGGAAGCCTTAGATGCAATGCATCAAATGGAGCAGATCGTCCTAAGGATGTCTCCAGGCTTGCTCACCCCATCATACGCCTTGAGGAAGGCAGATGACACTATTTGGATCTTTAAGGAGATCACGTCGCAAGGGTTAGTGGTCAAGTTACTTTTGACAGCGAATACTATCAACGGAATCTATCGCCTGCCGCGATTTTGTTGGATACCTGATGGAGGCAGGTAATGAATACTTTAAGCTCCCAGAGAGACTCAGAGATGAACGGGAGACTTGTGAAGTCATCGGCGATCACACCAAGGGTCTTGCTCAGGATCAACTTCAACCGATGATTAGCAAATTCATGGAGTATCGGGCTCAATTCCACATTTCCTCTCCTGAGCAGAAGCAGGATATTCCCTTCCACTACCAGCGGACGGACGACGATGAATAAGCTCCTTCCTCCTAGGATGTTCTCTTTTTGTAATATTTAAAAGTTTGTTTAGACAGACATGATGACACCATCCATGTTGCACCATGAGATGTTGTCATCCACCAAATTGCCCAAAGTCAACAGTTGACTTTTAGATATTTTGTAATTAGTTGTTGGTTTCTTTTTGCCTTCTCTCTCTTTCTCCTTCTATATATACTTGGATATTTGTTATATTCAAGTGGTGGACATTTTTTAGATGAAAAATAGAAGTGAGAAGAAAAGGCTTTGTACTTTTGTAACAGAAGAAAACATTAATACAAATATTGAGACTTTGTGTTGAATACATGTGTTATGTGCATCAAACCTTTCTTATGTCAGATCTGTGTGTTTATTCTATTAGATCTATCTCTACTTTTTTGTCATTTGCTCATCAATATTGCTTTGTTTGTTTATGCAAGTAGGTTTGGCTCCATTTACTACCAATCCCAAAACATAAACCTTCTGACCTTTCTGCTTTGGAATTCATTTCTTTTCTCCCTTCGGAACTATCCTATATCCTCTATTCCTTTCGTCCCTTTCTACTCACAGTCGGAAATACCCCAACTGGGACGAGATCCCAAACCCCTGAAGGCAGAATATTGTAGGACTTGCATAGATTCCTGCTGGTAGAATAGCAATAAACCAGTTTCGCTTTGCTGTCTCAAAGAGGGGCTATGCCCTGCACACTGTTGGCTCGTCTATCCATAGATCTGCCCTACTGACAGATTTTCGGACCAACAATATTCATGGCAATAAATTATAATTGCCTCCTTCATGTGTACACTTTTCTATACCATTAAAATAGTTAAGCAGAATGAGGTTAAGAGCATGCCATTTGCCATTATTTTTAACTAAATGTAACATGTTCCCTATAAAAATAAAAACTAATAAAAATCCCCTGAACTTAAACCAGAAAATCACATCATCCAACCAGTCTGGACAGCACTGTTGTCACAGATCCTCCCTGTGCCTCACAATTGTACTGTACACTACCTTATGCTGTAAAGCTGTTATTTTCTCTTGTTGTCTTGTGGTATGTTATGGTATGTATTTATAATTCTGTAATTGGGATCTTCTGGAATGGACCAATCTTCAACTTCTAAGCATATATGCTATGTTTGAGCACCGATCTTGGATTTTGGGCACCAATCTGCAATGCCTGGGCACTGATCTGCAACTACTGGCAATAGATGCAACTTTTGGGGACACATCTACTATTTTTGGGCATTAGATCTACAACTTCTGAGCACCTATCTGCAACTGCTAGGCAGAGACCTGAGCACATAACAAGGACACCGTACATGGCCTCTGCTCCTAGGTTCTGCACATGGGCTTGCTCACCTGATCTCTCCCTTCCATCATGGAGTCAATGGCTTCCAATTTTCCACCACCCTTGAATATCCCAAGCTTTAAATCTGCAGTTTCTGCTGAAAACCCTCTATTAGGGAAAACAGATCTCCAACAATATCCGCAATATCATGCTCACTGTACCATCACAAACCCACCTTTCCAGCCAAGAAAACAAATAGTTGTTACCTCAAAAGGATTAGCTCACAAAGATCTATTTCTCCTTAGATGAGATGGAAAATTGCCCTTGGCTCCTCAAAGAAAAGCTTTCACCTACAGGTTCACAGGAGCTTTTCCAGGTCCCCAAATATGCAAGATACAGGTCCAAGCTAACTGGAACCCATTGGAAACTATGGATATTCTTATGATGTACAAGGGTTACTTCATGGCCATCTTCAGTACCACATTGGAGCGAGACCAGGCTTCTTTATGAAACATCAGTCCCTTGCCTTTAATCCCACTGAAGATATCCCAAATGTGGTCCCAGTATGGGTTAGACTGACCTTGTTACTGAGTGAATACTGGTAGAATCTAGTCTATGCAAGATCGGATCTGCCCAGTGCGAATACATCACAGCAATCAGAGTTCATTAAGAATCCTGGAATCCTTAACTATGATCTGATCTGCATCAACCTTGATCTTGAACAACTTCTTTCTGATTGAATCATTCTGGACATGGAAGGAATCAAATGGGAGCAACGCTTGGGGAATATTTTTTCCCATATGCTGTAGAATCTGTCATAAATGTGGGCATCTTGCACGTGTCTTTCCCAAACAAGAGGCTTCTGCCCCAATGCACCTTCCAACAACCCATAATCAAGAGCAGCCACCACCTCAGACAAATCAGCAAGTATCTTCCTCTGTTTCTCCTCTAGGTGCATTTGGTTAATGAAAATATTCCCTTCTGCTGTAGGATCTGTCACGAACATGGGCATCTTGCACATGTCTGTCCCAAACAAGAGGCTTCTGCCCCTACACACCCTTGAACAACCCATAACCAAGAGCAGCCGCCACCTCAGACAAATCAGCAAACATCTCCCTCTATTTCTCCTCAGCAAACATGTCTGTCCCAAACAAGAGACTTCTGCCCCTACACACCCTTGAATAACCCATAACCAAGAGCAGCCGCCACCTCAGACAAATCAGCAAACATCTCCCTCTATTTCTCCTCCAAGTACAATCTCTAATATTAGCCCTGCTCTTCCGCTTGCCAAATTTCAGATTGCATACACCGGCAAAGGAAAACCACCATCAAACATTGCAATCCCCTTCCCTTGCATAATGATTTCAAGGCTTTGACAGACCATGCATCTCAAGAGCTGCACACTTTCCCCACAGTTGAAACTACCTTCCTCCCATCCAACTCCCCTAAAACCCACATCCAAGAATCAGCTCCCATAAGGCAATTTACCTCTGCTACCCCTCGCATGGTTACTTGTAATAGGGTTAAAAACAACAGCAACACTCCCCAGAGGGTTACATCCCTGGCAACCTTCAACAATGGGAACTGAAAAAAACCCCTCCAGAATAATCACAAAAAGAGGAAAACCTCAATGGACCAATTTTATGAGAAGATTCCTTGTATCCGTGCAGCTCCTGAAAGAATGTTACAAATCTGGGTACCATCTACACCAACCATCCAGAAAAACCCAGGGAAAGGTCTACCCCAATGATAGCCTCTTGATGCGGATCCTCTCATGGAATATTCGTGGTTTGGGCGCTACCAATAAGTGCCATTTCCTCACAGATCTTGTTCAGCAAGAAAATACAGATATAGTTGTTTTACAAGAGGGAACTCAACTTTCTTTTGTCTTGTGAAAACTGCAATTTTGTAATGCTCTGCTGATGTTCCTATTGTTCATGGCATAGTTCAAAAAATCATACTTGGCAGCCCAAAATTTCACTCGGAAATTGGGAGTCAGAAATTTCTTAGCAATTTATTGGCATTACTTGGCAACTTTATTGCCACTTTAAAAACAATTTAAATTCATGAAATAAAGTTAAACTTAAATCAAATGTAAAACATTGTTAAATGACATGAAAAATGAATGTACAGAATGGCATGAGTATATTTTCTATTAATTTTTGATTCATTGGAGATTTTAGTCACCAATTTTGGGCGAGTAATGATGAAATTACTTGCCGATTTTTTGGTGATTAATTGCCATAACAAAAACCACCATTTTTCAAAATATAAATCTTTTCTCTGGCATATTGTGATTTATCGCTGGTTAATGGTGGTTTCTGATTAGAGGTTCATAGCCTCTAAGTCCTTGGTTCCCAGTTTCTTTCAATCTTTACGATCTGATCCTTTTTGAAATTTTGTAGTGTTCTTGAGCTTTGTCCTAGAAGACATCTTTTCATTGTATAATCTATCTTGCTATCAATATATTTTAACCTTTTAAAAAAAAACCAGAAAATCAGATATTTTGGACCAATTCTGGAAGATTTCCAGAAGCAGATAGTCGTTTTATGTATATCGTATTATAAATCCAGACAGGCTGTAAAAGCCTGTGGTCAAGTCCATCATAATTCAGGCAAAGCAAAACTTAAAAGAGTACCGCTGAGAAAATTACTGGAAACACTATTCTGATTGCTCTCAGTCCCACTAAAACTATTAAAATAGAAATGCTGTGACCATGTATTTCAAAACCAAAAGGTTTGGAAGTCTTAATTTCCACTGTATCAAAATATTAGTCTACAGCCTCGATCCAGTCCTGCATGCCTCAGCCACATTTAACCCCACAACTCCCGTCAGTTCAATAACATCATCACCAAAGACACCATTACCCAACAACTGCTTGTTAATCAAACTGCCATGTTCAATACCCCTCCATATCAGATTGAATGAGTAGCACTGGTGAGGCCAGAGGATAATAAAAAGGAAAGAAATTATTGCTAATATGATACTAAAGAAATACAGCTGATAATTTGGAATTGGTTGCCGGGAACGACTGACTACCTTACTGCCCTACTTCCTATGTGTACGCTAAAAACTTATAACATCAAGCTCTAAGGATGCATTTTTCTCAATTGGTTAGGTGGGTGTCTAACTTCTGTGGCCTGTTGGCAATCTTAACCTTAAGGGTTTGTCTGTTGAGACTCTCAATCCCCTCATTAACCATTCATTTTATTGTATTGCAGATATTTGAAATACACTCATGGGCACAAGCTTTCAGAGCACAAAATTCACTTCTGAAAGAAAGCAAAGAGCTAGCTTCAACCTTATCACATTCCACTCCCATGAGATGAGATTCCAGAGTTTGAACTTTGGCTTCTTTATCCCTCGTGGAATCTCCCATCTGCATTAGGATCTTGTCATCAACCACCTTGGCTTTGTGTTTAAGAGAACTCAAGTCTTCTTCCAGAGATTGAATTGTAACCTCAGCTATCCTAACAAACAGACCCCTCACTTCCACGATTTTCTCAGCATTGTTTGGTTTTGCATTTACTGGTCTACCCATAGGCACAGATTTATAAGGACCACTAAAAACCCCAAAAAGATTTTATGCAGGTGGGGAAGGAAACTGAAAGTGCCTTAGAAAAAGTCCCAACTGCATTGATGGTAGGGTTCCAGCAAGTATTTTTCTTTGCAATTATGGAGTTTGTTTAGGACTCTCAGCATATGGCCCCTCTTAAATGATCTAGCAACACTTTGATCTCATGCTTAATGTCAATTTTTGAAATTAAAAATCGATTCAAGGCTAGACCAGCCGCCATATGGGAAAGTGTTAGTATGTTTACCCCTTAGATGTTAGAAGTTTACAGACAATTGAAAGTATACATTTTCCTCTTTCAAAACGACAACTAAGACCCAATTTTTGGCTCTTCATATTTTCAATGAGAAAGAGAACAAGGACAGTGCTATCTTTAATATGAAATTCTTTATATCTAGACTAAGGTTAAGTTCAGTAGCAGTTATTAACGCTAACAATGTTTCCTTGTTATTTGTAGCCTTGCTCCTTCCAATGTGTAGAGAGTATGACAACATTTCCCACGGATTCCTTAGTCGGCTAATGTCCAATTTTTCCCCATCCTTTCATTTATAGTCATAAAAGTTTAGCCTAAAAGAATTTTAGGAAGTTGGCCAATCTGGATTAAGACTTTTTAGTTTACTAATGTCTGCCATTCAATTGTACACATTATCTTTCTAGAAAGTATTGATTCTGACTTTAACATGCATAGCCTCGTTCTTTTTAAAGAAATTCAAATCTCTGAAGCATTTATTTTAAGGAGTTTGTTTAGGACTCTCAGCATATGGCCCTCTTAAATGATCTAGCAACACTTTGGTCTCATGCTTAATGCCAATTTTTGTAATTGAAAATTGATTCAAGGCTAGACCAGTCGCTATATGGGAAAGTGTTAGTATGTTTATTTCTTCTTAGATGTTAGAATTTTACAGACAATTGAAATTATACAGTTGACTCTTTCAAAACAATTACGTAAGACCCAGTTTTTAGCTCTTCATATTTTTCAATGAGAAAGAGAACGAGGACAGTGCTATTTTCAGTTATGAAATTCCTTATATCTAGACTAAGGGTAAGTTCAGTAGTAGTTATTAAGGCTAACAATCTTTCCTTGTTATTTGTAGCCTCGCTCCATTCAATGCGTAGAGAGCATATGACAACATTCCCCACGGAGTCCCTAATTGGCTAACATCCAATTTTTTTCCTCATCCTTTCATTTATAGTCCTCATAAAAGTTTAGCCTAAAAGAATTTTAGGAAGTTGGTCAATCTGGATTGAGAGTTTTTAGTCTACTAATGTCTATCATTCAATTGTACACATTATCAAGAGAGTCTATATCTTTCTAGAAACTATCGGTTCCGACTTTAACATGCATAGCCTTGTTCTTTTTAAAGAAATTCAAATCTCCCAAGCAAAATGGGAACTACTATCGCATTGAAGGTTTCCTTGCACAGTGTTTTTCAAAGGAATTTTATAGAAGACAATCTTATTGTATTCCATAACTCTTTAGTCTACTAATGTCTATCATTCAATCGTACACACTATCAAGAGAGGCTATATCTTTCTGGAAACTATTGGTTCTGACTTTAACATGGATAGCCTTGTTCTTTTTAAAGAAATTCAAATCTCCCAAGCAAAATGGGAACTACTATCGCATTGAAGGTTTCCTTGCACATTGTTTTTCAAAGGAATTTTATAGCAGACAATCTTATTGTATTCCATAACTCTTTGCACTCTCTATTCATCAAGATGTCTCCCAAAAGAGTACCCATCCAGGGAGGGGACAAGTAGCAATGAACAAGTAGTTGAATTCTGCTTGTGGCTGGGCCCAAAGGTTTCTGCTGATGGGCATTTGTAGAAAGCATGCCATATTGATTCCACTCTCCCACAAGGCACTATATATTATATTATTATGATGCATATTGTATTTTGAAAAAGATGATTGTAATATAGTAATTAATTCTTACAAACTACCAACTTTATTTTGCAGCTTTCTTTGTTTCTGACATGTTCATCCTTACATTGTGTTCTGGATGTGTTTGTATCTAAGATGTTGACATGGTTTTCAATTGTGGCCACAGTTAAGTAATTGAAGGCTTCCGTGGGCATTTTTATTTAGAGCTTTTAATTTTTGTGGGATTTGACCTGTGTGTTCTGTTAAGCCATCTGAAGATGACCTCCATTAGTAGTCACTACACTAATGACATTTTCCTCATGTAAGTTGGTAATTATTACAAGGCAATGACACACACTTAGTACACAAGCACGTTAATAATTTGCTAGTATGGGGACCAATGGTAAATGTAATCCAACACTTTGAGCTTTTCAATCTCTAGCCTCACTCCTTTTGGCAAAGCTTTTATAGTGTCTTGCTATTATTAGTTTTGTTTACTTATTTTCAACGAATATGTATTCTATTTGGGTAAATTTACTTTTCAAAACACAAGAAAATTTTCCAACTATGGATTCTCAAATGTTTTGTGTTAACGTTGTTGATTCAGGATGCAGGGCAGAAAACAATCCAACAAATATATTCATGCAGTTGTCTGTTCCTGAGATTCCTGTTGATTTTCAGCTTCCAGATTCTTTGAAGAAGTGGAAGCCACATCCATACACATACATTAAGCGCAGTATCCTCTTAAAACATACAATATCTACGGGTTTTTGTTTCTTGCTAAAAATGTGCACTGATTTTTGTAGTTTGTAGATATATATTTCAGCCCACATAGTTTACACTTTAGAATGTTGAGGTATTGTTTAGAGTTAATCAGAGCTTTCCATTCACTATATAAGACAATTCCTCTAATTATGACTAGTCATTGATCTATTAAACATACTTTATTATTTCCAGTTTATTCTTGTGGCTTGTTAGAAAATTATTGTGTACATGCTAGAAAACATGTAGTGATGAAGGGCCCTTGTGATTATTTGAAAATTTGTGTTATGAAGCACTCGTGTTTATTTGAAAATTTGGTTAACAGTTGCATCAAATGATATATTTAATGAAGTACATAGTGAAAATTCTTTTGCAATTTTTATATTTGTAATATTCATATTATTGATTATGTTCATCCTTGATTAGAAGTAGATGTCTATTTGACCAAGAGAAAGCGTGTAGAGGATGATGGTATGCAGTGCTCTTGTAGTTCATCTTCCTTGGGCGTAGCAAAAACTGTGATAAAGATTGTCTTTGTGCGTAAGTTACTTATCAGCATGCTGAAAACCCTTCCTGTTGTACATGCTGAATGAAATGCCGATGTAATATTTCAAACTGTTGTTTATCTTGGACTTGTTATTTTAAAATATTTGGTTATAATTGCCGAGCATACATAAGGTTCAATTACAAATCCTGTGGGTGTATTATTATTTTGGAATTTAGATGTTGATATCTGGCATATGTATTTTTGGTGCGTGTCAATATTCTCAGGATGCTAAATTTTAGCTGTTCCGCAAGCTGTGGTTGTGGAGAATTATGTGTCAATAAACCGTTTCAGCAACGGGTTGTGAAAAACTTGAAACTGTCAAAGGTGAGGTTTGCTTATTTGCATAGAACTAAAAAGCATCAATAAAAAGTTACCACTTGTATATTAATTCTATCTTTGTGCAAAGATATTATGATATATCTATGAAGTGTCATGATATGGTAATCCTTCCATTGCAGTGTAGAAATTTAGGCAGGCTATTGAATCCTAAAGTGTGTCATGATTAATTACACCCTAGATATGCATTTCTCTTCTATTTTTCTTTTTCCTACATTTAAGAGAGAAAATATTGTTGGAAATTTAAATATTGTTTCTATCATGATTTGGGATATGATGAAGCTCAATGTGGTTAAGCTGTTGTGATCCGGCATGATAACTCCATGACCATAAAGTTACAATAATTATTCTGGCATATTTTTTTTTGAAATATTATGCCACCCAATAATTGTTTTGAAGAAAGAAACTTTCAATTAAAAGCAATACAGGGAGCGCCTGAAGCAATTCCTCGTATGAAAAGTACAATAAAAAGGTGTAGCCAAAGTTTAAATCCTAAAAGTATTGGACAAAGCTGACCAAGTATCACAAGACAAACATTAGAAACAGAAAGGAAAGCCTATAAATCCTTGTCAACATTAAAGGCACTATCCACAAACAATATTTTAAATTTTCACCACGAACTTGTTATAGAATGTCACAAGGACTGTGTAATGTATGGCTGAAATTAATATACTTAAAAGATTGGTAGAGCCCTTGAAGACCACCACTCAAGACATGCTTAAAAGGGGGCAAAACCAAGGTTTGAAAGTTGAATTGGTCAATACAAGTTAAAGCATGAAGTGATGTAATATCAACGAAAGGAGTGTATTTCATTAGTTATAACCAGCGTACCTTGGGGATGTGTCCCTTGTGTTTTGGGGGTGTCCCCTATGGGGGACGTTTTGGGGATGTGGGGATGGGTAGGAAATGGCCCCTAGACGTCCCCAATTTTATTTTGGAAATGTTTTGGGATTCCAGTTTTCTAGTAGGGGACAGCTAGCCGTACCTGATATGGCCAATGGATGTCTAGATGTCCCCTGGCCATATTGGGGACGACTAAACGTCCCCTATGTCCTAACACACACAAACACATTTTAAAAAAACTCAATTTTTTTGCAAGTTTTGTGAGTTATGACTCCCCTATAGTTGCACAATCTGCCATCAATGTGATGAATGGATTCCAATTGAGTGGAAAGAAGTTGAAGGTCCAACTTAAGCGAGATAACAAACAGAGCAAGCCTTATTGAATAGATCCGCTTGCCATGCAAAGGGGAGGTTGGATGGATGGTGCTGTTCTTTACAAATTGAGACTGTTCCATTCAACATGTAGTAGTTATATGCCCCATTTTTGTGGGTTAAAAAATGGCTTGATGTATGATATTGAAGGGAGCAAATGAAGATTGTGGATGCTTATATATGTGGCTCCAATGTTGCCATATATGTTGCAATAACTCCCTTTGGTTAAGATTGAAGGCTTGAAAATTCATGACATAAATGTGATCTAGGTGCCCTTGTTCCTTTTTTAAATTGCTTTTTGGAATAAACCAATATATCATATTTGTTTTGAAATCGATTTTTAGTTTTGTTACTACTAGATTAATTTAAGATTATTATTGTTATGCATTGCTTCTATTTCTATATTACAATGTTTTATGCAGCAATGCATTTAATTGTGTTATGGATATGCAATCATTCAAGGAAAAGTTTGTAGACCAATGTGTGTTGTACATGTAATAATGTAAATTACTTCTCTTAAACTCTCTCCTACATAAATGACCGTGTATTTGTTATATATATCCACATTGAATATATGTGAAATCTCAATTCAACAATAATGTTATGTAATTCCTGGGCAACAAATTATGTCACCACTTCTACGTAGTTTGCACAATGATATAAACTCTTGATCATAAACAAAATATCTTCTTCTTACATCATTCAAATTTTCATCAAAATATTTGATGGGACTCCCCCGACTCATCACAACTCCAATGGATATTCTCGCTTGCATCACTATCAACTTGAAATACCTTATTGAAATTAGGGAATTCCAACATTGGCTGCTTTGTGACCTTCAACTTTTGGAATGCATATAGAGGAAATCCATAGAAACTCTTTCTTGTCCTTTTGCATCACCTTTGTGATTGGTGTGTGAATCTCACTGAATCCTCTAATAGTTTTTATGTAGAAACTTGCAAGTCAATGGAAGGTTCATGCCTCTGTGACATTCTTGGGTGACGACCAATCCATAATAGTTCGTACCTTTTCAGTTCTATCTTCAACCCTTCTTGAGATATTATAAATCCCAAGTATACTAACTCCTTCTACATGAAACCACATTTCTTCAAATTTATTAGAAACTTTTCTTCTTGTAAGCGCTCTATCACTTTCCGCAAATGCATCAAGTGCTCTTCAAGGCGTCTTGCTGAAAATCAAAATGTCAAACTTACCTTAAAGGGCTTCAACACCTTGTTCATTAACCACATAAATGTGCTTAGTGTGTTGGTTAACAAAATGGCATGGTGAGTCTTCCACTCATCTCCTTCCCCGATTTCGATCAAGTGATACCCACTTTTTACATCAATTTTTGTGTAAGCACTTTGCACAACTCAAATAGGCCATCAAATCATCCATGCGTTGGAATGGAGATAAATACTCAATAGTAATCTTATTGATGGCTCTAGAATTAGTGCACATTCTCCACTCTCCTTCTTTCTTTGGTGCCAATAATGCGGGTACTGCGTATGTACGGCTCAAAGATTCTTTGATCAACCCCATGTCAAGCAACATGCACTTGTTTTCTCATCTCTTTATTCTCCACAAATGTCAACCTATATGTGACCTTGTTTGATAAACTGGTCTTTGGTATCAAGTCTATGTGATGATCGATACTGTGTGTAGGTGGTAAACCTTTCCGGAATATCCTGGACTTGATATTTGCGTACTCACCTAACATCATCTTCACCTTTTGCGGGATTTCCTTTGTTTACACGCCTTTGCCTTCCTTGCCCTCTACACTTGAGTTCTTTAAAGGCTTCAGAGTGTACTTTCACCCGTCTTTCCTCAATGGCCATTTCAGGCGGTCATCATGAACCGCTTCATCCTTGTCATATCGCAACAATCTCCTCAATAACACACGACATATGTCCATGGGCATTACATCGCACAAGACTTCATTTTCATATGTGCCAATCTTGATACACACTCAATTTTTCTCATTCATAAGCAATTGATGCCCCTTCAACAATCACGATACCTTATACGAGTTTGGGTGTATAATTTCTTTAGACCAAGCTTCTCAACCACCTCATTAGAAACAAGATTATTATTTCTATCACTATCAATGATGACCTTACAACACTTACCTCTAGATTTGTAAATGGTTATGAACAAAGTCTTTCTTTGGCGGGCGCATCCTCTTCAGGCGCTTTAACAACACCTTTTCATGAGCGCATTTTAACAACATTCTACCCAACAATCGCGCAAGTCTGCAATGAAAGATGTCTACGTCCTCTCCCTTTGGAAGAAGACCTAACTCCACCTCTATGTGCATGACTTTGATCATGCGAGTCGGGTTGCTTTCACACTTCCCCTTGGGTCGCTTAGTTGCTTTCGGGACATCTCCTCTACCTTCACCGCAAATTGATAAGATTCCTCCACCATAGATCTCAACTTAAGCATGAAAATACACAATCCATTACTTGTCTTGTGAAAAATCCTCCTTCACATGTCTCAAGATCACTCACACAAAGGCTAAATTGATTTCTATCCCACCAATCTTTCTCGTTTCTAGGTTTACAAAATCCTTGCTACACCTAATGCATTTTAGAAATGGTGCATGGAACTTGTATTTGTGGGTCAAGGTTACCCCCACTCTTGATCCATAGGTGCTCTCACTTCTCATTCATCATCGCTTGCATCTTCATCATCAATGCCAAGGGATGCCTTACACTCTAGTATACTCCACCCAAACAACCTATATCATAGTCATCTCTCCCTGAAGCAAGTTCTCAGGAACAACTATTAACAAGAAAACATCAAATTTTCTTTTATTAATATGAGAAAAGATTCAAGATCACGAGGCACAATGTCACTATACTCCACGGGGTCAAGGTTCCCACTAAAGGGATGCCTTACCTATATCAAGACTCTATAAGAATTCTTCTAAGATTTCCAAATCTTGAGGCACAAGTCACTATACTCCATCCTAAACTACAAGAATTCTTCTAAGATTCCCAAATCCAGACCCATTGTAGTAAAGCTTTTGCAGAACCACATCTAGCTTAAATTGACAATCTCACACTAGATGCCTTGCCAAATGAAGGATAAAATTCCCTTCCTTGATGCTTTGACACTCATAGTTCCCTTCTATTTACTGAGAATTCATGTAGAAGCTTTTGCCAGAGGGAAAAGATGCCTCTTGTAAGTAAAGCTATCTTGCAAAATATTCCTTAGGTTGCCTCGATTTGCCATTGATATGTTGGACATTCTTCACCATGGATCAAGGTCAATTAGATCATTTGGGCGGTCCTTGGTTGTGATGTATGGATCGAGGACCACATGTGCCCCTGCTAATTTCATTGACGTTGGCAAGTGATTCTCACAAATAGATCTTATCAAATGAGCAAGTGGGCGTAATTTCACTTGAGTAAAAAGGTTTTGTGACTTTGATAGTGACTAGCGGCCTTAGGAAGTGTTTTGTGGCTCGGGTAAGCATCAACGGTCTCGATTAAGCATTGGTGGTCCTGGGCAAGGCATGTGCAAGGCATGCACATCTGCTCTACTCAAGGCATGCGCAACTTCAATGTGCAAGTCTAGTGTTTCTTGGCTTGAATGTTATGCACAAGTGTTGCATGGCCAAGGCAAATGTTGCGCGGCATATGCAAGCTTGCGTGACATTAGCAATGTTCCATTGGCTTTTGTGTTTTGAGCAGATGGGACATGCTTTTGCGACTTCCACAAGAAACAAATAAAGGCATTGAACTTTTGCACAATGTGCTTAGGAGTGGTACTACATTTCCCAAGTCTTTGTTTGTAATAACTCTCCGTATTTTGGGCGACACAAGATTGCTCGTGAACCCGGATTCTCTTCCATCATTTAACATCTCTCTAAAATATAAAATCAAAACCTAAAACTTAGAAGTAAAATCTAATTAATTTATTAAAATACAATTGAAATGTGTAAGTAGTAGTATGTTGTGCAATAATTAATATAATAACATTTAAATATTATTAATGAAAATTAAAAAAATGAATTTATAAATTTTAACTTAACAAATGTTATTATGTTTGATATAATAACATTTGTAATATTATAGTTTATAAATTTTTACATAGCCGTTCAAATCTACAGCAGTTCAATGTTATTATGTTTGAGATAATAAGATTATACTATTATAGTTTACAAGTTCATACATTTCTGTTCAAATCTACGACAGTTCATTGGTAAACGCAACATTATTCGATAATGCTGTGTTCAACAATGAATTGTTGTCGCATTTGAACGGAAATGCAAAAATAACCATAATGCCATAACTATTGTCAATAATAATATAAACATTGCAATACTAAAATAACCAAAAAAGCATAACAAATGACAAATGATTCAACAAACTGTTGTGAATGTATCATTTGAATGGTGGTCCATGGTTTTTAGTAGTTACTATGGTGTTTAAATTAGATGATTGTGCAAATGAATGTATCATGCAAACTCATCACTTCTTATCCACAAGCATGTCTTTGCGAGATCTAGTGCTAAGGCAATTACAATGCGATATGTGAACTTGTGTCTTATTTGCTGACTGATGCTTATGTTCTGTTAAACAAGCCATGTATGGGTTAAAAGGCACAATCGATTCTTGAAAGTAGTGAGTAATTTTAAATTGAACAGTCAAAAATATAGGTCATAGGCTGTTGCTACCAAATGTGAGAGTTTTATTCTAGAGGATATGTGAAGTTTAAATTTAGGCTATTTTTTATGTCTCCTATGTGCATATATGCACAATAATATTAATTTTTTTCTTTGGGAGAGCTGAACATCATCAATGCTATGTCTAGGTAAATCTACCATCTAAAATCACCATTTAGTCAGTTGGTTTGTAGAGGTTGTGTGTGTCTTTGAAAATGCTTCTTTGTACACGTCAAACTGTAGTAAAATTGTTGTATGCATGACACCTCAAATAGGTCAAATCTATTATATTATCATCCATCGAAAAATGGCCATTGTAATCTTGGGTACTTCAATATTGCCTTCTACTGGTATATATGCAATAAGATGAATTTTCTCCTTTGATAGAGGTGAATTTCATCTGCTTCATGTCTTGGTAATTTTATCTTCGAAAGTTCTTATCCAAACACTTGGCTATAAGTTTTTAATTAGATTAGGTAATAAGTAGGGATCGGCTCCCAAAGGCCTTACATAAAAAGATACATCATGATAGCATCCATAGAAAAGCAAAAAGAGAAACAGGACAAAAAGAGAGTTAAACAGGCTTAACTCGTGAGGAACTAGGTCCTCAAAACCAACATGCAGAACAAACCAAAACCCAACAGTGTGCAATGCAGGCAGACACAGTTTGCAAACAGTCGGCAAAAAGCCTAAACAACCAACAAAGAGACTAATTTTTCTTGTGACATTTGGAGGGGCCGCCATGGGTACAAGTGGGTTTGGAGCATAAAAAGGTATATTTACATATTTGTAAAAGAGAAAATAATATATATGAAATAGCTGTCTAATAAGAAGAGTGAGCGTGCATATGAATAACTTTGATGGGGTCTGTAGGTAGGGATGCATCCTTACACAAGAAATATTGATAACTATTAATTAGTAATTACTAGTTAGTTTCATTACATACCTTCCACGTTGAAAAGGCTTTGTCGTTGAAGCATATGTAGAAAATATGCAATGAGATCATGATAAATTACTACAATAAGGAAGGATCAAATCAGGATCAATCCCTCCCAAATAAATCTTGAAAGACATAAAATGTTTTTTGTAAACTAAGCTAACACCTGAATTGCATTGACGTGAGTACTGAGGATTTAGATTCTACAAATGTCTCTTATAATTTTGATTATTAAAAATCTCGTCAAAGTTGAGTACTCTCATAATAATGAGTGTGTTTGTCCGGTTCAACTTCCAAGTTTCACTAAATCTAGCTGGTAAATAGTTTTAGTTTTATCAATTTCATCAAGATTTGCACATTTTGCAATGTGTTGCATTTTATTTTCTATACAATAATAATTTGTAGCTGGTGGAAGAGCATTGAAATTTTAAAAGTTCATATTAATTTTAGTAACAAAGTGTTGTTTAGAAAAAGAAGTTCCTGGTTTTTGAACGACTTAGACTTTTTGATGATGTAGAAGGCTTCAACTAGAATTTAGTCTAGTAAAAGTTACTAAAAACTTTATAACTTTATATGAAGGTAAGTGGAGATACCCCAATCTGGTAGGAAAGTCATTGGAGATAAGAGTGATCTTCATGTTTTGTTTGAAGATCACTGCATAGAAGTTTACATGGCATTCTTACAGCCGAAACAAATTTTTGCAAAGCATCTCATATTATAACTATAGATTTGAGCTCCTAGAATCTTGAGATATTAACAAAAATCTCCCTCTTAGCACCTAGGAATAGCTCCTGATTCCTGGAGTAAATGTTTTTGCATAGAGAAGAAAAAAGAAATGATATTAATTCAGTGAACTGCAACACTAGGTCTATGAGACTTAGGAAAACAAAAAGTACTTGAGAGTGCTACAAGGACTCCAAAACCAACATAGATAAAATAATGTAAAAGTAAAACTAAATCAAGATCTAGATCTATATGTATGGAGAAAAAGAACCTAACAAGAGGAGTAAAACCAAATGGTTAAATCCTAGATGATTAAGTATATACAAAGCCCATGTATTTACAAAACAATCCAGTGGAAGGAAGGTCCTTGCTAAAAGGAAAGGCCTGGCTGAACAATCCTAGGAGGAAGCAAGAATATTATCTCTTAACATCCAAAGTCTGATTAAGCAGGAAACTCCTGCCCGTACCTCTCTTAACATCCATAGTCTATGATTAGTTAGATGTAGAATCTTTGGTATTGAATACTAATCTTGCCTACGTCGAGAGTATAATGGAAAATTAGGAACAACTGACTATGCTAAAGACATGAAATTTTATTATACTTTCACATAATGTCATTCAGCTATACCTCTATGTAGTTTATCACATGTCTTCCTTAGAACTCTGCACATGACTTCCAGATTTAGGCATTTCTATTTGTTCATATCTTGGAGCATTGTTATTTGATTTCTCCATAAATTGACACATTTCAGCTTGGAAATAATGTGTCATGTTCAAATGAATGCTTTGAAAGTAACTTGAATGATATGAAAGATAAAATTGAAAAGAGAATGTTTAGAAATGGCATCAATGTAGATGACTAGGCTTTTTCACTGAACCTTATATTTTTGTTCTTACTTGCAGACTGAGAAATGTGGCTGGGGAGTGAAGGCCGGTGAAGATATTAATGCAGGAGAATTCTTGATAGAGTATGTTGGAGAAGGTAATTTTTAAGTTATTTTTCTGGTGTCAGTACTCTTGTTATTGAATGAGCTTTGTCCTTGATTTTTTATTTATATGCGAACTGACTAATTTCATGTTGGAATATTCATTTCAAATCAAGTTATTGATGACAAAACTTGTGAAGAAAGACTATGGAAGATGAAGGACCGGGTGAAACCAATTTCTATTTATGTGAGATTAGTCGTGAAATGGTCATCGATGCAACTCACAAAGCAAACAGGTCACGATTTATCAATCATAGCTGCCAGCCCAATACTGAGCTTCAGAAATGGTTAGATATTAGACCATACTAGTTTTAAGTCTAAGCAGTTGGGATCATATGTTTACATGTTATTCACTCTTTGTACATGGAATGTATTTAATGCAACTACTGTTTCAGGCAAAATGACGGCGAGACCAGAATTGGAGTGTTTGCTAAGACTGATATAAAGAAGGGGATTTTGTCACATATGATTATCAGTATGTACACTGATACTCGTAGGAGCTTTGGCTTCTGTTGGTGAACATTGGATTTTGACACACAATATTTACTTGTTAATTTATGTGTATATTTTAATTTTAATATTTCTGTTTGCGTATAGAGCAGATTTTTTTTGAGCTCACTATGACATATTTTGTGTTCATTTGAACTAAACGTACTTAAATTTACCTGTTTCAGGTTTATTCAATTTGGCACCGATCAACAATGTCATTGTGGTGCACCAGATTGTAGACGTATTCTGGGAGCAAAACCTAGCAGGCAAAAGTTGTCTTCAGATGCAGCAATGAGAATTGTGGCCCAGGAAGTGATTGTTCCCAGGTCCCTTAAGAATTTACATCTATGCAGTAATTATGGTCTAGTAAGTGTCCAATTCTTTCTGTAAATTCATCATTTTTTGGGTGTTTTTCTATATGATTATATTGGAGTATTCTACTGTTGCAAGTTTGCATTGTACATTATAAATTGTGTGCTCTGTACGGAATCTTGGATTTATATATGCAACTATATGGTATATTAATATGTTTTGTAGACACTTCTTTAAGAATGATTGCATATAATTTTTGTTTATGGTTCCTTGGATTTATTTCTA
This sequence comes from Taxus wallichiana var. yunnanensis, assembly GCA_018340775.1. Lineage (NCBI taxonomy): Eukaryota > Viridiplantae > Streptophyta > Pinopsida > Cupressales > Taxaceae > Taxus > Taxus wallichiana. The sequence continues at coordinate 785,505,200 of CM031238.1, forward strand.
AGTTTTGTGCTGAATTGATGCATCTTTTCAAAGCATGTAAAATCTATATAAATCCCTGGCGATGTGTTTCAGCTTCTAACTCTTTGTATGTAGATTGGGATATGCTTCAAAACAAAATGTCAATTTCTAATAAGAATATTTTTGATTTTGTAAAGTTTCTTTTCAAAACAGGAGAAAAAAAATGTTAATTTATCAAAAAATTACATCCACACACCTGCTTTCGAACTGTCAGTCATATAGCAAAGTTTACTAACTCCACAATACTAGGTAGCCCTAGGTGGGATACCACCAATCCCACAAGTCTTAAACATATTTTAATTTATTCTTGTATATCGAAATTGCATAAAGTCATAAAGCCTATAGCTAGTATATGATTCCAATTATCATGGCCAGCTTGAGAGAGACAAATCCCAATCCAAATAGTATGTATAGAAATAAAACCATAATCATAGTGGGTATAAAAAATTAAACAACGATCATTGGGGGCATTAAAAACCATAATGGCGAGGAGGCAGACCTCTGCCATTCACATTCTGGATCTCCATAGAAGGATGACAGCTGGTCATAGGTGCAAGCCACGGTCCTTCCTCGTTCACCAGTTCCTCTATCAGCGGGTTAGAGAAAAGATGTTGCTTGAGGTTGTCAACAGTTTCTTTTGCCTGAGACCTACTATGAATCATATCATAAAGGCAAAAGAGGATCTGAATTACCAAAGCAGAGAGCCCATCTTTAATGCCAAACAAATCTGTGTCCTGGATAAATTTGTAGAAGGTGTCAATATCCTCTTCCTGTTTACCCACACCTGAATTAAAGTTCTACCATTTTAATTGTCTTTTAGAGAGGCTGTGACCTTTTCCAGTTCCACTACATCGTTACATAATTTCTCATATGCCGTGGCAGAGAAACATCAGCTTTTCCATCTACAGACTGGCTGGGCAGAGTTGGGGGAACCTTTTTGGGTTTGTAAAGTAGACAATTATTATTAAAAACTTTTATGCTGGATAATCCTAACAGTTCTATTCAGACACAGCTTACTAGAGAGGTGTGACCTGACGAATAAACCTCCATCATTGGAGATTTAATTTTTTTGATTCATTTGAAACCAATATTTTAAAAATCAGAACCGGACTCGAAACGGACTGATGATTGGACCGAATCGGACTGCAACCCCGGACTGTTTTAAAATTTACGAACTGGTTTACTAAAATATACATAAAATATTACAAAATGAAAACAATATATTTTAAAGATTCCAAACCATGATTATAAACAATTAGAGAAAAAATATGCAAAATTTGCTCATGTATATACCCTGTAAGGGTAAATATAGCAAAATGGCACCAAGTGCATTACTTATTTGAAACAAAATACATAAACAATGAGGCTCTAAATGGCCTATAAAGTCCAAAAAACAATATGCTAAAATCTACTACATGTTTGATATCAATCATTAAACTCAACACCACTGCTAAGAATGGGATCCTCATCCTCATCAATGTCATCATGTTCCTCTAGCTCGGACACATAAGACTCCTCGGGGACATTTGCAGTAGATGTAGTTACACGGCTAGTGCCTACCATGTTTGTTGCTACTAGTGGCTCATCATCCAAAGCCATCCACCCCAAGTCATCGGGTCAAACTCTCTAGGTGACTCTCTCCTACCCATTCGATGTTGGATCAATATCATCCAATACAATGGGCTCTATATGATTCGGAGGATTTATTGGGTGTTGGATTTTCTTAAACCTCCCTAAACTGTTACCACACTGTAGAGTGTTCTAAGACCTTTCCGGCGGTAAGCAGAACTCCAGAAACGGAGTTTGGATGCAGAAGTTATCGCGGGTCAAAGATGTGGTTTGAAAACGGTTCAAAATGGTCAACAGGGGAATCACACGTTGATGCTTGGCATATTGGCAAAATGTGAAAAGGTTAAAAGTTCGTGTTTGAGCACCTCCGATCTTCGACACATGAAGAATTTGGTGGGCCCCGCTATTTGTTGGCCGAGGACCCTCTGCCAGGTTCGGCACACTCTTTTGTAGGAGGGGTGCCTTTGCCGCCTTTATTTCATATTGCCATTATCGTATTTTCGATATTATATGCCATATCTCTCTAACTTTCTTGATGTGGGATTATTTGTATTGAGAGAATGCTTTGCAGAGCTCGGGCGAGCTACATATTAGCTCGGTGGGGTGATCAACTCCCCACCGAGTTGATCACTTTGTTACCACATTGTTTGGGTTCAACATTATACCTTCCGTATTGTTTGGGCTTATCTATGGTTGGTTATCCTTATACATTGCTTGGGCTAAGCCCCTTATATGTTGTGGAGTGGATATATATTATCCCGATAGGTTCATATATCTCGACGACTTAGCATTGGGACGATTCAAACATAGTAGATTGGGAATAATATAACCAACAAACCATATGACTCGGCCCATTCGGGAGGTTTAAACTATGTTTGGTAGATCCCATATAGTTCAGCCCTCACGGTTTGCCGTCAACAAATGACCACGGTGACCAGCTTGCCCACATATTTGGTTAAAGCCACAATGAACAACTAGCGAATCAACCTCAACGACTCGGCCCAAACTTGGCGATTCAAACACTATGCATAGGCCACTTATTACATGGCAAAGTAAAAGAGGTAAGACGTGGCGAAGCCACACATATAAAAGGTAGTGAAGCCCCGTTTAAATAACAAACTCGCCCCTTTCCCTATAGATGTGGGATTTTATCCCCACGACTAAGCAAAGCGACCCTACCAAAATGGTAGGCAGGAGGTTTGAACCCGCGACCTCGGTGGTGGAAGTCGTATCCACCCAACAAACTTGCCCAAGGAGCTCGGTGGTATAAAAGCGAGCTTGGTGGTAATTGAGGGGAATTCAAAGAATATGTAAAGGCAAAATAGAGCAAGTCACGAGAAAACCTCAATTTTGAGGCACTTAGAGGCAGAATTAGAACTTGGAGTAAAAAGCAAAGTTGCTTAGAATTTCGATACGAAGACATTAGTGGTCTTCATTTTCCACAAAGTGTTATAGATTTTCTGGTGTGGGTTTTTTTCGGTCACATTTGCATAGGAAGAGCACTGTGGAGAGCTTGTGGAGCCATGGGTAAACTTGTGGACAGTTTTTGACAAGAAATCAGAGTCTATAAACCTGTTTTTAAGCTTCACTTCAGGTATAAAGGTCTATTGTCATTTTGGAAGAGTAATTGTACTTCTTTGGACTATTAATAGATCGATTCACTTTCTATGAATCCGGAGACGTAGCCTACGGGTGAACTCCATTATCAATTTCTTGTTGTGGATTTATTTTTCAGTTTGTGAAGCTTTTGATTAGATAAAAATCATTAATTGGATTAATTGATTAAATTGGTGAAGCAAGCAATTGAATTTTAAAATGATTAATTGATCGTCAAGAAGTGTTTTGAAAATTGGGTTTCAAAACACCCAAATTAGTTCAATTTAGCACTCTTGATCAATTTTTAAATCTGCAAATTTAAGAATCCAGAAATTGTTAAAAATACAGAAAAATAACAATACCATTTTCGGATCACTATATTAGGTCTTATGTTGATAATTGGTTGCGCCTTAGTTGGAAGTTGTATTGCATGAAGACGAGATCATTTAAGCTGTTCTTAAACGGGGTCAATATAACATCATTTTAGGGTCAGGGTTGGAAAAAAGTAATTTAAAAGCTAAAATTGGAAAAAACAAGTTTTAAGGCAAAATTGCTGCTGACCAAGTATGGAATCGGCCGATTTGACTAGTTCCATATGGAACTAGCCAGTTTGACTAGTTCGTATGAAATTGAACGGTTTAGTAGTGAACTGGTGGTTCCGTACAAAACCGGTCATTAGTTCGATTTTTCAAGCGGTTTGCAATTTTTTTAATGAATTGGTCGAACTAGAACGAACTAGAACCAAAAGGTTTTAAAGCATTGTTTTAAACATAAGGAGCATGGTTAACTTATGTTGTAGGGATATTTGTATCATGCTTATTTTTATGTGTATTTGTAAGCATTTTTCGTTTGGGTGTGCTCAGTGCCATAGTTTGAAGAATGGAAAGCCATTGTCTTGGAAATTCTATGAGGACACAAGTCTTAACAATCTTGAAAAACCTTGTTTTCTTGATAGGTCTAATGAAAATACCTCCAGGATAGAATGAAGTATTTTCAAATTGTTCATAAGGAGCATGGTTAACTTATGTCATTAGTACAATCTATCAAGGTTTTGTAGGGATATGTAAGCATTTCTCGCTTAGGTATGCTAGTGCCATAGTTTGAAGAGTGGAAAGCCATTGTCTTGGAAATTCTACAAGGACACAAATCTTAAGAATCTTGAAAAACTTGTTTTCTTGATAGGTCTAATGAAAATACCTCAGAGGATAGGGTGAAGTATTTTCAAGTTGTTTTATATGGTAAATTGTATATGTAATACTACATAGCTAGCCATAGTTCAATGTTCACTATTTTTTGTTTTGACGATAAATATCATGGAAATTTTGAATTGTTTTGTATATGATTATATTGTTTGTCTTTACTTAACTCTACCATTGGGAAGAGAGCAAACACTTTTTCAGGTTATGTAGAGGTGGGATTGTTGGGCCTTTATGGTTCATACTCATAGGGTTGGGGTGATTGTTCTTGCGATTTGGAGTGTTTTGATGGTCATTGGGATTACTTGCAAACAATTAGTGTGTATTTAGTTTATTTGAGATTGCAAACCTGTACTCAGGAGTCCAATAAGTGTCTTTAATACCTAGGGTAGTAACTTGGATGAGTGTAAGAGACGTGGCATGTGTTTGATCCTTGAGCCTCACCAAATCAAAATAAGAAAATTGTGGCACATTTGTACTGAGACATCGTGGTGAAGTATCCATAATAGGAAACTTGTGCCTTTTAAGTCAAAAATTGTGGCCCTTGATTGTTTCTTGCTACCATAGTGTTGCAGTAAGAAACAAGACCATTATAATTTGTGCACTTGCATTCCAACACAACCATCCCTCTTACATGGTTTATAATATCTAAGAAATGGATTGTGATCTATTGCTTTCTAATTACTCTCTGAAAGTATTAGCAATAGGCGTATTTACTTTCAATTTTGGGTAGCTTCAATATTATTGCTTTAATGACTTAATCTAAGTTTTAACTTGGTACCATTAAAACTGTTTGCTTGCATTTGTATTTACTTTTAATTTTGGTTAGCTTGATATTATTGCTTTCATGACTTAATCTAAGTTTTAACTTGGTACCATTAAAACGTGTTTACTTGCATTTGAATCTAGTGCAAGAAAATGAGTTGCCTTTTTTGTTGTAAATGAATGATCTAGACGATGTGTGTAAAATTGTTTAATCAATATTTTGGGCAATTCTTTTTCATGCCTCGTTAGGTTTTGATAATATTGGATTTACTAATAGAGTTGCCTTTTTGCATTTGAATTTAGTGCAAGAAAATGAGTTGCCTTTTTGTTGTAAATGAATGATCTAGACAATGTGTGTAAAATTGTTTAATCAATATTTTGGCGACTCTTTTTCATGCCTAGTTAGGTTTTGATAATATTGGATTTGATAATAGAGTTACAATTTCTTAATATGGCTTTTTTAGGATAAGATCTTTGTGATGATCTTTTCAATAAAATGTTTTGCATTTGAATTTTATCGATGACCTTATTGCTTAGCTTTTGGATGATGTAGGCCTATTTCCTTTGCTTATTTGAGGTGTTTGTTGAAGTAGTTAATTCTTGCAATGACTTATACACCCTCAATGTACACATGGTGTTTTTTGTTGCACGTCAACAAGTTTTGAGTTTTCAATATGGTTAGGTCAAATGTCAACATGCTCTAACTTGGTCTAGATTCATTTGTTGGTTTCACCATTATATGTTTGCCCTCAAGAATATAGAACTATTTTGGATCGAATGGGTCTTTCACAGTTTTAAATCTGATTTAAAGTTATTGGGAGTAGAAATGCCATTTTTACACCTTAGGGATGTTGACGAATGTGTCGATCATACCTAGAATGTAAGGTATAAAAATCTTGGGGATGGTCTCTCCTCCAATCGTTAAGAGTGTCAATTATTTTTCGCATGTTGAAAGACCTCTTTATTTTCCAATCTTATAACCATTCCTCTTGAGAACCTTCGTAAGATAAGACCTTTCTTGTTCCAAGTACTGTTGTCGAGAATTATTATAGCTCTACTAGCTAGAATTTTAAGGATCCTTGTCATTTGAGTGATGATGGTGGGAATTGGATTGCAATTACGTGAGGTTTGGATGTGTCATATTTCTATAAAATTGCTGAGCTGGTGACCCTTTGTCTTTTAACAAGCACATTGGAAAATAAATGGCAACAATTATCTTTGGCTTCCTTAGTAAAGTTCTAGTGATTTATTTGGGAATTTAGATGATTAAGGGATCCATCATAATGCTTCTCTGGTGTGGCCAATCAACATGGCTGTCCATTTGTTTTTTAACATTCTTCTTATAGCTGGAGTTCTATTCATTCTAACCTCCTATCGAGCTTGGCCTTCATCATGTTATGTTTCTATGGTATGTGTGCTCATTTTCCAACATTCCCCATTGTCCATGATCTACGTAGTTTCATGTTTACTATAACGTGTTGAACACTTGCCCTTGTTATTTCCTCCTTTCATTCCCTTTCGTTTGCTTGATTTTACTATCAACTACTCCTAGTTTTCTACAAGATAAATGAAACTCTCGAGTTTATATCGCACAATTGAACAACTATCTTTTTGCAATAACATGTCAATTTGGAGCATATAGTAGTAAATATTCAACTCAAAATGGTGAAGTGCCCTCAACTATGAATTGTGCGGGAATGGGCTATAGATAATTAGAAAGGTGTAATGAGTTTTGAAAATGTAATTTATTTGTAAACATGAAAATTTCTCATTCCATTTGAAACAAATGCTTGTAATATTTAGGAAGAGAATTGATAACGAGAATGGTCATTGTAGTTTTTGATTGGGATAAGTCTTTTACAAGTAATCACAAAGTCCAAAAAATGGCTTGGTAAAAATTCTTGTTAGGTTCTACATACACTAATTTCTTTCCTAGTTTTCCTAGTGAAACAATGTCACAAAATATAAGTAAAAATTCCATAACACATACTAAAGAAGCAAACTTGTCATGGAACTAGATAATGTTCCACTTTGTAAAGCACATCAACCACCTTAGGCCGCTTTGGGACACTCTTGCATCTAGAAAACCTTAGAAAAATAAAACTTGTTTCTTGAAGAGATCCAGAAAGCAACCCACTTTCAAGAACATGGAGCTAAGTTTGGGTATCTCAAGATATAAGCCCGAGTCTATGAAGCTAAAATATATGTCTGAAAGCGTGTATCAAGTCAAAGATGTTCAACACCACATTTAACTTGGACAATGTTTTGAGGAATTTGTTTATCTACGCCGGATATTACCTTGGAGCATTATAGTCTACACTATCTCAACATGGTGGTTGATGTAAGCTTTGAGTTTATGAAGCTAAAATATATGTTGGAAAGCACTATAAAGACGACGTTCAACATTGCATTTAGCTTGGACAATATTTTAAGGGATTATCTATTAATGACGAATATTACCTTGGAGCATTATAGTTTGCACAATCTCAACATGTGCCTACGAAACCACCCTAAGTGGGGCCCAAATCTATGATCCATATAAAAGTGGGTTTAGTGGTTGTGTATAAGAAATATATCTTCAAAGGGATAAATGTATGTAAAAGAATTGACGATTAAACACAAAGGAGGCTTATCCCTAACAAAGTTGAGACTAAGAGGTAGGCTTCAAATTTATGTTTTTGGACCTGTTAGTTGAATCATCAAGTAGTTGTTAGTAGTTAAGATATTCTCTTGCATGCCTTCATATAAAAATTGGAAATTGGAGAGTGTCCTTGAAAGTAAAGATATCCTCTTGCTTGCCTTCATATGAAAGTTGGAAATTAGAGAGAGTATTATGGAAAGTATTGAAGAGTATAACATTAATTTTAGTAAGGTAAACCACAAGCTTGAAAAGTCCACAAAAGTGAGATCATGTAATTGCCTTTGCAAAGGTTAAGGAGAATGATCTAGTAAGCCCACACCATTAATGAAAGGGAATACAACGACCAAGACATGGTGTGAGGTACAACCATCCTTAACACGAGTGTTCTCTCTGAGGAAGTTGTCAAACTATATGGGGAATTCAAATAGAGTCAGAAGAGAAGGCAACCTTGTTTGATTTTTGTAGCGCTTCAAACAAAGTTGGAGAATCTAGAATCGATTCATGACTGTCTCATAGAGCCTCACACGGTGGTAGTAATGACGAGCATTGAGATAACTAAGGGCACATATCCTTTGAAAAAAGTGCTCAAGCACAAAGTCAAATGCATTTCTAAAGTCGAAACAACAAAAAAAGAATTTAAATTGTTGATGCGCCTCCTTTGTTATAGTCTAGAGGAAAGCTGTGATCAATAGCTTGGGGATTTTGTTTGAAGCCTATTTATACCCTTTACTTTGAGGTTATGATGCTCCAACTACTCAAAAATAAAGTTTGGCAAACGTGAACCCAAATATAATTGTCTTATAATTACCTAGGTCAGGGCTTTCACGTGATTGATAAATGGGTTGAATAATGTGTTGCAACCAAGAACGGTAAAACCTTTCGTAAGCGGCTACATTATAAAATTCTGCATTGGAAGGATGAGAGACTCAACTATGCATTCATGGATATTTGCTTTAAGTCTCTCACAATATCTTTACTAGTGCACAAATTTTGAATATGCCCCTATTGTCCCAAAGTAGTAAATAGTATACAAGAAATTAGCTCGAAAAGGACAACTTGTTGCGGCTGAAATTAGGTAGAAGTCATAAGTGCTTGTTGAGGATTCTCCATTCCCATCTTTCAACAAACTGAATAACTGATTTCTTGTTATCATTTGTTTCATCCATCACCATTCCTTGTAGTAAGGAACCACATGATATAACAAAATTTGAATAGTTTATAAGGTAAATGGAAGGAAATCTCATTTTGGGCTTCCATAAGGCACACACAATTGGAGCAAATTGGTGTTTGGCTTATCGATGGTGTAAAAACAATCTTTATGTTTACCTTTATAGAAGGTCTTTTGTATAGAATCTTGAGAGAAACTGTTTAACTACTTAACTGATGCATATATAAAGGATGATGTCAAAGGATTGTAAAGTATGTCATTCCTATTTGTTGTGCCATCACTATTTTACAATTTCTAGAGTGACTAGATTGTACTTTATCATGGTATGACAATTATGCTGTATTGTTATTTGTGTATCTAAAAAATGCTTATTGTTCTATTGCTAATGTTGTGGTCTTCCGGCTCGAACATGACAAGCACAATTATCATATGGTAGTTGGCAAATGTAGAGAAGGCTCAAAGGTCAATACCAGGCTTAAAAAACATTGGGGACTCTTACATCCAAAGAGAAAATAACTTCATAGAGATCAACTTTACATAAATAAACATCTTATTCACAAAAAGGTAGACTTTTTTTTTTTTAATTTATGCGGTAAAAGGTTCAACTCAAAAATGCATAACATATTGCAAATTTTACATAAGTAGGGGTTTTTTCATTCCATAAAAAGACAATTTCATGGACATCATCACAGACATAAATTTATTGCAATCTACATGGTATATAATAAAATGCCTGGTGTATATAGTCTACATAAACAGTCTGGCAACAAGATGAAATACTTTGAAGATGCATGACTGATTGGACTAGACTGTGGAAAAGCTTGATAATATTGAGAAATTCCATATATAGTCAACTTCATGGACATCAATATAGACATAAGTTTATTGCAATTTACATAGTATATAATGAAATGCCTGGTGTATATACTCTACATAAACAGTCTAGATTCCACGGATAATGATGAAATACTTTGAAGATGCATGACTGATTGGACTGGAAAATGTGGAAAAGCTTGATAATATTGAGAAAGATAGAATTTGACCAAAGGACCCTTGAAACATTCTTTCAATTGTGTGCATCCCTTTTGAAGGCTATGCAATTTAGTTGTCTACACACTTAGAACAATAGGGAGTTGAAGTGAACCTTTGAATGAGATCAAGTTAGTGTGCTTGTTCCCATGATTGTGATAAGGAGAGTTGTGGCAATTCTTAATGTGATAGTTTGTGTGTGATTTATGAAGGTTAAGATTGATTCCATTTAGACTCAAAACAAGTATGATGCATTGCAGAAATCAGATGTGAAATGTTTTAGGTATGCGAGGGATGACTTTGGGATTTCTTTGGTGCAATTGGGATGACAATGAGAGATGATGTCTCTTCGAGCATAGAGGTTTCCTAGGCTATGCGGAGGAATTGCCTAACCTTTGCCTCCGAGAGGTTACCGTGTTGAAGTCAGACTCTTGATTGGATTCTATCGAGTTTCCTTCAAATGTCAGATCCCAACCTCGATCTAGGACCGGTATGGCCAAACAAGGTTATCTTGGCTGGGGCAAAATCGTTCTTGATTATGAAAGGGTTCTATGATGAATATGTTGTGATATATTCATAGTTACCATGTTCGTACGAACACAGGCGAAATTCGGTTCGGAACGAATTTTCAGGGAAAACCGAACTTGTTCGCTAGGTTCGTTTGGGTCTAAATTTTTTTCCTTTTTGGCAATTTTTTTTTTTGGATTTTTTTATCACAAGGAGAGAAAAATTTGCCATTTTTGGAAAGGGTCTGGGAAGATGTAGCAGCAAAAACTTGCATGTGCCATAACTTTCATTCTGTGGCTCAGTTTCCGGTGCCGTTTTCTCTAAAAGTGTATATTTTCTCGAGCTCTACGCATTGATGGCAATATTTTTCTTATTTTCATAAAATCCATTTTTGCACCTTTTTGGACCTAGCAACTTCTTATTATTTAGAGACATTAATAATTTAATAGCAATATGTAGAGATTAATACTTAATAATAGTAATACTTGAATTTATTACCGAATGTTTAAGTTACTTTAGTAACTAGTTACATAGATTTAATTATTTTAGGTTTAACTTTTAGTATATTATTAATAAGTACTTTAGTTTTTATAATTTTTTTGGTAATTATTCATATTTTATATTTTTAAAAATTTATAATTTTTTTCGAGCCAAACCGAACTGAACCGAATTTTTACAAATTTCCAAACTTCCAAACTTTTTTTTCCCTATCCGAACAACCCAAACTTTTCAAACATGGTAACTATGGTTATATTTATCCAAAATAAAATTACGTAAAATAAATGGGCTATAGCTGCAGGAGATGTTATCAGTGGAGAAGTAGGATGAAAAATGACATCCTGCAATTGCCTTTTTGAAACCTTTAAATGTGGTCCTGAGAATGCCTTGACTTGCCACTCTATCATCTCGAACTAGAGTTTTTGGTATGTGAGAATAGAGGGAGGAGGAAATAGGAAGAGGAATTAAGGCACCAAATGACAATAGAGAACCCTGTGCACTTACAAGCTGCATCCTAGAAATTTAGTGCATAGGGAAGGAGTGCAGAATATGGATGCGTGAAGGAAGCACATACTGAAGATGAATGTACTGAAATTGATTGTAGAAAAGTCTTTGAAAGAGACTAGAAGGGACTGAAAAAGGCCAAAATGCATTCATATTGATTGGATATGGGGATAATTTATAGGCTGAAAACAGGTAGAAACAATTGCAGGACGGACATAACCACTCAAAAAGCCGATTCCAACAGTTGAAAACTTATTCTGGGCAGTCTGCAACAAAATTGCCAGTTCTTTAGTGAAAGTGAATACAGCATTGGTGCTTTGAGAAGAAGTGCTGGTGCAGCACTTGAATGTTAGAACAAACCGCCAAAGGTCCCAAAAAGTATAACATTTGAATTTTGGGAGAATTAAGAGTCGTATTGAGGAAGTGAATACTTGATTTCTAAGCCTTGGGTTCTGGTGATGTTTTTAGAGGCTGTAGATGAGTGACAATCAAGGTTTGCAGAAATGGGATCAAATCCTAAAAATTGACAAACACAATAGCTTGCCTGAAGAAAAAGGTGGTGTAAAGAGCATGTAAAAATGCAACATGTGACAAAATTATGGGAAACTGATAGGTTTAAGACCAAAAACAACAAAAATGTAAAATAGTGACAAAAACTGAAAGTCCAGAAAAAGAAGTCAAAGCAGGCCTAAATTGGAGGGGACAATGATCGAAAGTGTAGAGAAGGATGAAGTACAACATCCGACAAGTTTTTTTGTGGTAAATCAAGATATTTAGAACAAAAACCGAGACATAAAAAGAGATAGTTATGGGTTGAAAGACAAGAGAGTGTAAAATAATTGGGAAAGGGATGCTATAGTTCGAGACTTAAGAGCAAATATTTGAGCATCATTTTTAGACATTGGGGAGCATATGCACTCAAAATAGGTTGTTTTTGGGTCATACACCTACCACAAAGACTTTGAAGAAAATGTCGTCGGTGCATATGCCTCTCACACCTTTTGATGAATGAGAGGGTGTACTTCAACACTTATATGCCCTTCATGAAGACTTTGGTACAAATTCACGCAAAGTACATTACACAATAATCTCACATATAATACTGGTTGAACACTCTATTACATACTTACAGAGATACGGATATATATAATCCCATAATCTAGGAAACAACTTTAGCAACAATCTATCCACAATCCTATTTTATGTGTAGTTGTTGTAACAAATAAATACACGAGATTATATTTATCTACCCACAATATATCATTTTATCAACCCATATAAAGGTGCACACATGGTAGAAAAACATTCACACACTCATCTGTAGTATGCTCACCCCTGTGGCATGTCCAACTATGTGACTCATGACCTTGATACAAAAGAAAGACTCTCTCCTTCCATGGTTTTAAACAGCTTACCACAAACCTTGATGTGAACAGGCCCCATCAATTGTCCACCTTGTGTGGTTTTCTGGATCTCCCACAAACCTTTTCAAGATCCATGAATTGTCTTACACTGGTGCTTTGTTTTCTACAACATTTTTACATCAGGGAAGTACATAGGAATCACTACTCACTTATTACCAATCTGAACAAGAATACTCACATTGGAAAAGATTTCACATTACATCCATAAGAACAAAACGTTCTTAATTGTAGCCACTATTGTTGATCCCCTGCCACTCGATCTCGATCAACATAGACAATTGCCACTACCACTGGAAGCTGCCTTTGACTTTAGCCGGTTTGGCGCAGAATGGAAATGGAGCATTGGTGTTATGTTCCCCCACAATGTGAAATTTCCACTTAGGAACACCGATTGTATTGTCTTTGCATGCTCTTGTATGGATCTTGCTACACATGATCACCATTTCTAGTGAACGTATTCACCGGTTGATCATCTTCCAACGAAGTACGGCAGTCAGAGGATCTTCCTATACAATTATTTCCCAGCATCCACAGTACACACCACTCAAAGTGGAAAACTAAAACAAACTTGAAAATCAAATACTCACACCAATTTTTTTTGCCACCATAACTGATATGCGGCCCTGTCATTGGCGATCGACGCGAGGTCGCTGATTGGCCTCCATCCTCCCGTGCCTTCGTCCTCCAGTTTGAAGCTGCTAACTCATCTTGATTTGGATTTGAGGCTCAATTACAATTCGGACATCGGTTTTAACCAAAAATGTGTCTCGTAAGGTAATTTTTATTTATTTTTCAGACTTCTAAAAGGACTCAAATTTTATTTTTTGACATTTGATCAAACTTAACTTTAGACTCTTTGATTGCATACAAATGTCTACAAAATCTGGACACTTTGACACTTAATAAAAACGACAACACATATAATGTCAATTTATTTGAACTTTTGACACTAATATTTGAAATACAAATAACTAGAGGTGACGATTGACTAGACAACAAATAATATAAGGAGACTAAAGACCCAATGACCAACTATAATCTACTATATCGATTCTTATGGACCTAATACTTAATAAGACATATAAATACTAAAAATATTTTGGACTTAACAGAAGACTTAATTTAAAATGCATCGACTTGAACATTAATTAAATTTTTCCCTTATAACTAATTTAAGCAATACAAGGAATACAATTACCACACACGGGCATGGAGGATGGTGACTAATCTGGATGGGAGGTATTGCTCAATTTTAGCAACGTGTCAATCTCCAGTGCAAATTCTTCAACAAGCACATGACAGGATGTATTTACATTTTTGTGATGTGTAGACTCCACATGCTTCCGTTGCGCACACAATTGACGCAAACACTGCTACCATGCCAAATTGGATCATTCTGCAATGACAAGTATTGTAGTAATGAGTCGTTGACTGGCCTATAGATGGCTCATACATGGATTTGAGAAGAATGGAAATTATCTGCTAAATACAAATACTCTGACAGAAGTTTAAATGCAGGTTGGTTAACACAAAAACTTCAGATTCTAGACACAGATCCTAACAGATGTCATACTGATACAACTGCCGATTGGAGATCAGCAATGCACAGGGATATGGAGCAGACTGAGATAAACATGGAGATTGCTTGCCAAGGTACTTTTGAGGGCTGACCCTGTTATGAAGAAACCAATGCAGACAAAGTTACAGGCTGAGATAAACATGGAGATTGCTTGCCAAGGTACTTTTGAGGGCTGACCCTGTAATGAAGAAACCAATGCAGACAAAGTTATAGGCTGATGATCCCAAAGTATCTATGCAATCGACCAAATGAAATTGCAGTTCCAAGCTGTAATGCTCATGCTTAGGAGCACAAAATGATGATCCACATATAGATGCATGCACAGAGAAATTTAACAGATCTAAATGCACACAGATGTACTCTTGTTTGCCAATGAAATTAACACAGTCCAAACTGCGGTCAAACAATTCATGCATCAAAAACTCCAACATGGGTTCAGGCCTGCAACAAATGGAGCCCAGAGCTGCAGAGAGGAGCTTGTCAGAGGCATAGATCACACATGCAAATAATAACTAAATCTACACTAATATGTTCATATCGCATTACAAAAACTCGATATTCTGGGGCAAGAATGTTAAAAACAACAGTGCCCCTATTTCCTTCTAATTCTTCATAGTAAAACCTGCTCTAAAACTGCCCGCTCTGATACCAAATGAAGACTTTGGTACAGATTCATGCAAAGTACAGAACACAATAATCTCACATATATTACTGGTTGAACACTCTATTACATAGTTACATATATATAGGCTCATGTTGCTCCTATAATCTAGGAAACAACTTTACCAACAATCTGTCCACAATCCTATTTTACGTGTAGTTGTTGTAACAAATACAACTAACACGAGATAATATTTATCTACCCACAATATATCATTTTATCAACCCATATAAAGGTGAGCACTAATATTATTTTTCCTAACACTTCATTCTGTTAATATCTGAATCAGTAGTATAAAACAAGGCATAAAATGTCTTTTTGGTTGTTTTGGCCTTAAGTAGGCTGCTTTTGCAATCATAGGTGGACAAGAAGAGTCTGTAGGCCAGATTAAGTCAAAACCTTTTTAGGCCTTATTCGAAAAACATGACTCGGACTCAATAATAAGATTAGAACTGTATAGGGATTTTTCTGTTTTTCAATTACTTTAGGGACTGTTCTGATAACCTTTCCTTTCCTTTTCAACTAGTTTCCATATAAAGCCCAATTATGTGGTTTTACTATTGCACCCTACTGATATTCTAGGATTTAGATATGTAGATGATTCTGATTTCCTTCTCTCTCCTCTGCTATTCTTTTATTTGGGGTGTGTGTTCTTGAGAGGTTTTGTTATTTGACTCCAAAGTGATATCTATCTCTAGGAACACGAATTCCAGGGTCATCTCTAATACTATTGTTGCGTTGAATTATTCCTTGGACACTGAATCTAGCAGTGTCCATGAGCTTGTAGAACCATGCATTGGGCATTAGAGATGAAAAATAATAGCAATAAAATAATACACAAAAACAAAGATTTTATATTGCTCACAAATGACCAAAATGGGTCGTTGGAAATTGTAACTCTAAAGAAAAAGAAAATTAATAGCAACAAAGTAGTGCATATTGCTTCTCCCACCAAAGAAAGGAAGATTTTTTTTTACTGAAAATTATAGGTAACCTTGCAAAATTACATGACACCAGCTACAAGTATATGAATTGTGGGAGATATAACAATGGCAACTCAACTATTCCCATAGGCAATGCTGACTGACATAATTAATTGAAGGGTATAATTTGGGAATTAGAGAGATTATTAGTGTGAAATGAAATCCCACCTTAGGGATATGCCATTGTATAAACAGGTTGTAGAATCATGTAAGGACTGCTGTATATTAATGTAAGATACAAGCTTGAAAATGCTCTCTAGATGTAGGTGGCGATTTCAAACTTATGCTTGAAATTACATTGGGGGATGGTCTGCTTGCAGTGATTGAAACATTGTAACATAATATTTTGGACTTTGTCCCCTGGAGCCTCCTTAGGTTAAGACAAGCCCCCAAAGATTTTAGCCATGTAGAATTGTAGACGTACCTGGGATGTACCCAAATATTCAAATTTTCCAGATGAGAAGAAATGATGCAGAAGATTCAATTCCAGAATTTCTGAAGCACTAATCAACCTTATCAGATTTAATGGCGCTACACGGTCAAACCAAAGGAAAGGGGGAAAATCGATTGCATAAAAACCGGATAGAATTCTCATTTGCAGCAATTGGTTGAAACTATTACAAAGAGCAACCCAATTCATATTGAGATTATGTGGCAAAATCATAATGATTTTTACAGGAAATTACAAGAATGGTGTGAAGAGGGTAGGAACATCATAGGACACTAGATGTTTCAATTTTGAAAAAAATTCCAATTTGAAGACGAAGATCATTGATTGGAATAATAATGTCTTCAAGAATATCAAAAGAGAAAATTGTCATAGAAAAATTAAGCCAGGTTCAAAAGGCTATAAGAGATGTTGGTCATCCAACAAATTGTGCTCATCAAGAACAAATTTTGATAGATGAACTGATAAAATTTCAAGACTGGGAAGAGCACTACAGGAGGCAAAGATCCAAAAGTCATGAATAAAACTGGGAGACATGAACTCTTACTGTCACAAATCTGTTTTGAACAGTCAACACAACTCAACTTTATCAATTATTAAAGAGAACAAGCAAGTTCTAAGAAGAGTTTTTGGAAAGGGTTAAAGTGGGGGTTTTGAAAGGTCCCTCAACCTTGTACAAAAAGCCCTTACGGCTGGATATAGCAATGAAGCGCTACATAGAGAAAGCCACCAACACCCACAGCCGCAGCTGCAACCAGTTTACACAGGAGGATCCCATGCGTGGGATCGAAGTTTCATTTTAGATATAGACAAAGCATTCCTTTTTCTTTTAACAACTGTCCAATCATCACTCCTGTTAGGATCCACATTTTCATCTGCGTGAGTTGGAAGCCGACTCTCAAAGGCAACCAAAATTCCATCATTGGGCTCCTAAGTCTTTAATTTGATTATAGAACAATCAGAAGCAGCTCCTAAAGGAAGCGACAATACCTGATCCACCATATCAGATCCAACAATTGTCGTCGAAGGGGGAACATGAATAGTAGTCGGTGATGGGGGAAACATGAATAGTAGTCGGTGATTGGGTCTTCTTATCGTCTAAATCCTTTTCTTCACTAACCTTTGCCGAATCATCGTAGAGGGAACATGTTCATCTTCAATAAACAAAAGATTTTGATGAGAATCCTTCCACCAATAAAGTTTTCTTCTAGCTTTTGCTTTTATGACAGCAATCAAGCAAGATGCCCTAGGGCAAAACATTTCTTGCATCTGAAGGGAAAGCCTTCATAATCAAGGGTTGTGACCAAACTCTATCCAAGACTTTGAGGTCAATAGAAGCAGGTAGATCAAGCAAGGTATAAAATCTTTCCCAAAGCATTGCCTATAGCAGTCAAGCTTTCCTCCCCCCAAAACTGTAGTGGGAGATGAGGTAAATGAACCCAGACCGACTTGACATTGAAAGTAGCGGTGAGTGGATTGAAGGTAGGAAACCATGGTTTCATCAGTAGGTGATGATTCTGAAGTTCCCAAAGCTTGGAAAAATAGAATCCCTATCTTCAATAGAACTAAAAGCCACAATAAAAACCCCTAGCACAGGGGTAAATGTCAATCCTACTTGACACAGAGAGGACGCCTTGATTTGCGAAATCCATGAGTGGAGGAGTCAAGTCCCACCAAAGGCCATTGAAGTAAAAATCCTTAGCCTCTAACACCGAATCCCCAAGGGAGACCAAGGGAGAGGACTTAGCAGTAGTGAGGGGTTTAGAAAGAGAAGAGGCCGAAACCGCAACAAAAGATCACTTCCCAAAAGCGTAACCCAAGCCCACCTTCCTATCCCGAGCGGCCGAGGGGAAAAGCAGTCCCCTTTTGCCATTGGAGAGGCCAACATTGTCGGGGATAAGAGGAGATCGTGCGGCCTAAGGGCTCAAACCGCTAGCAGAAGGGTGCGTTGCTAGTCCCACTGGCAGAAAGAGAAATGCAACAGGGTTGTAGAGAGGAGCCTTGAGAAGAAAATGCGGAGAGGACCGTCATTCCTTCACTTAATTTTTTTCAGCTCTACTTTGCGGTTGATAAGTTCTAAGCAGAGTTATCTAAGATTTTGGGACATCGTTTTGGGACGACAATTGTTTTCAAATTTTGGGGATGACAAGGGGACAACTGATAAAAATATATAAAATTTATATATATTACAAATATAACATGAATAATTCAATAAACTAAGACTTAAAATTGAAAGTTTGAAGATTGAAACCATTAATCCAATTATTCATCACATAAGCCAAGGCCCAAAATGCTATATTTAATATTCAATGTTCATATTTCAATGTTTCATATTGAGTCATTGACATTAACATAGAAATTAGAACCGAGAATCCAAGATACATTGATACTTCATACTAGATAGAGATACAATGATACATCAACAATATCAATATGACAATGAAAATACGTCTTCATTAATCAACATGAGAAGAGTACAACTACATATGTTATTATGTCATAACTCATAAGTACATAACCAAAATGGCAACTCAATAATCAGATTCCTTTGAGGGAACACTTGTGAATTGCTCCTCGTCACTAAAAGTATCTGTATCAACATCATCTACATATGCAAAGAGGATCTCAACTAACCCTCTTTGCTCTTGATGTTTGTCAATCTGCCTTTAATCCTTAGGATCTACATCTCACTGTAATGTCAAAGCTTTCCTATGTACATAGGTGTCTTTCGATCCATGAGACAAAAGGCACTATATACAACAACAAGTTTCTCCGCTCTCTTAGAGGTTAGTCTGTTTATCTTAAGAGAGTGGATCCACCCATATGTTGACCAATTCCTCTCAGAAGTAGAGGAACTAGAAATCTAAGAAAGAGGGCGAATGGCAAGTGTAAGTAGCAATTCTAGAGGTCCATACAATTGCCACTAACCAATTGGACTCTCTCGTGCCAATGTGCCCCCTGTCATCATCTTTGTCGAAATTTTGTAGTCTTCTAGATAAGCTAAGTTGAGCCAAACAATTTTGACTCGTGTATCATCCCCACTATACTTTTTTAGGGCTTTCAAGAAACCCTTCCTCACCTCCTCATCATCTCTGAGAACAAATCTGTTTGGGTCTCTTATGATAAACTTCGGAATTAGTGCATATGCAACCATGTGTAAAGGGGTGTTCAACTTCTCCCATCTCCGCTCAATGATGGGCTGAATATGGTGATGGTAGAACTCTAAGGTGGGGTCCACGCCCGAATAACAACCTTCATCGGCCAAGCATGCTATCAATACATTCATATATCTCACCAAGGTTGAGGTCTAGTGTTTTAAAAACCGGTCAACCGGGAACCGGAACCCTGGTTTGACCGGTTTAACATTTTAAAGCACGAACGTTTAGTAAACGGATCGGTTTCGGTTTTAGCCCAAACCGACCGGTTTTGTATGGAACCGGCGGTTTAAGAGCTAATCGCGTCGGTTTCATCTGAACCGCCGAGTTATAAAGACATGACATTTCTTTCCTTTTTGGATTTTTTGGTGAAAAAAACACAAGGATAGAATAAAATTTGACATTTTGGAAAGGGTCCAGGAAGATGTAGAGTAAAAACTTGCATGTGCCATAATTTTCATTTGTGGCTCCGTTTGGTGTCATTTTCTCTAAAAGTGCATATTTTCTCAAGCTCTACACATTGATGGCAATATTTTTCTTATTTTCATAAAATCCATTTTGCACCTTTTTGGACCAAGTAGCTTCTTGCAATCTCTCAAAGAATCATGAGCTTTGATTGTACACAATTTAGTATTTAAAAATAGGTGGGATAGCTTTCCAAAACTTGGCAGTATTCAGTCAAATATTGCCGAGTTTTTTTTTTTGGGATCCAGTATTTTCGAGTGCGAGCATTCCAACTATCACTATATACATGAGCAAACTTTGCATATTTTGTGTGTAATTGTTGGAATCATGGTTTCTAGTTTTTCAAATATATTGTTTTCTTTAAAAATGTAATTTTTATGTTTTTTAGTAAACCGATTCATAGAGTTTGAACCGGTCGGTCGACCACCGGTTCCGAGTCCGGTTCGATTTTTAAAACATTGGTTGGGTCTATCACAATCCCAATAGTACATCACACCTGAAAACTAAAGATACAATGTATCGATGTATCTCACATTTGTGCAAAATGTCTCTTTCACCGCCACTACTTTCACTTCTTCCCTTGGTTTTTTATTGGACCCATCACCCCTAGACCACTTTGATGTCATTACCATACATTGCAAAGACTCTTGCAACTCAACCATCTTATCCAAGAAAAATAAAGTAAGATGTAAAACATGTTTCTATTGGCCTAAGAAATTCCTTTCTTGAAAAAATTGTGAAAGAGTGCCAATGATATATGGTGGTTACAAATGAGCATTTGCACATCTATAGTATTCGCCTCTACACTTGTGACCCAATCAAATTTTCCAATGTCTTTCAGTGCATTGTTCATGTCATGCACACAACATGGGGTCCAAAATATATACCGGTTGTGAGCCTCAGCGAGTTTACCTGCTGCCACCTATCACAATCTGCACAATGTTGGCAGGGCCAACCTCTTCAATGGCATCTCGGAAAATGGTGAATTGGAACTCTGCATCCTTCTTTATTGAACAATCAACTGTCCTAAAAAAGTAAGGACCCTCTTTGTATGAAACAATTATTTTTAAGAGTGGGTGGTGTCTAACATCTTTCCACCCATCCATGATGCTGTTGTAATCGTGAGAGACCCATGTGCACCTCATTTCCTCCATCAATAAGTTAACCTTGGAATAGTTCATGTCTAAGATTGTGGTGCTCACTTCGTGTCTCATGGGGGCACATAACTTACACATGCTTTGTCTACTTTAGCCATAGCCTCCTTGTAATAAGGAGAACAAACAACATGAAATGGGATGCCAATGGCATAAAAGAATTTTCCAATGGCATCATTAATCTCTTCCCTAGCCTTTGTATCATACATATCCACAACTGGATTGGAGGCCACAACCTTCCTCTTCCCCCACTACCAAAAGCATCCACTTTGATCAGCTCATAAGCTGTTGGAGTATTTGAGAAATCACTCTTAGAAGTTTTCAGAGATCGAGAACTAGAAATGGTGCCATTAACACCACAAGCACTAACTGCTGGAACTTTTTGTGTTGTATCTCCATTAGACAACCTCACTATTTCTGCACTCTTCAAGTGATAACTGTCCACATAGGCCTACACCTTTCCCGAGATGTGCAATAAGTGTGCATTCAATCTAGTAATGCTACCCAACCAAGTCAATGAGCATATATTGCACTTCCATGTTTTAGTCCCCCCTGAAATGTTTGATCTAGGACCCTCAACAATTTGAGCAAATTGTTTCAAAGTTTTCTTTTGGTCAAACGATCATCTAACATATTTGCTCAACATTGTGGAGGGGCAACTAAACTTGTCAACACTCCCATGTGAACTATCAGGTGTTCTTTCTCCTTGCACACCCCACCCATCTCATTACTCATTTCAATCTCACATTCAACTTCATACTTGCTGTCTGAACTCATTTTGGGGTTGCAAAAATAAAAAATAGCAATATAATTATACATTTAAATTTTTAACACACTTTGCATTTGGAATAAAAAACAGCACCCTTATTTAAGTTTTTTAATTTTAACCATGCTTGCATTTAGAAATTAAAAAAACAGCAATGCACAAATGGCAATTCCCCTTGTTTAACCCATTTTAATTTTAGAAATAATAATTAAAAATCAGCAATGTATGCATTTTGAAATTAAAAAAACAACAATGCCCTCTTTTGTTTAACCCATTTTGTTACTTGCATTTGAAAATAGAAAAAGGCAAAAACAGCAATGCATCCACTTTAAAATTTGAAAAAACAGCCATGCCCTCCTTTGTTTAACCCATTTTATTTGTTATATTTGGAAATAGAAAAAAACTAAAAAAAACACTGAATGCACATAGAAAGGAAAAACATCAATGCCCTCCCTTGTTTAACCCACTTTGAACTTTGAAGTTTGCATTTGGAATTTTAAAGAAAAAACAAGCAAAGGATCATTGTACATACCTCTTGCTACTTGCTCCTTGTCTTGCTCTCTCTTGCTGCTTCTCTTGCTCTTTGCTCTTTTCTTTGTGTGATTACAATGAGTGTGAGTTGTGCTTTTTATAAGTTTTTGGGAGCCTTTTAGGGTTAGGGTTGAGTAATTAGCTTTTAGGTTAAAGATAAGAGTAAGTTTTTAACTTTTAAAGAGCGAGTTGTGTTTTTATAAGATTTTGGGAGCCTTTTAGGGTTAGGGTTGAGTAATTAGATTTTAGATAAAGATAAGAGAAAGTTTTTAACTTTTTAAAAGAGTATTTTTTTAGTATTATAAAATAGTGTTGGGTAGTAGGGGGCCGGGATGTTCCTCGACCATCCGGTGACATGACAACATCCCCTAATTTCGAAAGCATCCAAAACGTCCCGGGTGTGTCCCTTATACTCGGGGATGACCCTTTTTTTTGCATTTTCCTAGAAGTGGGGGCGTCTCGTCCATGTCCCCAAGTCCTCGGGACCTCATAGATGGCTTGGGGATGGGGTTTTGCGTCCCCGCGTAACACTGGTTTTAAGTGTCCTAAAGAAATAGTTGAATATGCTATTGCCTACTTCAAAACTCTAGTCACCAAACAAAATGATAAGGAAGACGGGGTCTTTCTTTGCAACATTGAAAATGGATCGAAGACAATGAGAACGTGCAACTCCTACAACCATTAAAGGAAGATAAGATAAGATAAGATAATGTTATTAATGTCCAACACATGACCACAAAAGTAGGTCAATGGGACTGCAGAGTACAAAGCAAACAAACCTAGCAAGAGGACCCAAACGGGTCACCCGAAATACAATGAGAGAAGGAGAGGAGGAGAAGGAAACAACAGAGGCCGAGAGACCAGAAATGAAGAAGAGAGAGATGACAGTGTGGGGAGGGAGCGGAAGGAGCAACATCCCCAACAACATCACCTAACACTCAAGGCCGGATGGGAGTAATCGGCAAAGCGGTGCGCCACGACGAGCAAAGCAGAGACTGTGGAATGCCTAGGGAGCCGGCGTCGGGAGGAAGGCGGTGCCTCAAAGTAGGCCCGGTGGATCGCTGTCTATGTGGAGGGGCCTGGGACATGCCTGAGATAGGGAGCCTCGGGTGGAAGGAACGAAGTCACGAGACTTGACGGACCTAGACTGGGGGTCCAGACACGTGACCAAATGCCGCTTAGCACCCCTCACCGGGGAGAGCAACGGGAAGAAGGAAGTGATCAGTCTAGTAGCCATCCGTCGGGGGAGGATGGAGGAGCCTGTCCCGAAGCCTGATGGCCTCCTGAAGGTAGAGAGCAAGACATCTCTGATCATAGTATCTGAAGAAAGTTGTGAAGGAAGGAAGCTCATGAGAACAGGCAATGGAATCGCCCACGAATCTCATAGTAAACAGGACATCTGAAAATGAAGTGTTCTTTTGTTTTAACCATAGTTGGAATACTACTTTATAACTCACCGAGTTATTAAAAACTCGCCAAAAACCATGCAAAACGAGTAACTTGCCATAAAGCTCGCCAAAAACGAAAAAAAAAAACTCACCGAGTTTTGGCGAGTATTCCCGAGTATTTGCCGAGTTTTGGTGAGTATTCTTGAGTATGAGCAAATTTATGTTTTTTAAAGAAATTTGAGTATTTTTTAAGTTGCCAAGTATTCCCGAGTATTGGCGAGTTTTTGCCGAGTTTTTTTTTTTGGGGTCTGCCGAGTATTTGCCAAATGCGAGTATTCCAACTTATGGTTTCAACCTCCTGGAGAGAGCAAAGCAGGCAAGTCCGCTCCGAGTGGTCTAAGTGATGATCAGTCTCAATACGGAGTCGATGTGAGCCCACTCGAAACTGACCCAGAGAGATACGAAGGGCCTGAAGAGAAGCTCAAACAACTTGATTTCCGGGTGTGGATGGCTTTCCAGCCTCTTCTACCAAAAATTCTGAGACCTTATTAAGAAAGATCTACTAAATGTGGTTGAAAAATCCAAAAGAAATGAAAAATTGCTTGCTCAAATCAATGCAACTAAACTGGTATTGATCCCAAAGCAAGCACATGTGAAGTCAATGGACAAATTCAAGCCCATAGCTGTCTGTCACATGATCTACAATATCATGTCTAAGATCATTGCCAACAGATTAAAGCCACTGATCTCAGAATTGGTATCTGATACACAATCAGCCGTTATTCTGGGAAGACAGATTGCAAAAGACATTGTAGCTTTTGAAGAGATCATGTATTCTAAAAATCTCAACACAAACCATGACTAGTGTTAAAGTTGGATATGTCCAAAGCTTTTGACTGTTGCAATTGGAAATTTATCTGTACAACCTGAAAGGCTTTTGGTTTCAGTGTGGAATTCAGATTGTGGATTGAAAGTTGTTACTCCACTCCTTGCTCGGTTTCTATAAAAGGCAATAATAAATGGTTCACACCAACAAGGGTCCTAAGGCAAGGAGACCCACTAATCCCATCCCTGTTCATCCTAGTGAGTGTGAATCTTCGTAGAGACATAAAAATGCTGCAAATTGGAAGCAAGACACATGGGAAGCCTGCCATTGAAAGATGACAAAGACACTTGGGATCTCAAGTCACAGATGACACAATCCTTTTCTCTATGGTAAGAAAAAGGCTATCCTAAACATAAAAAAACACTATTCAGCTATCAAGAAGCCTTGGGCGAGGTTATAAAGGCTTTTGGTTTCAGTGTGGAATTCAGATTGTGGATTGAAAGTTGTTACTCCACTCCTTGCTCGGTTTCTATAAATGGCAATGATAAATGGTTGACACCTACAAGGGTCCTAAGGCAAGGTGACCCACTAAATTAAATGCCTGTTTGTCCTAGTGACTGTGAATCTTCGTAGACACATAAAAATGCTGAAAGTAGGAAGCAAAACACCTGGGCGGCGTGCCATTGAAGGAGGAAAAAGGCACTTGAGATCTCAAGTCGCAGATTACACTATACTTTGCTCTACGGTGGTAAAGAGGATATTCTAAACATAAAAACAACATTATTCAGCTATCAAGAAGCCTCAGGCAAGGTTATAAATGGCAGCAAATCAACTATAATTCTTAAAAAATTCCTCAAAGGAAAAGTGAGTAAAACCCTCAAGTACAAGAAATGCAGTCAAGTATAATGGACTGCCTTGTTTTCCCAATCCACGGGAAGACAATCAGCACACTGTGGGATAGAATAAACAAATGGCTGGAAATCAAAATGTCACACTGGACTAATTAGTGGCTAACACTCACTAGAAGAGCTGAAATTGTGTTAAGCAGTCCTACAAGTTGTTCCTCTTCATATCCTTGCACTCTTACCTATGCTAGTCTTGTTTGACAATGAGATACAAGCTACACAAAGGAGATTACTTTGGCAGGGAACAAACCATAAGTACCCACTGATTGCTTGGAAAACTGTAAACAAGCCAAAGACACAAGGATTAAATATTAAAGACACACACCTTTGCAGCCAAGGAATTGCTGCAAGACTTGCTTGGAGACTACAAATCTGAAAGTAAAAATTTATTTGGACATCATGAGACACAAATATAAGCCAGGATAGAATTTCCAAGCTATAGTTTACAATTGAAACCTCCTCTGGCCTCCTCTGTCAGCAATCACCAAACATATGTGGGAGGGAATGAACTTCATGACAACCTCACCTGGTAGATTGGGAATGGAAAAAAGCAACGTTTTTGCAGGACGACTGGAATGACAATAAAATTCTCTCCATAGAAGACTTGTTGCAAGTTCAGAAAATGTCACAAGATAAAGGTCTTCTTAGAGTATCAAGCTTTGTAACCAGAGATAATGAGAAATCAGAATGGGGTTACCATGCCATTTATCAACACAGGGCTGAGTTTCCCAACCAAACCAAGAGGCTTAAAAAGGAACTCCAATCCAGATACATTATGATAACCCCTGATCAGGACAGACTTATCGGGCACACAAAAACAGTGCGGAGTGCACAATGGCCTTTGCATCCAACCATCTTCAGCAAAGCAATCATACTCTTAGGAAGTGGACTTATTTGCGGTCATCACATCTATGACCTAAAAATAAAACATCTGATAGACAAAGTAAGTAAAAAAATGATGGAAAGGCTTAAGCAAATGCCCTAATTGTAAGGATCAAAGTAAACTTAAATCATTTGTTTGTAACTTATTGTTATGTCATACAAGTCTGGGACATGCTTGCCAATCAATTCAGCACCAGCACTGTTCAAAGTGATTCTATTGAAAATATTTTTAAATGCGTGGATTGGAATAGACATCAATATGAAATGCATAGTTTATATGCAAAAAATAGCTGCAGGAATCATTTTATAGAACATTTGGAAGGAAAGGAATGAAAGAAAGACAGCGACTCCGCTTACTGAAATGAAAGAAAGACAGCTAGAGGACATGATAAGAGAGATTAAAAATCAAATCAAAATGACCTTGCTTACTGAAATCAAAAGTAAAAAAGAAACAGAACAGCACTTTCCGATCTTGCAATATGAAAGATCTTCAAATAGCCAAAAAAATGAAACCTTCTGTTCTGCAAGTATAAGTGAATCACAATTCTGCCTAAAGAAACATGGAACCCACCTGAAAATAATTGGTATAAACTCAATTTTAATGGGGTGCCAAAGAAAAACCCAGGAAGGTAGGAATATGGGGAATAATAAGAAACATTTTGAGGCAATTTAAAGCGCCATACACACAATATGTGGGACACCAAACTAATAATATGGCTGAACTTCAGGACTTCTCATTGGGGATGGACTGGGATTAACTCCCTCAAAGTGCAAGGTGACTTCAAAATCATAATTGAAATGGTGAAAAATTGGTAATCTTACTCGAGCTGACTGGAAAGTGCAGGCAGTCCTTGGAGGAATAAAGTGTTATTGAAAACCTCCAGCAAATCACTCTCGAATATAAACCATTTTTTTCAGTTTTATAGCTGATGCCTTGGCAAAAATGGGTACCAACCAGCAAAGCATGGGTGGGAACATATACCAGCTAATAAAAGAGCAACCAAACAACATCCAAGGAAAAATTAATAGGAAAGTACTGCAGGTCAATGCCCATCCTGCTAACTGCAAAACACAATGATGCCTGAAGTTTGGTGGTATTTGAACCCACTCCCTTTCTTTCACTAGTTTTTAAATTAAAAATGTTTAATATTTGTGTGCTCCTTAATGTCTTCTAATGACCATTGTCTATTAAAAAAGTTAGACTTTAAAAGACTTTCTTAATTGCCATGCCATGCGCAGCTGTAAAAACACTTAAATAAACCCAATTCCATACACACCTCTAAAAACACTTTGCCATCACTATATTCTATATTCTATGTTCTATATTCTCTATTCTGTATTCTATATTCTATATTCTATCTTCTATATTCTTATCTGTTTCATCACTACTATCACTTTTACCATTGTCAACCCTGCTATTAGCAAAGACCATATCACTTGTCCCAATGTCATCACCCCATTTTAATTTTACTTCCTTAGCCCCACCTTGTAGTATTCCCCCACTTGAATATTCAATCTTCTAAAGACTCTAGACAGCCTTCTAAAACCACCATGATTTAGTATTCCTTTGCGGCCATGTGCTTGTTGATCAAAAACAAAAATTATATAATTCTCAAATTCTCCTTTTACAAGGACCATATGGAAAGCTACAGAATCTTGCCAGAAATGCCCTCCCATGGATGAGTCACAGGACCCCTATCGAACATATGCTAAGCTGCCAGTAAATGGATGATTAGGAAATGTCACATGAAAGCGTCAGTTTCCTGTGAAACAAATTTAAAACCTTCCATATGGATGTAGTAAATTTTCCTTTAGTAATATCTTACCAAACATTCTGTCTGCTATAACATTTCACTTCTCTTTAGTTTTGATGAATTGATGGGCCATAAAAAGGACAAGAGTCTGAGATTGCTATGCAATATGTCAAATGGACAAGGGTAGAGGATGCCTCAGATGACGTCTTCACTTTCAAACCCAGTTTGTTGGGTCTAGAAACATTCATGACTATATTAGGAACATGGCTTCTATTAGGATGCATGAACCCTTAGCTGGAACCCCTTCATCATAAATTATTTCTTTTAATGGTTTTATGCTTGCTTTACTTGACATCAGAGCACAGCAATTTATATGCAAGATTTGACATCTTTTCATTAGGACATTTCTTCCTGATCTGTTGCAGCTTGGAACAACCATATTAATGGCTATAACTAACTGAAAAAGGCACAATCTAATGGATAAGTCTATAAGAAAAGACTTTGTATACTGCAGTTGCAAGTGTGTACAAAATCCTCAAACGTATTTAAAGATTTGCAACAGAAAAAATAGAATATTAATGAAGAGATGCCGATTAAAACTATGGCTAACACAGTGCAGAAAGAAAAAGAATTATATGTGTAGTTCTTTAAAGAACTAGGCTATTCCAATTGAGGATGAAAAACCTGAGAAGATGAGCATTGACAAAGAAACGAATGCATCTCCTAGTCAACATTTCCAAGGTGGAGTGGTGTTGATAATGAATCCACTGGTCTCAGGTATATCTATTCTTTTCTTTGCCCTTAGTCCTCATTTCACTTGGGCCCCGCTTCCTCCTAAGGGAAATCAAATCACTTGGGCTAGTAGTTCTACAATTGATGGTACTAATAGACAATCTGGGCTCTCTGCTTGCCTCATCTTCAAACCCGTAATGGGAATCAACTCCTTTAGCTTTCCAAATATTTATGCAGGTAGCCCCAGTTCTAATCCTTTTAATGACAATCCAAACCCTCTGCCGCCCCAGAAATCATACTGGTTTCCTTGCAATGAGTCTGATAATATCACAATATATCAAACTCAACCCCCACACTGCTGCCAAAAATGAAACAATACTGAAGGTAATGAGACATTCCCCATAAGGCCCTACAAAATATCACTCAGAGCACTGACAATGTGGTTGTCAAAATTGACGATGAAGGGATAAACATCTCTCCATTAAAGAAATTCTTCTGTTGTGGTTTCCTACAAGCAGCAACAAAAAGACTGTATCCTTGTTTTACAGGAGGTTGTCACTCAATATAAAGATTGCCTCAACTTCCTCGCACACAATTTCACTAAGCTCCAGAGCCGTATCAAGGCTATTGAGCAAATTCTGATATCTGAAAAGAATAAAAAAATGCTTGCAAACCTAATGATGTTCAATGAAACAACGAATTATGCTAAAACAGAGCAGCTCACATATTGAGGCTATCAAAAGAGGAGGCATGGGGAGCAATACTCTTTTCTGACCTGCACCCACCACCGCTGACCCCGGTTGGAACCATCAAATGGATGCTAAGGGGACGAGGACAAAATGTTATTCTACAACTCATGGCCATCAAGGAAACCATGGATGAGCTTTGGAATACGACTTCCTATCTGTTCTCCTTTTTGCTGCTGGTTTCTCTGTAGTGTTTGGGAATCATGGACTAGTCATCATAGTACTTGGCTTTGATACTTTATACAATATGTTTAAACTGCTATCTTTTCTCCCTCCTTTTGACATATATAATGGCTTGTTATAAGGTATGCCACTTCTAAGATCTCGATGCATTCTCCTCTTCGTTTCTATTTGCTTGCTGTAAAAGGAGAAAGGTTTTTGTAATTGTAACAATTTCATATCTATAGTTGTCTTTTATCAAAAAAATCTCTTTTATAAAAAATAAAAATATTTCATGCTGGACATTTATGGAATCCCTTCACAAAGACCTGGTTTTTTGAATGTTTGTGTAAAATTGATTATGGCACAGCCTTTTCAAAAAAAAAATGATATCCCAAAGTGCTTGTTATATTACATATTCTGTTCAATTTGTTTTGTCCTGTGTGGGTTTAGTCTCTTTGCATAGGGCATTATTCTATAACGACCCCTTGTTTTATCTAACCAGTCAGAATTGTTTCCATTTGCTTTTACTTCACCTGGACAAAGCAAACACGATTGCTGATGCATGTACATTAGGAAGTAGTCAATTGAAAGCTTTATTTGCATAGTGGTCTTATCAAGCTGACTGCCAACAAGTCACTATTTCTTTTTGATGTATCTATAGTCTTCCATCAATTGCTTTTGGTTTGCATATTGATTCTTATAATTGTTGTTCTTCTCTCAGAAGGGGACCTCAGATGGAGCTTCCACCAGAGGTATGTATCTAATCCTTTGTTTTATGTTCATGGTTATTTTTTTCTTGGACGTGAATCTCATGATACAATATTAGATTAACAGGAGAAATAAATTTATCCATTATATACAATATCTCAAGTCCATGCTTTTTATTCATGTAGATCTTTTACTGCTTTCTGGTACTCATGAGGGGAAGATATATATGCCCAATTGTATTGGTAAACGTGTCCGTGTATGGTGGCCTCTTGACAAAAG
Source organism: Taxus wallichiana var. yunnanensis (assembly GCA_018340775.1). NCBI lineage: Eukaryota > Viridiplantae > Streptophyta > Pinopsida > Cupressales > Taxaceae > Taxus > Taxus wallichiana. The sequence goes on from CM031238.1 coordinate 785,536,239, forward strand.
GTGCACTAAGTTGTTCTTATAATCCTTTTCTTTGTTATATACAAAAGATTAATGATTCTCAAATCAACAGATTCGTAATATTTCTTCTGTAATTTGAATTTATTTAAACTTAATGCTGAAAGTTTTTCATCAGACATGATTGAACTTATTCTACGTCTAATAATCCACTCATTTGTGATGCTTTTGGAAAATTTGGCAGATGCTAGAACATGTCAAATAGTAGGTGCTAATCATATTATTAAAGTTGTAGGCACTCATAATTATATAATAATTTGCATCTTATGAACAGGTTTTATGATGGAATAATCATAAATTATGTTCGAGATACTCACGAGCACACTGTGAGTTGTGAATGCTTTTCCTTACTTTTAATTTTAAGCGGCTATGTATACAATTATCTACTACCTAATATAGATAAATGCTTATCTGGTTGAGTCGACAATGTGCCAGATTCTTTATGATGATGGTGAAAAAGAAACACTTATTATGTCAAATGAGAAATGGGAATTTGACATCACTGTTCCTGCAACTCAGGTTTCTTAACTTCTATAAATTTTCATAATTTTCGAAATGATGTTGCTTCATCTATACTGTGAATGTGATGTGTTCACAAGCATATACATGCTTAAATACTGATGTAACTGTATATACCTGTATTTTGTGGGTTTGCAGAGAAAGGAGATGCCCACTAATCGATTTGTAGATTCGTTTGCTGACACTATCAGGTTCCATTTACCCCTAAAACATTAATATCTAATTTTTAAATTAAGTATCTAGAAAATGATGTACTCATGGTGATTATTGTGTATTTTGAATTGGTATATGTTTATGTTCATTTGTCAGTCAATTTAGATCTTTCGGAAGGTAGTAATAGCTCTATTCTTTTCATTTTTCTTGTGAAATAGTTTTCTAGCACGAGTATATTTCCCTTGTCTGCTAATTCTGGAGAATCAAGCCCCTCACTGGCATTTTTAAAGCATCTTAGCTTTTCTCTCATAAGAGCCTTTAGGTCCCTTATATTCAAGCCCATGTATTTTCGTTAAATTTTTGAGCCAACATGTTGACAAAAGCAGGAAATTTAACCTGTTTTCCTTTCTTCCATGTTCCTGAATCTAACAGAATTGGGAATTTCACCTCATCAATTTTCTGCATGAGTTGAGAGAGGTCATTTTCTTGTTTAGGTTGGCTCGTGAGTGTGACGTCCCAACTGATTCTAGAAAACTAATTGAGCCTAAGAATGCTCAACATCTTAGTAGCATCCAGTAAAGGGTTTGAGACCAGCACAAGGCATTTTTGGCCTTCATACTAGAATTTATTTTATTTCCCACACTCCCACTTCATGAGTTTTGGAGAGCAACACAAGGCATTTATTTACGAGTTGTCCATCTCGTCTACAAATAGAAACACACTATCATTCCACCTAGGGTTTTCTAGTTACTGTAGTTTGTCTTGTTATCATTAAGTATTATTATCAACTTATTATGAATTACATGGTTTGATAGCCAACTTTGTTATGTTGTTAATGATTGTGTTGTCAGATTAGGTAAGTATCTTAACGATTCTTAGTTATGTAAGATTGTAGACGGTTATGTTTTCATTAACTATTGAAATAAATTGATGCATGGTAGAGTAATAGTATGATGTGACATCTCTTTGTATTGAACAATGTTCTATGCACTACCTTATGATAAAAAGTAATTATTCTCTCATGCTTTTCTATGCTATGTTATTGTATGTATTTACAATTTTGCGATTTATATTGCTTTGATAATGTAGTCTTTTGTAGCAAACATTTCTTCCAAGTCGAGTGCAAGCAACTTGGTCGAAGATAACCATCTTCTAAGATCTCAACACGAAATGTAATCGTGAAGCACACCAACATTAAATTTACAACGATACGAAGGGAGGTTTTCTTAAGAAAAAGAAAGATTTGAAGATCGGAGTCATATAAGAAATAATTAATGCCTTCAAGCTTGAAAAGAACCGATAGAAGAAGACAACACAGTCAAGGAGTGGACCAAGTAATTAGACACTCTATTCAATTGAAAGAAAAACAAAAAAGAAGCCAAAGGTTTTGAGAGGTAGCCAATTGTAAAAATTCATCAAGAGTAGTACAAAGTTGAAGTGGAAATGGAAGTGAAAGCCTAGGCCAAAGTGTAAGTAGAATTCAAAGTTAGAATCAGAGCTAGAGTTGAAACCAAGAAAGGGTTTAACCAGAGCTAGAGGACCCTATGCCACTCACGAGTAAGGAGTGGGCAGAGATTGCAAGACAATTGCCTCTTCTTGAGGAAGGAATTGTAGACCTTCTTGACAATGCCCCTTTGTTCAAAGGGAAGTTAGGAGAAGAGGGAGAGGCCTATGAAAAATATTCATTGTATTGAGAATTATTGATTGATGATTGAGCTAAACACATCAAGGTATCAATAGGACACATTGAAATGAGCAACATAAGAAAGTAATTTGATGAGGACGGGTAGTGTATGGATCCCTAGACCAAAGAAAGGGTCAAGGATTGTGATATGTTCTATAGTATTGAGGAACTACGAAGGGTCGAGGATTATGATGTGTTCGATAGTACTTGAGGAACTAAGAAGGTCAAGGATTGTGATGTGTGCGATGGTATTGAGGAACTAGGAAGGGTTGAGGATTGTGATGTGTTTGATAGTATTGAGGAACTAAGAGGGGTCGAGGATTGTGATGTGTTTGATTGTATTGAGGAAATAAGAAGAGACATGGATTGTGAAGAGCCATGTGAAAGCCAAAATAAAGTTAGAGAATGTCAAAACTCATGGTCACGGGAACTCCATTAAGTACAAATTCAAAGAGTTTAAAGATGCCAAAATTTATTGTCACTTTGGATCTCAAGACCTTGTGTGATACTATAGAATGTGCTTTACCATTTGGATTGTTGATGGGTAGATAGATGAGTAAACATAGGATGCAATCATTCCCAATCGTGTTGAGAGGGGTGATGGTTATTAGTACATGTATGCACCAACCGACAAGTCATCATGGGACAAAGCGTAAGGTGTGGATAATGCCGGTGACCATGTGCATTCTTATGAAATTATATGGTGCGCGAAACGAATCACAACACCGAGAGAGGAAGGCATGTGAAAAAGAATTCAAGCTCCTTTGAGACGAAATTGAAATTGTCATGGAGATTTGCAACACTTAGCAAGGGAAACATAAGAATGTGAACTTATAACGAGAATACTCAAAAATTTGATGCGCAAAGTCAAGAAGGATCCAATTGATGCTCTAAAGAAGAGCTGGTTCACCGAGGGACTTGTTCCCTTGTTGCATAGGAAGATTAAGGTGGTTTCGTTTCTTGAAGATGCATATAATAAAGTGATCAATATTAAGAGAGAAAATAAGACATCCATATGCTCGAGGAAACGGAGCAAAGATGATAATTCAAGGTCTAGCGATGACAATGAACCTAGATCAATGCGATTGTTGAGAAGAACAAAGGCAAGGAGCTTTGGTGTGCGATTGCAAAGTAGTTCACACCAAGGCGAATATCCTGTTGTGTGTAATATGTTAAGTTACATGGCATTTTGTTTTGGATTGCCTATATAACTTGTGTTAAATGTAATTTCCCAAATACACTTACACAAGAGGAGCAATTAACATGCCCACCACGCCAGAAAGCCAAATAACAACTTCATTAGAATAATAATGTTGGTGGTAGTTGGATTTAGTATGACCCCAAGGACCAAAGATCATGTAATGTCAAAAGTGTAGCGAGTGGTGACATTTTGCAAGAGATTGTCCGAAAAATCAAAATATGCTATACTTCTTAGTAGATGGTGTGGCCCTGGGGATAAGAGTGATGCCACTTGTTTAAAGCAAGCAAATGTTAACATGATTGATGCAATTAAGGATCACGAAGTAATGGTAATTACTTGAGCACAAGGAAAGAAAACCATAAACCGTGACCCAAGAACAAAGAAGGAAAGATTTGTTGAGGCTAGAGTGGAAGTTGAAAAGGCCATAATTGAAAATCGAAGACAATCCCACCAGCAAATAGAAATGGTGGTGACATGAATATGAAACTTATCTTTTACCGTGTATTTATTGCCCTTGATCAACACATGCGCCAAGTTTCATCTTTCTTTCGTACCATTACTCTTTGAAGAAGAGTAAGCACTTTGCCTATGGTGAATAATTCCTACTTCAAACATCTCCTATACTATTTGTTTCAATCTCTCTCTTTTGTAGATATGAATAGCGATAAGTTCGAATGTTGGGCGGTTGGTTGCCTAGTACTAGCTGAATGGTATGATCATGATCTCTTTTCGGAGGCAACCCCTTAGGCATATCTCCGAAAACAACTAAAGTGCTCGTAATAATTACTTGTGGATCTTGTGGTATAGGTCCTTTTGATTATTGAGTTTCCACTTTGAAAATAGTGTGCTACAAACCCATCTGCACCCTTCTTAAGCATCTTCTACATTTGATGACAACTTATTGTGGAGCTTTTACCTACATCCCACGCAACTCAAAAGTCTTACCCTTAGAATGAAACCACATGAACAAATCTTGGAAGTTCATCTTGGCAGTTTCAATGTAGTAAACCATTGGACCCCTAAGACAATTTATGCACCTACCATGGAAATGACATACATGGGGCTATTTACCAGGTAATTTCCCATGGATGGTTTAATATTATGGCACTTTCCTGAATATGTACCTCCATCTGCAACCATAACTTGAAACTTTGGGGCTGGATAAACAAAACAATTTAATTGCAAGGCCAACTTATGATTGATAAAGTTGTGAGTACTTCTAGAGTTAATTAATATTGTCACCCTTTGTTTCTTCATGAACCCGACGACCTTGAGGGTTTGTGGGGTGCTAATGCCTGAAATTGCATGGGAAGAGATGGTTGAGATTCTTTAGCGTCAATCTCGGGCACATCTTCTCCACTAGATGTTTCATCATCATCTTCTTTCTCATTGGGACCTTTAATGTAGAACAATTTCTCCTCAACACATTAATGTCCTTTGCTCTATTTGCTATCACAACTAAAACATAGAGCTTTTGCTCGTTTCTCTTGATTTGTTGAGTCAATCTAATAGGTTCGGGAATGATTGTTATGGAAGCATGTGCTCCTTGTTAGCAATGAGAGCTTGTTGTTTGGCCAAATCTCTTTACTCCACCCGACAAGCAACCGCCATGCATTTTGATACAAAACTTGGATTAAGTAGGTGAACATCAAGATGGATGCAATCCTTGAGACCACCCAAGAATAGATCATTAGTTAACCCTCTAAGATGCCCTCCACACATAGGGACAAGTCTTGAAATTACTGAAATAATCCTCGATTGTCCTCATTTTTTTTTGCTAATTTTCTATTTGGTGGTAACTCTGTTATTAAAGTGCATTTTGAACTCATTTGTGAACATTGACCAAGTAACAGGAAGACCCTCCCTTTTCTTTTGCTTACACATCCATCTATACCAAATGAATCATTGTGGTTCTAGGTACAAGGATGCCATTACCACCATCTGTCCACTTGGAATGTGCATAAAAAATATCCATTTGGTTGATCAAGGTGAGTGGATCCTGTTTTCCCCTAGAAGTGCACCCTGATAGAGAATGGTGTGTGTACTCTCTCTTCTGTTGACAAAATTGGAACACCTCAAGGTTGTGGGTAACCTATGACTGAGGTGAACCTCTAGAGTGGGCTGGTTCCCTTGTGAATCACCTAAAACTAACAAATTTGACAAGGAAAAGGGAGAAGGAATGCGGGAAATGAAAAAATAAGGTGACATACCAATGCTTTAACACACATATGTACGACTGGATGCAGAAAATACAAGGATGCAGAAAATACAAAGATCCACACACCTGCACAACTCTAAGCTAATCTGCAAAATTAATTCAAAGGTTTGGGTTAAAGGACAACAATAGAGGGAAGAATTTCCACACCAAAGCAATACAATACCCTGCTAAACACGATGAAAACTCAGAAAACCAGCAATATGAGAAGGCAAAATGGAGCTTTTTATTCAGAGATGCAAGTACAAGCTAGGATTACAATAGCAAAACAATTGGAAGTAGTGTGTATCCGTTTTCATGCCAAAACTCAGTCTAGATGGACTGCGTCACATTTTTAGCCCTCCAGTGCATGCAAAATTCTTTTATTTTATTTATTCAATCACCTGTGGCCCTGGGGGAATGCACAATGATTTAATTAATTAAAAAAACATTGTATAAGCTGCTGCACCAAACCTGCTACTGCTGCCACTGTTTTCTTTTATTTCTTTAATCTTTTTCCTCTCTCCTTGGCGCCAAACTGCTGCATGCTATTTATTTTATTTATATATTCCTTCATCCTTTATCTTTGGCACAGACTTCTGAGAATAAACTGCAGTTTTCTATTTTAAATTAATTCCCCTTCTCTATCTTTGGCACATGGGGACAAAAGTTATTTTGTTTTATTCATTGAATGCTATTTCTGGACTGGAGCTGCCTTTACTTTTGCATTCGACAAAAATTGACTTTTGCTTTATCCATTTATTTGTTATTTCCTCATACTTCCAAATATTGTCTTTTCCTTTTTGACTGCTGCGTCCAAAACTGAGGGTCTGCTTCAATTTATTTTATAAATTAAATCCTTCAACTCCATCTTTGGCGCCGCCACGGTTGAACATGTAATAAATTATATTTATTAAATCCTTTCTTCACCTTCCTTTGGTGCCTAGGCCCTGCTGGCAGCACGCTAGCAATTAATAAATATTTTAATTCTCCAAACATGGCGTCCAGACTAGTTTTTAACAGCAGCATGTTATTCTTTTGACAAACCTTATGTTCTGTTATATGTAGCATGGTTTTTGACTCCAACTTTGGTGTCCAAACTAACTCATACTGCTGTTATTTTAATTAATTAAAAATAACAACCTCCAGCTGCTATTTTTAGCATACAACTCTCCTTCCTTGGTGCCGTTCTCTTATATTTAGCTGCTGTTATTTTAGACATGACCATGCATGTTTTTCTCCTTGTTTTGGCGCCATAGACTGATATCGATCGCTGCCTTTATTGTTAAATAAAAGAACCCAGCTGCTAGTGCTAAATTTAGTTTCATGCACACTTTGGTGCAAATTCAGACTTGGACTGATTTGTGGTAACATGTTATGCAACAATGGTGCATTTGGATTGGATTGGCTAAAAGATACATTGGGTTGTGTTGAGGATCCACCCTGGTTGGCCTGATTTGGATTTGAGTGTGCATTACTTGAGGATCTTGTGTGATTCGAATGGGAATTCATGAAAGTAGTCACGAGCGATCTAATGACCATTAACTCCTTCATTGAGTCAAATTATGCCTTCCTTTCATTCTTCTCGTGCAAGCTATCGTCAAACTCCGCCTTCACATTAGTGAGGTCATCTTTTACCTTCTCTTGGAGCTGGGTGACTATTTGCAATACCACAAAATCTGAAGACTTAAAAGCCATATCTTCGTTATTTGGAGTCAACTTTGGAGTAAATCACCGCTTCCCTTGGTCTCTAGTTGACCCTTTCACGATGTAGGGTTTGGGTCTTGGCGTACAAGGATTAGGATAGAAATTCAAGGTTTGGGGTTTGTTATGGGTTTCACTTGAATAGAGAGAAACACATATAACAAACCCTCACTAATTTTTGCAAGATTTTGAAAATATAAAAACTTAGAAAAATTCGAAAATGCGGCATATGGAGAAAATTTATGAAAAACCCTAAAATGGTGATAAATATTGCAAACCAGATCTAGAAATCTTGAAATATGGAGAACAACAAATTGGAACTTTAGAAATTCACAATGCTTGGCAATGCTTGGCGAAATATAGCTGAATCCTCAAAATTACGGTTTTGACCAAATTTTGGCTTGAATTGAAGCTTTGATATCACTTGTAAGGAAATTTCTTAGACAAATCAGAATAATAGCAGCAATATAACACCCAAGAACACCAAAATAGAGAGATGAGATCAGAAAATGCAAGTATAGACAACTTAGCCACTTTGAGGGGGCAACCTCCACACCTTACAATAAGATCCAAATGCTTAATATGGTAATCATCTACTCGTTATTACCTCCTATATACACCTTACTTATGTTATGCAAACCACCTAGGCCAACCCATTAAGCATTCTTCGCTATCCCTTCCAAATGATAAGGGATGAATTTGAGGGCATCATCCACACACATAGGGTTTGATAGCAAGTATGCCTCCAATTCTAGCAACCATGATCTCACAGAAAGTTTATTAGTACCATCATAAATAAAAATCTTACCCCACCATGGTTCTAACTCGTACAGGGCTGCATGCTTGATATTTTTTGCTTTTCTCGCTTTTATTTTCTTTGTGTTTTTTTAATTCCTTCCGCAGTCAGTGGGAGGAATTCACTCTGATACCACTGTAATATCCCTGAAAAATTACTTTCTAACAAATCTAGGGATTTCCATTAAATCCTAGAGTAGCAAGTATTGCATATGAACATACATGAACAATAGCAATAATAATCAAAATTTTATAAATGTAGAACGGCATTACATTTGTTTGTATTATTTTTTTCCTGAGTTTGGATTCGCCACAGCAGTGATTATAGAAGCATTATATGATTTTGCCCACTAACAATCGGGAAGGATATAAATCATTATTATAAGTATGATTCCAACTAAAATTTTTGTAATTTTTCGATTTTTTCGAGAACTTTATCGGATTTTTGCCCTTCTGAATTTATGTGACATAGCAATAATGTGATAAATCAAAACGGTGTTTGAATTTATAAATAAAAACAACGAACCAATAATAAATAGACTTATATTTTTGTATTTTTTTTTTTGCTAAAAACTTTACAATATTCGGTGTAGTTTCCTGAATTGAGGTGGAAACTTGGATTGCTATGACCGTTGACTCCCAATGGAATGTTCGAGCCATCTCAAATGTAAGGGTTTTCTGCTCAACGGAGTGTGTACAATATTTTTCCGTTCATGAAAAAGTTTGCTATTTTCGAAGCAGAAAATAACCTTTGCAATTTTCAAGATTTCTTCGATGAACCCCCAGATTTTGCTTTTTTCCCAAACACTCTAAAGTGGGCATCCCTAAAAATGATTAAAAGTATACATGCTTTTCATTATAAAATTACTCCCGGGATTCTAAGTATGGAAAAATTTTTGCATTTTTGCGGAACTCCGAATTTTTTTGGACGTCTCGAAAGGGTCCGGAACCTGGAGGCGTTTGTATTTATGTTCCATTTTCCAGATACAATAGAGGGGAAAAAAAGTTCTTGTGACGCGTCATGTGCCATCAGCTAAGCTTGTGCCGTGGCGCCAAATTCGAGGGCGGGCTCATTTTTAGGTGTCAAGGTTAACCAATTTGTGGAAAAATGCTTATGTAGGTTTGGAAAAAGTAGCTGATTTAACATTTTCTCAAGCTAAAACTGAACATGACCAATCTACGCATCGTATCCGATAAAAATATTTTTTCTTATTTTCATAAAATCCATTTTTGTAGCCTTAAAGCAAGAGGGACCGAAAGCAACTAATTTACCACCATTTGATGTTAATCTTTGAAAGAATCATTTCCTATTTGGATTAGACGATGGATGATTATGGTAGATGGATGCTTTTTGTATGATTTGTCTAATTTGCTGTGTTTTTATATTTTAATGATCATTTTTTTATAATGTATTCCAAAACATTCAAAATTGTAAATGGTATTAATATCCCCGTATAAAAATAAATTATATATAATTTATAATAATAGAAGGAAGGAATTGCATTTTCAATCTGAGCGTTAGAAATATATATTAGAGCGAATTTCTTGAGAAGCGAGGCTATGTACATACATTACTATTTTGGATTTCCAGTTGGACAAATTTGGATTCCTCTCTGGAAATGAGTTGCATAAAGGGAGGGTATTTTGAGGTCATTCATCTAAGCTGCTTTTTAAAGAGAACAATTTGTTTTGTCAAATTTATACATAAAATGATAGTGATTATCAAGCTTTGAGGCTGAAATGGGTGGCAAAACAAGGGAATGGAATTGCCAAGCTCAAATGTGAGGTATTGCAAATATGAACTTTTACAACAGCAGTAAATAATCTGAATTTTATAAATAAAAACAGGTGGAACAATATGTGAAAAATAGACTTTTATTTATGTATTTCAACCAAATACAATAAAACAATACGGTGTTTGAATACAATTTCACGGAGCTGATTTGGTGGAACACTTGCACCTTGAATTGTCACCTACAACCCCTGAATGAAATTGCCAAGCTCAAATGTAAGGGTTTTCGTGCTCGAATCTGTGTGTAAACGAGGGTTTTTGTCCCCTATTGCGATGCGAAGTAGAAGCTATTTCGCAGTACAGAAAATAATTCATAAATTTCCAAGATGTGTTACAATGACCCCAAGTTTGCTTTTATAACTCCCAAACACTCTAAAGTGGGCATCCCATCCTAAAAATAGATTAAACACTTTAAATAATACTTTTCCACCCCTTATCCAAAAATTAGGATTTACAAAAGCATGCAGCTCCCTTTTCACTTTCCCCTCCTTTATTTATTTATTAAATGTAACTAAGAGCCTAATAATAGAAGTCAACCTTCTATTATTATTTTATTCTAACAATGCTTTTGAATTAAAAATATAATTTAAGTGTCATTTTCCAATTAAAATATAAAATATCTTTGAACCTCTTAAATTAATTTATTTATTTCCTCTGTTTCACTTTCTCTTAGCCTACAAAAATAATAAAAATAGGCTTCAGTATCAAAAATAATTAATTCCTAAAAGGGAACATTACCTCTCATCTTCATGGGCCATACTTTTGTCTTCCACTTCCTTGTGGAGATGTCTTGTTGCAAAGAGATCAAATCACCTTTTCCACTAGCACTTGTTGCTCTTGTAACAAGCATATATATGCACAATGGTCACTAAACAAACCACACACTATTGAACGCTAATCTGCTTTGATACCAATTTGATCCGTAAACTAGGTGGATATTCCACACTAAGTTTCACCAACACGATCCTATAAATTCCTAACAATTCCCTTTATTAATTGACTTGTTTGCTTGTTAATTTGCATAAACAATCATTAAATGTGCTTTGGAATGAACTGAAAGTGCTGCATAATCAAAGGAATACTGAACAATGAAATAGAGCAAAACAAAATTAAAGAGACACAAGATTACCTTGGAGAAACTCAAGTTGAGAAAACTCCAACAAGAGTGAAGCAATGCTTCCTCATCTCACTATCACGTTCTTCAAGTACAAGCTTACTGCCTTCTCAAGGCCTCTATGAACACTACTTATGTTCAAACACTCATACAAGCTCTGCAATTCACTCACTCACTGTTTCCTTTCACACTCTAATTTAGAAAACGAACTTCATCAAGAAGAAAATTTTCTTGGAATCTCTCCCATGCTTACAAAGACCTTCCTCATTCACATATATTCGAGTTTGACACCAAAGAGAGCTCAAATTAGAATCCCAAAAGACTCAGATTTTGAAGAGACACTATCTGCAATCGTTACTCTTTCCAAAACATTCTTGTGTGACAAAATTGCCACTTTATGTAGGGGCGTTTGCGAAACTGCCACTAACAGTTGCAAAACTACTGGGGCAGTCGAGCAACCGCCACTCTGGCTTCACCAACGGTTTTGTCACCATAAAAAGTCCTCTACCTTCGGAGGCCATAACTTTTGCATACAAACTTGAAATCGGGTGTCGTTTTTTTGAACGTGAATGATTTTTCAAGAGGAACACAAATATGCAATCAAGTTTTGATTTTGATGACATCTTCATAGTGTTTAAGCCTTTGCACCGAAACCTATCTTATTTGAGGTTTATGGTGTTGCAACTTCTCCTTGAATTTTGTTCAATGGTTACATCTAACAAGGAGCCATAGAAACAGTGTCAAGTGATTAATAATCACAATAGTGAATTTCTTAGCTCATGTGGCTAACATTACTGATCCAAAATTCGGATCAGGAGATCAAGGAATAGCCCTAAACAAAGGTTGGCCTACATTCCTTTAAGCTTTACACAAAACCATTTAAGACACGGAATTATTCTTTTAAAAATTGTAAAATCCCCTGTAACAACAATACAACAGAAATTCATATAAATCTACAGTTTTTTAATTCATACACAAACTAATCCGGTCAATAAAGAATTTTCGAGAGGAGAGAATCAAGATCATTTAAGCTTTGCTCAAAATCATTTTATCCATGTAAGCATTCTTAAAAAAATCATAAAATCTCCGTATCAACGATAAATGATACGACATAAATCTATATAAATCCACAGTTTTTAATCCAGACATAGCTAATCCAGTCATCAAAGAATTTAGAGGGGAGAGAATCAAGATTACTTGAGAAAATAAACAGGAACATTTCTTAACCTTTTCTTCTTTCTTTTCAGGCATTATTTGCAGATTAGTGTTAGGCTCAAGAAGCATAGTGCTCGTACCTTCTTCTGTGGTTGAGCCATCAGTTCCTTGCCCTTTTTCTTCCCTTAACCAGCATATAAATTCGGCCCCTTAATGAGTTGTGGGGTATCAAACTACGTTCCTTCTTAAATGTTTTCCTTCCTTGCGAAACACCTCTCGCCAGCAGATAACATTTTGCAGAATGAGCCAATAAAAAAGCCAACAAAATCTACTATGAAAACATAGCAAGCAAACCCACATGCAACAAAAGAAGAGAACTTGGAGTATCTCTAATGGCAGCTGGTTCTTGGTCTTCTCCAATCAGATCGAGGACACCAAGTTGTCTATTACAACCTAATCCTATGAATATTTCGCTCATATGTGTCTACTTTTATTGCTTAAGTAGTAAAAACCACGAATTTATAGTGCAAAATCACTCTTCAATTGTGACAATATATTTTTAAAGAATTTAGTACTAAGAACATCAACTATTAAACTTTTCATCTTGCATAAGATATATTAATGATGAATTTAGCACAGAGAATAGCATACCTGTCCAGGCTGTCCACATATGTAAACTAGAATTTGTTTATTCCATTTCTAAGCATTTCTTTTGTGAAATTAAATTGTTTCACCTGATGTTTATTGTTAATGCCTTATCTGAAAACAGTGCTGCAAGTTTGGAGCAGCAATGAAGACAATAGAGATGCAGATGTAGAGCGTGTTTATTTAATTAAAGCTTAGGTGAGATATGTATTGACTCCTATGTGATGAACCCAGGAACCAATTATAAGCACAATTGAGTATTTTTGTTTCTGATTCCATGTCTTGTGCAGCTTATCATTTTTTTCTTTTCTTGTTATAAGGTGCTTGGCCATGCAGCTTAAAAGTAAAAAGCTGACATTATATTTATTGTCAGTCATTATTATTCTGTGTGCAATTGATACTTCAACATGCCTTATCCCTCTTCAAATGTGTGAGGCCGTTTTTACGGAATCGAGTAAATAAATTGAGGCATCACAGGATGATTCAGTAAACTCATGATTGTATTGGGGACAGGTGCTATGTGATTATTCCTTGTGTTCTTTACGATTCTTTATTTTTAGACATCAAGGTATAATGGTCTTTTCTCTTAGATGTAGAACTACTCGGTGCAAGCCTCACATGTTTGTGGCAGGATATATTGATTCGAGATTTGCCCTTTGAAAAGACAAAGGGTAGGTGCCGTAGTGTACATTTGAATATCATTTTTAGTCTGCGGGGAGAGACATTTTTTTTTGTTTCAGAGGAGTGCTAACTGCATAGCTTGTACAAGTAATTGATTCCACGCAGCACTGTTTTACCTTTCAGGTTACTGTTGTATAATTGTTTCCACTTCTATTGATTTTTGGTCTGTAATGACTGAAAATAATGAAGGCGAAAACCACAATTTTTAGTGATTATTTTTGTTTTGGACGAACGTCTTCCATGATTGGGCAAAAATAATAAAATAAAGATACAATTGTTAAGTATAGAAGAAAAGTTTTGACTTGAAGGGACCACAGTACCAACTAGATATTAGGTTTGAAAGGCTAGGTTTAATTTTATAAAATGTACAAACAGTGAGAAGTTTAAGGGATATGAAGTGTAGAGTTTGGAAAATAGCAGGAGAGTTGAATTTGAAGATATGCATTAAATGCATACATAATGCAATTTAAGAGTTCATTCTTTAATTTGCATTGATAATAAAAAACACATTTTTTGGTCAAGACGTTTTATATTGGCATAATGTTTTCCAAGAACAAAATGTTTTAAAGAATGATTGTTTATATGAATAGTTCCATGTTTTCATTCAAAGGTATACAAGCTTTTATGTTACATTCTGCTATCAGCAAGAGAGTTTCTTATTGAGGATATTCTTTGGCAATATGTTTCCATTTCTGGCCTCATTGGTCATTTTATGAGGATAAATTTAGGGTTGAATACGAGAACATTGCAAAACAGACTGTACTACATAAAAGCCCCTTTTGAACTTGTTTATTCAGAGCCTTCATGATGATATCCTTCCATTGCCCACCAACTTTCCTTGAAGTAATTTGCAATCTTCTGACATTGAGTTTTTGGATTATTAGTTTAAAAACTGTTGGTGTGCAATCAACTATTTGATTGTAAAATATTTCATCATCATAAGAATTTCAAGAGCAAACAGAGTACAAAGTACTAATTCAAAATTCTGTATGCAGCTTCTGAAATCGAAGAACCAGTTTTGCTGGATGAGTATTATGGTGCATGTAAACCATGATTTTCATCAAAAGATCAAAGAGATTGATTTGTAAAATCTCTTATTTGTTGACCATGAGAGTGTTAAAAGGTTAAAGACTGAAGCATTTCATGATAAGTAAATAAATACAATGACTGTGGTGCTAAGTGATTCAGAAAATAATTATAAAGTTGATAAGTCTTCTATTAATCGTATATAAAGTACATTGCTAATCTTTCAAAAAAAAACAAATGTAGTGGGATCACCACCCGAGAAAAGACCATTCTATCTTATGGAACAAGAAAGGAGACATTCTAAATTGGAAATATAAATATAAATTGGAAATCAGGGAAATAAATTCTAAATTGGAAATCCAGTAATGAGGCACAAGCTAGCTGAGGCAGAGCATTAAAATAACAATACAAAAACCCTTTGAGGAAAAACCACATAACAATGCAGTATATTATGAAACGAGAGTATTGATGCATAAGCTACTTGAGGCACCCTAACCACTACCACCACGAGGAATTGTCTAAGAGGTGGGCAACCATCAATTGTATGTTGACTTTTACTTGTTTTCTTTCTTACTATCTTGTATAGAAGAAGAAACGACGAGTGCAAGTCAAGGGAATGTTTTTGTGGTAAAATGTTGTACACCCACAGGTACATTTAGAAGTGTGTCCAATCCCCACACACATTGTGGTTAGGTGAGGGACACTGAGAACTTGATGAGAAGGTCCAATGGTCACATGAACAATGTTTGTCATGACATACCTTATGAGGATGATTAGAAATTAGTATCAAGTGGCACTATACTATCAACAAATGAGGCACTTTTCTAGTATTTTTAATGTTGGTGTAATTTTCTAATTACACATTAATACAAGTTTACTTATGTAGGTAAATCATGCTTTTAGGTTTTTAGTATTTAGTTTAAAAAATAAAGCACATTTTGGAATGTGCAACTTACACTTCTAGAAAGTGCAAGATCCACATTCATTCCGAGTGTTATTTTACCATGTGTAGTGTCTAACCCCTTTATTTGATAAGGTAGACTAACCGCTTGTAATTATGTTGAAGGTGTTTCTTGAAATTAGAGTAAGGGGATGGAGGGTTTCAAATGTTGACATGGACATGATAGGTTGTATCAATGACACATGCAACGACTTGTTTTTATCCATCCAACGGTTCAATTTTTTGCGCAGGCGATTCATCCTCCATAGCGTGCTTTTACAGTGACAAAGATCATGCGAAGGGCATAATAAAATGGCTAAGGACCTGTGCAAGGTCAAAACCTCTTATCCTCTCATTGTGGTAGTTTTGGAGGGTGTTCCCAGAGCAAAGTGTACAAGGCTTCTTGCTACTCAATGCTATATTGTTTAGGAAATTGAGCCCATATATCCTTTGGAAAATAATGTCCGGTTAGCCATGGCCCGTTATGTCATTAACTATTTTAAGCTCTGGATATGGGAGGCAATGACTTTTACCTTTATTTATAGATCATTGTTTCTTTCGTTGTGTCGTATATTTAAAATCGCCATCACGGTGGGGATTCAAGTAACATGGCTTCAACATTTAATCGGGATGTCATTTAATAGGGGATTCACAAATTGTTGTTGTCCACACTAGTATTTTGGTTGTCTTAGGGCATCCTGGCGACAATGGTCATTATTTTCAATTATTTACGGTCTTACTTGGTGTTTTTATCGGTGAAACTTACCTTGCTATGATTGACACTCGCCATTACACTTGAGAGTGCAAATTTATTTGGTACTATTGGTCACCGATGAAAATCACCTCGGTCTTATGTATCCTGTCTCCCTCTTTGCCATAAGAAACTTGCAATTACTTGTTCTGTTGTGTAATGAATATAGCATTGCCACACTTGCCTCTCTCGCCAAGAAAAATCATCTCCCTCTGCCTTTGCACCGGTAAGCTCTTTCCTGTGAAAAATATGTTCCATTGCCGACACATTTTTCAATTTGGTTTTGGTTTTCCATGATTTTGGGTTTTGTGGATAAATTTTTGGGTGGTCTTTTACCTGTGTATAATAAGTGCATATGATGTACAATTTGTGTTTAGGAAAAGAGGAGTTTGTGGGCATGAAGGTCATCATGGCAAAACCGAGTTAATATTACAACAACATTCGAAGCTAAAAATATGGGAGGGTTGCCCATATTCTTGGAAAGTGTCGATGAAGTAAGTTTGCCGAAAGGTGGAGGTTTGTTAGATTTCAACAACGTATTGCAAAGTTGCATATGTTTTGAGCAATTGGAGCAAGCAACAATTGCATCTACTCACCTCAGGGAACATTGAAGTTATATCACCAAATGCACAAACAACAAGTGTCCCTTCTAATCAGTTCATCTTTGCTAGCGTGCTACTAGCCTATACCAGAAATGGAGCTTTAAAACAAGACATCTTACATCTGCTGAAGCATTATTAAGAAGGCATGTTCGGAAAATGCCTAAGGTTCAAGTGCCTTGGCAATATGTTTGCAAATTTGGAAGCATGTGAACCTGTTTGACAAAATGCCCGGAAGATAAAGTGGTCTCATGGTGCATGTTTTCTCTCTACCCAAATCAAGTTACACACATCAATGTAGTGTTCATGAACTTTACATTCAAAGGGGTAATTAATCCACTTTCACGTTAATGTTTGTCTTTCTCTAATTCAATCATCTTCCCCATCCACAAGGAGTTGAAATTGATGTATAAACCCCTTGAAAGAATGTTGCACAAGGAACTTGAGGTGTGAGTGGGCATACCCATAAAGGCTCATAGTGGATTGAGCGACAAAATTTGGTACACTTCTGTCCCTCGACTTGGCTTTATAGCAACAATGTGCATCTTTGCTAATGTGGGTGCAACAACAAACTTTAGTAGAATTTCAACCTTAGCCTATTGGAAAACGATGCATTCCTAAGGCAGATGATGTGGTATATCCTACCTTATCCTCAATTCATTTTTGGATGTTTGAAGATGAATGTGGACAACAATTATGTTAAGATCTTGGCATAGGTAACATCAATAGTGATTTAAGTGGTTCATTGGTTTTTTATTGGCCAGTAATGATGGAAGAATTGTTATTGCTTATGGGGATGGACCTAGGTATGTCTTGGATGAATTATGTGTACATCTCGCATATTGGCATCTGTCTATGGCCTATCAAATGACACAAGGAATTTCAATATCTTGGGAGAGTGGAAACATGAACTTCTTCATAAGATGAATGCCATTCCACAACTCGCCTCATTAAAGATTGTGGCTTGTAGCACACCACCTTCCTTTCTCCATATTCTACCATAAACATTTGGAAAACATTGTATGAAGACTTGATGTAATAAAGTTGTCCAGTTCAAAAATTGAAATCTGTGAACATATTTGGTCACTTATTTGTTTTTCATGCAATCTTTTAAGGGGGAGGGCCCCATTACAACCCCCAATTTACTAATATTTTATTTTAAAAAGGAACAAACAACAGATATACCATATAAAAAATCGCTTGGGTTTGACAAGAGTGTTCCTTAGATCTAAATGTGAAAGTGATTCAATTCATCAAACAATCTAGTGCAGGCTTGCAATATAAAACGGTTTATAAATTCATTGATCAAATATGATAAGTTATAACTACATAACATCATCATTAGAATTTCAACTTTCAGACACTCTATACACTATCCTCCCTTTGTTTGAAATACTAATAATATCATCTTTGAATTATTAGCCATGGTTAAAGGAAAAGAAAATGCATCCCATCCAACATTGCCAAGAGCTGTCTTTTTCATTTGGAATTCTGTCTTTTCGTTGGTGTTATCTTAGAATCACAATCAAGACAAAGTTCAGCTACAATAATTTTTGTACAATCTTTTTACTAGCTTTTTCATTATTCTCATTGTTTTCCAAATGCTTAGTTAAATTGGGCTTCACATCCTTGGCCACATTGATAGTTTCATCAAGCAATTGTTGTGTTACTTTGGGTTATTTGGAATGTAACAGATATAGGGGACTCCCACTACTCCAACAAGAGTGAAATTTGGTTGGACTTGCTTAGTTGGCCTAGGGAAATGAAGACTATTTGGAATCTAATTTCCAAATATCTTACCTGTTGAGGGAACTTGGAAAGAGACAATATTTACTGCCCACTTGTTTGTAGTTTTAGCATCCATGGCTATATTTCCTTCTCAAGTGGCTAGAGAAATACAAGTAGGATGGATATCCAAATTGCTACATTGATTTTGCAAAGAGAGGAATTGAACTATGAAAATTTGCTACGGAGATAGGAGGTGAGCGAACAACCCTAATAATGATTGTGTCCACAAGAATGCCGTGACTACTTTGGGTGCAATGTTAGTCTTCTTGGGAGAACTACTTGATGCCTCAAACCCAACTAATTAATCTCAGGAATCGATCGATGACCATATGTAGTGAATTTTTTTCTATCCACATACAAACTAGTCATTAGATAATGAATTTGTAGGCTATAGGAAATGCACCTCAATCCCACCATCTTGCATGAGCTATAAACATGGCCTATGAGGTGCCGTCAAACAAAACTAGATGTAACACCCTAATACCCTACATTTGTATTTGCTAATATATTGGCAGAAGAGGGATGTGAAATAGCACATGGAAGGACGACTCTAGTCAAATGCAACTGAGGTTTCTGTTACTTGGGATGTTGTTATTTCCTAATGCATTTCTTGTTGAGTTGTTTACAAGTACCATATTTCTTGAAGTTAATGCATTTGTATAATTTGTGTATCTTAAGGGATGTTTGAACCTGGAAAATAGGTAGCCATAATTACCTCTCTATTTTTGGAGACAAATTACAGGTAAGTTCGAAGTTACTAACAAAGTAGGATGCATTGCATATTCATTATAACAAATCAAGTCTTGTTCTTGAGGCTGGAAAGGAAGCATAAATTGTATGTTTGATCAAATCTTTAGACCATAGGTTTTTTCTAAGTTCAATGTGTTCTCCATGATAAAGAAATTAGTGGAAACTAAGGGGCATCGTTTGTATATTGAACCAATGGGATTCAGTAGACGTTGTAATAACTAGCATGACATTGATTTAATTTAATTTGAATTAATTAAATCTAAGGGTATTGTAGAGTCATTATTGACATAAATGATAAAATACATAAATGCCACAAAGATTCAAAGTATAAAACCCTAAGCAAGAGATGAAGAAAGAAGACTTAGGTGATTTACACACAATTTGGGATTGATCTGAGAAGGGAGAAGTGATGAACATAATGCAAGCAACATCGTTATTGACCTCTGTAAATTTTGCAATTCACGAACAAGGCCAGACAAGGGCGCCTATGGCTAGACAGGGGCGCTTAGGTGCTGATGAATGGATTTGGGCGCTTGTGATTGCATAAAACATCTAGATCTAGTTTCTGTTGTGTTGCAAGAGTGTCGCAAATATTCTCCATTTGTCGCTTGTTGTTCACACTATGATCGCCGAAGGTACTTGTAATATGTAAAATACAAGTTCACCTGCACAAGCCCACAAGCTGCATCAAACCTAAAAGAAAAGATGCAAAATGGGGAGTTGGATTGACCCCAACACTACATCTCCAACTCAATGTAGTTCTTATGAGTTCGTAGAAATTGTGCCCTAGGATGCCCTAGTGTAAGTTGCACTTGATAGCAGGCTAGATCTAGAATGTAGAAATGTATAGCATGTCTAGATGAAATAAAATGGACTTCCCCTTCATATGCAGTGTATGTAGAATATGCAATCCCTTGCCCCTTGAATGCATGCTAGGTGGATGCCTTTAGTGCTCTTTAGTGCCTTTGGATGCAAGCTTAGGTGATGATAATATATGCTTAGTGTTTGGTCCCTCATTTTGAAAACATAACTATGTATTTATATGATTCCCTTGTTTGAATTTTGTAATTGACAACTGGAAGGCCGACCCATAAGTGAAAAAGATGTCCAAAAGATAAAAGGGACCCAAAAGAAGGGAGTAAGATATAAAGGGCCGGGTGGTCGCCAGAGGGGATGAGGGCACTGGGTGTTGGTGTCTGAAGCCATAAAAATAAACACATAAAATACCGACAAGGTTGTAGGGTGCGTAAGACAAAAAAGAAAGCAAGAAACAGAGAAAAGAGGCCAAAGATAGTTGCCAACCACTAGTTTTCTTGCTTAGGAATCATGTAAATGCTAGTATGCTTTTAAGACGTAGAAATGTACCCAAGTGTGTGATTTTGTGTCCACATTTTCCCCAGTTTATGTTGTTGAGTGAATACTCGATAACATAAAGTAGATAGAAGATGCATACCGATAACCATGTAGATTGTGGTGGCGAATCGTGTGTCGAGTGGACAAGTGAAGCATGGAATGATGCAAAGTGAAGCATGGAGACTACGAAAGGAAAGTGACCCTAAGGGTGAAGCACATTCCTCAGTATTGTACCTATTGTTGTGCTTGTATTTTCTATTGTAGGCTACTTCTTGTTACGTATTAAGAATGGACTTGCAAAAGAAGAGTGGAAAAGAAGTCAAAATTGTGTATATGAAAATCGGTGTAAAGTATGCATAAGTATGTAAAATTGTGTAGAAAGGGAAGTGTGCACATGATATGTAAGAGTTTAAAATGATAGAAAAATGTCTTAGAATTTTTGGGCAATCTCACGCCAAACACGATTTTTTTGGATGATCTCACACAAAGAGTGAGTTTTTTGGGTGATCTCACACCAAAGAAAAGTGTTGGGAGAGAGGTCTAGTGTTACTCTCCTTCCACAACTCGCCCAATAACCACAACCGCAAATGGTGTGTCCCTGATTTGTTCATGTTGTCCCGATTTTTCTAAATTAGTTCCGAGTTTTATCGATTAAAGGAATTAAAATAAATTCTTCTACTTGGAGGATTTGTGATTGATCTGTAAAATTGTTGTGAAATGTGCTTTGATATGAGAAGATGATTGTATTTGACCCTAGGACATTAGCACCCAGGCGAGGTCGGGAGCACTTAAAGCGCTAATGTCTAAGTCTAGGCAATCGGTGTTTCAGTCTTGTGATTCGACCCAATTTTTTTTCTCGGGCCGTCTTATGACTATATTTCTATCCTGTTTATGTATTGTGCTATGCTAAACTTTAGCTTTGAGTTGTTGTAGGGGTGATTTGTTCACCCAATGTATACCCCCTCGTTTGGGGTGCATGTGATGTAGGTAGGAGAATCCAACCCAAAAGAGAGGAACTGATGTTATGTTGTACTATATCCTCAGGGGGCGGGGATGTGCATGGTAGAAACCAAGGTACATGCAAACAAAGTGGCTAGTAACATGTGTTAGTAGTAAATATAGATAGCATGTAAAGAGAAGACAATGTAACAATCAAGTGTGCAAACAAGATAGATTGTGAAAATTGGGTTTCAAACATGGGATATCACTCACAATGTCACAAGAAAATTAGGGCTGAAGTGGCCAAAAGTACACAATAAACATACAAGACATAGGGCATAGCCTACAAACAATAATAACATACAATGGCAAAAATGTGAAGCAAAGTGTGACAGATAACCATGGTGGCAAATAGTCTGCAAAGCAAATGCTGCACATGAATCACCCGTTAACATGTTAGAAATATAAAAATATGTCAAGGCATGTATGTATCAATGGAAAGTAATGTGCTAGAAATTAGTAAATAATGAAACAATAACACATGTAATGTGTGAGAGTAGGAAATGTAGATGCCCCAGGATCTCGGTGGGACCGGTAAAGGTACAAAGTGCAAACATCATGGCAATGTGTGAAAATATGCATTCATAACTAAAGACCAAGTGAACACGCATGTGTATATGATAAAGATAATGACATACTGAGTATCTAACTAGCATAGTAAACAAAGTGCAACATGTAAGTAGTATAAACAAGCAAGAGTAAGTGCAACCAAGATATGCAAATGCAGTGGATGAGTGGAATGGAATGGTATGCAATGTATGAATGAGATAAGAGCAAGTGCCCCCTAATGGTTGTGTATGAGATGAGGTTCATTTATAAAAGACCCTCAACAATCAAGAATGAACCATAGAACAAGAGTACATCATCGGGTAATATGCGTGTTGTGTGAATAGATGCTAGAAAGATCTATCATGAAGCTTGCAAAGCGTGAAGTTTTAATGATGTGTGGTTCATTTCGAAATTAGACCCTAAGTATTCAAATATGAACCGTGGAACTAGAGTGTGCCATAGAGTAATGATGATACAATGTGTGTATCAATGGGTATGAAATTGTTAAGAAAGCTTATACATTAAGCGCGAGCGTGAAATGTAGAAGTAGACACTTTGATATGAATGAGGGGGAGAAGCTATGATGCCCCTCAAGTGTGCAAGTGATGGAGATCTATGTGATTATGCCAGAGAGATATTGCGGTGGTGGTGGAGTTTGAAATGTCTCTCGGCCATCAATGTAAGGATGAGCTTGTTTGACAAAGAGAATTGGACACGAAGTGGAGTAGGGTGGGGAGGGATCTTGAATGGTGGTAGCTTATTTGGGATTGATAACACTATAGAAGACTTGAGAGGAGGATGAGATAGACTGATTTTTAGAGGAGGTTGCTTAGTTAGAATTGGTAACACTGTAGAAGGCTTGAGAGGAGGGGATGTACTGATTTTTAGAGGAGGTTGCTTACTAGGATTGGATCGGATAGGAGTCTCTTGACTTACCGAAGAAGGAACATTAGTGACGATGGAATGATTCTCATTAGATTTGTAAGGACTGAAGTTAGGAGCCCATTGATATTTAACAATTGAAGATGTAGTAGGATTTTGTGAAGTCAATAAAATAAAACCCGATGCTCAAGGTGCTTGATTCTTTGTTTTAGAGCATAAAAATCATCCTCATGATGTCCATTAAGTATGTGATAATTGCAAAATGGGAGACCGATGTATTTTGCAAGCAATTGATGCAAAGAGACTAAAGGATTTTTAGGAACCATGAAAGAAGGAAGATCCAAGTGTATGATCATGATTGGGGTTTAGAAAATGATTTAATTTAATTTGAATTTATTAAATATAAGGGTATTGTAGAGTCATTATTGAAATAAATGATAAAATACATAATTGACACAAGCAAACTAAGATTCAAAGTATGAAACCCTAAGCAAGAGATGGAGAAAGAATACTTAATCGATTTACGCGCAATCTTGGACTGATCTCGAGCATGGAGAAGTGATGAACAAAATGCAAGCAACACAAGTTATTTACATCTATAAATTCTCGTAACTCACGAACAATGCCGGACAAGGGCGCTAGGTGATGATGATGGATCATGGCGCCCATGACCGCACAAGACCTCGGATATGGTTTATGTTGTGTCACAAATATTCTCCATTGGGATCCTATTGTTCACACTATGATCCCTGAAGGTGCCTGTAACTTGCAAAATAGAAGTTCACCTGCACAAGCCCAAAAAATTCATCAAACCTAAAAGTAAAGATGCAAATGGGGAATCGGATCGACCCGACAAAGAACCCTGAGAGTGATCTTACAACCAAGCACTGCACTACATCTCATACTCCATATAGTTCTTGTGGGTGTGTGTAGAAATTGTCCCTAGGATGCCCTAGTGCAAGTTACACTTGATAGCGGGCTAGATCTAGAATGTAGAAATGTATAACATGTGTGGATGAAATAAAATGAACTTACCCTTCCCTCTATAGTGTATGTAGAATATGCATTCCATTTTCTTGAATGGATGCTAGATGGATGCCTTTAGTGCTCTTTAGTGCCTTTGGATGTAAGCTTAGGTGATGATAGTATATTCTTAGTGCTTGGTCCCTCATTTTGAAAACATAACTATGTATTTATATGATTCCCTGTTTGAATTTTGTAATTAACAATTGGAAGGCCGACCCATAAGGGAAAAATATGCCCAAACGATAAAAGGTATGCAAAAGAAGTGTGTAAGATAGAAAAGGGTTAGGGGCACCCATAGGGGACAAAGGTGCCTTGGTGCTTCTATCCCTGGTTGGGCGCGGTGTCTAAAGCCATAAAAGATAAACAAGTAAAATGCCGACTGGGCTGTAGGGTGTGTAAGACCAAAAAGGAAGAAAGAAACAGAGAAAAGAGGCCAAAGATAATTGTCAA
Source organism: Taxus wallichiana var. yunnanensis (assembly GCA_018340775.1). Lineage (NCBI taxonomy): Eukaryota > Viridiplantae > Streptophyta > Pinopsida > Cupressales > Taxaceae > Taxus > Taxus wallichiana. The sequence goes on from CM031238.1 coordinate 785,561,004, forward strand.
CCACTATTTTTATTGTTTAGGAATCATGTCAATACTAGTATGCTTTTAAAACTTAGGAATGTACCCAAGTGTGTGATTTTGTGTCTACGAAAAACCTTTCGTGTGATGAAAATTTGAAATGTAGGAAGTCGATACGAATCCCAAATACTACACAATGTGAGGTAGCTTGAATGTTAATCCTTGAATGCAAAATGTTTTTCTATCATCATTCATAAAAAGCCCATAAATTTAGTGAACGCAGCAAGCAGCATGGCCTCTATACACATGGAAAACTACGAAACTTAACATTTAGATGATCACATACATGGGAAAAATGGCATACAATTTTTTATCCAAAAACAAAGATAAGAGCATATAGACAACATATTTTGCTACCAAGTTTGAAATCTCACAATTAAAGCGATTTAACTCAAACAATAGTTGTAATGTACTTTTCCAAAAAATATCTTTCTCACTTATAAAAAGGCTTTTGTTGAAAAATATATCGAATGTTAAATCCTTTCTATGAAGTTGGCTTCTAGGTACAAAACCCGAGATTTACTTTAATTTATAAGTATGTTGTGTGCTCCTTATGTGGACACCATTATCCAACTATTAGCTTATTTGATAGGATTTTGACAACCAAACACAACTTAAATTGAATTGCAATACCAAAGACATTTGACATAGACATGTGAATGAAAAATACATAGATGAAGAAAAGAAATGAAAATATTTTTAATTAAGTCCACATGAAAAAATAAGAAGAAACTACTTTCTGGTTATGGCCAATCGAGGCTCTAAAAATGTAAAGGAAAACAAATGTGAAGGCTGAAAATATTTAATAATTATTAAGAACCTTAATATATTTTCGAGAGTAGTGGGTTGACATGGCCTCTTGTTGCACATTTTTCTGTCTACCCAAACCACATTTCACACATTAATGGAGTGTTCTCGAACTTTGCATTCAAAGGAGTAATTAATCCACATTCACATTAATGTTTGTCTTTCTCTAAATTTTTGTAAAAAATTAAATTTAAGAATAGGAGTAAAGTCCAATAATACAAGAGGGAGAAATGCGAAGAAGACGACACCCAAGAGAGAATTACTAGATTGCACTGCAAGTTTCATTTTACTCAATATTTATACATAGAAATAGTGGAGCACAATTCACTATCGTATTCGGATTTGAAATTTATCAATGAATGCAAAATGGGTAAGGATGGATATCAATATATTCACCGGTTAAAGTCAATATTCAGAGGTGTGGAACTTCTTCTTGGTGTTCCCTCCCACACAAAGGATGGAAGCTTGAGGAATTTGAAGGAAGAAGAGGTGATGTGAGTGGATATTGAAAATGAGGCAAATAATGTTGAGGCCGAAGTCACCTTGTTGAGGAGGAGATAGAATTAACAATGGAAATTTTATGCTTGGAAAAGAGTAAGGAAGTTATTTAATCACTTTTGGAACTTGTTTACGTCCTTGAATGGCACCATTAACTATTTTTTTAGGTGATGAGAAAGATGGAGATGAATAAATATTAGCATGTAGTGGTCACAAGTGGTACTAGTCATTATTTTTTTGTTATCCCCTATAAATGTGGAAAAATTTCCCACCAAGAAAAATTTGATAACACATTTGCAAGACTAAGTCATGTCCAAGCTATCATGAAAGAAGAAAAGATCATGGCATGTTCAGAATGCCAAGAACCCAAATGTCGAGTGAAGTAAACATCGAACTTGGTGCATTGTGCCTCATAATAAAATTAAGACTTTCCCCATTTGATGCAAGTGATCATGTTTTCTCTGGGAAGGTGATTTGACTCTCCATGTAACAAAAATCGAGCCTAGATTTGTTAAATGTTCACTAGCCCTCTAGGTAAGCATTGTTGTCGTGATGTTGTTGTTGCTCTTGCGGTTTGTGTTGTTGTTGGACATCCGATGGCTCAAATAGGATCCTCTCGGCATGCATAATGGAATTCCAAAAATGTCACGTGATTTGACTATTCACAAAACACAATGGCTGAAATTGCCAAAAATAACTATTGACATTACAAGTGTTGTTTGATGGGGTATTGCTTTCAGAGATATCTCCAATGTGTGTTGTCTCAATGATTTTCTACGAAGAGAAATGATCAAATAAAAAAATCATGTATTCTTATTTTAAAGCAACATAAAAATGTTAAAGGACCTATAAAATAACATAATCAAGGTCCTAAAGCACAATCACAATAACCTCATTATTTTTCTTCTTCTTTGAATGTTCTAAATCCAAAGAATGTTTGTGTGAGACAATATTATTTTTGTGAAGTAAATGGACATCTTGAATGCAAGTGTTTTAAGAAACTATCACTTCTTAGTAAGGAAATGAATAATCATACAATCAATCTTTCATCTCCTTCTCATTCTTATAACAAGGGTAAGAATAAATCCCTCTCTACCTTAGTTGCTTCTTCATCGGTCTCAAATGGATATTCTACTCCAGAGCCACTCATCACATGGTTTGATAAAAATCATTTTTTTCTATGGACCGTTTCTCTTCGAAAAAATCTTTATAGGTGGCTCTTTTTCTTTCAATATTTAGTGACAAAGAACTGTTGAGATTAGTGACCATACCTTCAACAATACTTTTATGTGCCTTTTTTACAATATTTTTCTATCAAATCACTCAGATAGCAAGACAATTGAGTTCACAATTGATTCAACAATTATTCAAGAGCACCGTGATCATTCTCAAGTCATTGCAATGGGAAATGTAGAACATTATGCACGCTTAAGATAATCATATTTGTGCATGAATATCATTCATATATGTTACTCATATGTACAAATCGGTTAAGTTGCGACATGATTAGTTTGACCACATGAACTACCACTATCTTCAACAACTTCATGAGAACAAAATGGTGATTGGTCTTCCTTCCATTTCATTTTACAATGATGTTTGTCCATGGTGTATACGTGGTAAACATCTTGATGATATCTATGTGAAGGGAAAAGTATAAAGAAAACAAAGATTTTTAGGTGTATACATGGGCTTGCATTTCCCAAGAAAAATACAAAGCTCTATAATCACAAAGAAAACCTTGGATATTTATGGTTCTCTTGATGATGTTAAAGGCCCCCAAAATCTACATCTAAACACACACTAATTGATCATTATTTGAAGTGTTAAATTTGATGAGCGTCCTCCACATGCCACATCATCACCCACCTCTTATTCCATTCTTGACATAACATCTACATTGAGTAGTTCGCAAGGATGATAAACCTATTTTTGATGAGGCTCCTCCACCACTTATTCTGCATCTTCATCTCTTCTTAGATTTATTCAAAAGGTACTTTTGGATGAAAAAATTGTTGTTCTAGAAGTAGTCAACAATTCGGGGACAATGGTCCCTTCTCTTTAATGGGGAGGTTCACTTATTCAAACCAAAATTGAAACCCTAGAATATTTACAAATATACATTCTAATAAATTTTGATGAGGATGTTGGGTATAATGAGTAATTCCATAATTTTGAAATAGAGAAAATATTGTGAGAAGAACAAGATTAATTAATAAAAGGGGGAGAATAATACAACACTTTCAAATAAGAAGAAAACATATCTTATTTTACTTCTGCATCTCAATATAACTCAAGAACACACATGCCTGCATATAATGGAATTTACTTGCAGTGAACAAGATACGATTGAATCAAAGTTCAATGATTCTTGGCACATAAGTATGAACACAAAGTTTCAACTTTTAGTAAATGCAAACAACATATAAGATAAAACAAAATAAGGAAAATAAGATAGAGCAAGAAGGGAGAGAAAGGTTCTTCTTTTGTATTTGAAAATCAGTATCATTTACATCAAAATTTCCCAACATCCAACCCCTTTACAATAGAAAATGAGGTCTTATATAGGCAAGAGGGGAGGAATAACTACCTATTGTCAATGAAAATTAAACCGAAAACTAATCAACCCTTTCGCCTAATGCAAAAGGTCAAGATGGAATCAAACTAGTTTAATCATAATTGTACTTAAGAATTGGCTTAAGCATGGGTAGTTTAACATAGGTTCAATAATGATTCAACCTAAGATATGGGAATTTTCTATTTCCTAGAAGCAAAGGGGACATACACACTCTTACAAAAGAATAAGTACAACACACCAAAAGACACAACAAGACCACATAAAAATTAATTAGAATGATGAAGAGATTTTCCATAAGCTTTATGAATTTATATGCAAGATAATCACTTATAAATCAAACTAATTTTTCGTATGAAATTTGTTATCAACCTTTATCCGACAGAGTGAAACCTATTAATTAGGTAACCTCTTGAAAAGGTGAAAATCTTAAGTGATATATTTATAATCTCTTCCTTGTAATTTATTTGTCAAAATGATATTATGATCTTGAAGATGAAAACATAACAACAAACTTAAAAGAAAGAACACAAACGATATTAACATATAAACATAATTACATAAATGACACAACAAAAGTAAAAATAAACATGATGAAGAGATTTTTTTTTGCATTGATGAAAGAGTACGATGATTGCTAAAACTTCTTACTAAGGTCATGATTCAAATCAAGGCCAACATGGCTACAAAATTGCATTTATTTCAAGATCGAAATGAAGATATCATCAAGGCCTGCTCTGGATATGATAGATAAAGATCTGTAATCAGTTTAGATAAAATGCAGAATAATAAATCAGATAATCAAAAATGATATTAAATTTGAATATAGCCGATGCATTTTATTTTCATACACAATACTCAAAACATTGTCATTCTAACACCTGCAAGATCACTTTCCTCATAAAAACATTGCACATAAATAATTTAGAATGAAATAATCTTCAAAATAGCTGCAATACATGATTTATCATCCCTTGAAATTGTATCTTCCAATTCCTTTTATAATATCTTCTTGTACAAAATCAGTTATAACCAATTGCTATTATTTGAATACTTTCCAAGTAACAAGTTATAACTTTATAGTAATTCATTACTTATGTCTTATAATCAAAGGAATCAAGCAATTTAAAACATAAGATATTTAGACATTTAAAGGAGGAATGAGTCACTAAAACAAGGGCCCATTAAGTACTCCATACATGAATTAAATGTAAAACACAACCATAAAGCATTCCATTCTTTTTTAAAAACAAACACATCATGATTATCAAAACAATAATCAAACTCAAAAAGTCATCCACTTGTATGCATATTAGATATATTAAACTGTCATCATAAGTTTACCAATCATCATCCAAAAATATAAAGTATTTGCAAATGATTAATATGTCTATCAAGTTCATCAATCCCAGAACATCATAATCAATCCTTTCAAATCAATTCCAATAATGGAGTTCTTGCTTTGGTGGTCATTTTAATGTATATATATGGCTCAACCGATAGAATAGTGCAAGTAATGATCCGAGAATCTTCATTCACCTCCAACTTAACTCTCTTTACCACACTCATCACATTAAGCACCGCAAAGAGGACCTAACATGCTTAGAGGGTTGTGGGGAGTCATGTGAATGCACACATTGGTTTTTCGCCCAAGTAATAATATCGAGGTAGTAACATGTAAGACATTGTAAGGGGGTATATGGGATGGGGCAAGTTGAACATACTTGTTTAAGGAAGACGGGTTATGATCAATATGTACATGCTAAACATTATACAAAGGAGGATTATTAATTCTATGGGAAGGTTAGGTACGAGGATACGATTCAATCACTTGTAAAAATTCATGAAGGCAAGGTTCATTTGCATCGAAATGTATAGAAACACGGGTGGGGCCATGTCTAACAAAAGGTCTCCTCCTCGAAGCGTACTAGCTCCCCTTCGGCCACCCCTAGGTGAGCCTCTTTTCCACTATGATTGACCTTGAAAAATATTATGCCCCCATGAGTGATGAGACCCATATCTTCTAGAACCCCAACCATCCCATCTAGACATGATTGCAATACTGAAAAGGAGAGATAATTACCATCAATTTAGCATGTTGAATTATTAATTTTCCAAAACAGAGTCATCTTAGTACCAATCAAATTAATAGGTGGTAGTAATCCATATGAGAACAGTTAGTCTTGAAAAAATAAAAGAAACACACATATACATTCTCGTAGAACAATTTACTTCAAACCTTGATTTTCCACTTCCACAGAATCATTTTAAAATGTTAAGAAACAACCATTTCTAGAATACCATTTTTCCTTTTAGAAACAAAGCAAATGACTGCATTATTTTGAATCCTTAAAATATGAAAATTTTAAGAAAAATATCCTTCGAATGTGTATGCATGATAATAACCAATTTGTTCAAAATCATTCCATCATATTCAACTTATAACTACCTCAAATCTCAAATGTAAAAATATAACTATTCAAAATTTTTATACCCAAATATTCATCATTTCTCCTTAAAACAAAATAATCGAGTATATTAAACTAATGCATACATCGACATGGTCTTTTATTACAGATTGTAGAAGCTTCAAAGAAGTTATTAAATAGCTAAACATAAATCACAAAAATCCAAACTTCAAAATACAAGTCAAGTATTCATCCACGAAATTAATCATCGAGAAAATAAATTTCTCAAAACAATTGAGATATTATTCCATTTCATCAAACACACATCTCTCGCTTCGACCTAGAACGGAGAAATGATGACACATAATTTTATTTGACAAGATTACACAATAACCAATATCCAATTCGATCGCATTAAAATTAGCAATTGGGCCTCAAAATGAACACATTTCACCCATTAAAATGACAATACCCCCAAAAGAATGACTGCATGTTTTGAAAACCAAACAAGAATTTGAAAAAGTCATTATTTTTAACATGCAAATGATATTCATTTCACTGTATGTAAAAATTCTTTGAAAAAACCAAATGGGTATGAAAATAACAACTCGGGTGAGCTTAGAACTTCACAGGAAAATAACAAATATGAAATGGGAAAAAATGTCATATCAAATCTGCATTCACACATACCAACTCAAACAAGAAACACAACTGTCAAAAAACATTTCATACTGTTGAATATTGCCACATATTTGTTTATACTGAAGACTTCAAGCTCAAAACTAACAATCATGACTCAACCATAACCATAAACTTGTAGCTCAAATTTCTTCCCAATGAAAAACTAAACAAATGACTTAAATTCCAAAACAACCCATAGTTCAATGCCCATATGGGCTCATTTAATGCCCATTAACTCGCCACCACCATCTTCACCATTATACTCCCGTCAACTCACCACCTCGAAAATCGGTACTTTAAAATGGAGGTCTATACCATGGTCCAAATAAAATCATTCAACATACCATTGCCAATCACCTTATACCACCCTCTTTGAATTCCATTTGAGGTAAACCAAACATACCATATCATATAACTGTTAGTGCAAATTCACAACACCCCCCAATGAGTTATGGATCTACTTTTTTAAGGAAAACTCATTTGGTGTGAATGCACAACATTGAGTTTTCTCCAAGGTGTGGGACCTTGCAAGGTGAGAACACTCTCCACATTGAAGCTGGTTCTTACTCCTCTGTGTAGGTGTATGCATGAATTTTGTAGAGGTTTAATGTTAAATCCTACTCTAAATTCCAAAGAGACAGAGATAAAGGATGCAAAAGGAAAACAAAACTAAGTAAACATGGTGATACACAAAAGGAGTGATGAAATTACATTCTACAAATAGACAAAAATCATAGAGATCTAACACCAAAGCATGCACAAATTTCTAGAATGTAATGAAAGATAGAAAACAATGATAAATGCATGAGAGGATTGGAAGATCATTCACAAAACATGCATTACCATTCCCAAATTTAATACAATGCATTACAATGGCAGAAAGGCAAAAAATGTGCCACAGGCTCCATGGAAGGTCTGAAACTCCTCAAATTCACGTGCCAAGGGCAAGATGGGAGTCTGTAAGAACAAAACGTCCAACCTTATAAAATGAGCCAAAGCGGGTTTTTACCATCGAGCAAAATGAAAGAAACGTGGAAAACGTGGACAAATTGATTTGGAACTCCAACCACCAACAAATCCCTTCAATCTCACCTGAAAAGTGATGGGCTTCATGGAAAAACCCATACGCCAACGTACATTGCTCTGCAGAGCAAGAAAGAGGCCCATACTTCATTAATTTTGGTGGTTGGAGTCATTTTTTGTGTTTTTACATGCCAGAGACGTTTTCCCATTTTCTCCCATAAATATCCATCAAAATACAAAATTGAACCCTCCATCGTGTAGAGGATTTCAACATCTTTCCAATGATATAAAGAACGTGAAAATCCGAGCTCGGGATCGAAAGTTATGCCCCTCTGAAGATTTTGGGCAAAAATGGCAATTTTAGGGCAAAATTCGGGTTGGCGGGCCGAAACTTGAAAATTTTCCTCTTTTTGAATTTGGGAAAATTTTCCAAAATTCTCCGTGCCCGCCGCTCCTCTGCCATGTGGTGCTTCCTCATTCACTGATGGAAATGTGGGCCCAAACCGCACCTTTTTCCTTTGATTTTTGCCTTAGGAAAATTTCCCAAAATTAGTTTGTGCTCCGCCGCTCCACTACCACGTGTTGGCTTCGGGTCACTTGGCGGGGTACGCTTCAAATTTTTCCTTTGTGCCTCTGCCACTTTGGCAAAAAACTAAAGTTTCCTCTCCCCTCTGACTCCCGCCACTGTCAAGGACATGTGTCGCTTCCACATTGGACGGGGCCTTCACAACTTTTCTCCATCCTCCTCCACAGGCTGCGGGCCAATTTTCCCTTAGCGCCCTTTTCCCACTTTGGAAAAATTTTCAACTTCGCTCCGCTGCCCGACTTCCTCCGCCACGTGGCACCATTTCATTGGCCATGGGCTTGCTAGGGAAATTTTCCCCAAAAACTCCGTCGGGCCATAACTTGAAAATTACAAGGAGTTAGGAGGAAAATTTTACCTTTCTGGAAAGGTGAGAAAATTCTCTATTTGATGGAGCCATTCCCAAAAAATTTTGAGTCCCTGAAGCATGCCAAAAATTCATTTAAGTGCTAGTAAAGGAAAAGGAGGAGGAGTTAGCCAAAAATAAGCATGGGCTTATTTTGGATAACAATAACCTCTTAACCATAACAATGGGAAATCCAAAGTTTGGATATAGTGTTTAAAGGCAAGATTCCAACTTATTATTTGAAATATCCATAATCAACATGTAATCAATACATTCAAAATGAAAATTGGGTGGAAAGAGGAAATATATCACCAACTACAATAAACAAAAATCGATTTCAAACATCATTTTCGGCTATTGCCACCTTCAACAATTTTTTCCAAAACGGAAAATCAAGAGCTTGAAAACCATACAGAGATATCAAAAAGTGAAACTTGATCTCCATTGCTAACAACTCACCATCCATGTTGATACACAAATGATATATATATATATATATATATATATATATATATATATATATAATGATACAAACAAATTAAAAATTGCCATGATACCACTTAGTGTTGGACAAATAAAATAATACATTAAATACCTAACGGCCCCTACTCGAATAATTATGAATACAATAGCAAACAAGAAGTAATAGGAATATTCATGACTTAATTTTTTTAAAAAAGGGGGTTAAAATTTTATCAATAACATTACCCAAACTAACTAGTTGTTTAATTAAGTGATTAATCAATTAATAAGTCAAGTTACATCAAAATGAATTTAAATTAAACATTTCATTTTTAACAAAGTAATGTCAATGCAAAAATATAATTAGTTGTGTTAAGAACTTGTAGAAGGAAGAGAGGAAAGAGAGGAAGCATGAAATTTCAATTTCGAACATGCATTGGAACCTAGTGATTCGCAACAAGAATTTTTGTCTCCTTAGGCACAATAGTGTTAGCTAGATTATTCATCCATGCTCCAAGAAAATTCTCCAATTTGGAAATTTTGTCTCCATATTGAGATAATCCTTTGGTAGCCTCCACTATCACATTATTGAGTTAAGACAAGGCTTCAATTTTGTCTTTGTTTACAAACTCTGTCTTGTATAAGTCTTCGTTGATGAGCTTCTTGAAGTCCTCTTTGATTTCATACGTTGAATTTGTTGGGATGAATTTTCTTAAAAAGGTCATAATGGAGAGCTTGTATATCTCAGTAAATATTTCAGATTTTAAGGATTCACCTTTTTGAATGAAATTTTGCAATTATGTAGAGGCTTCTTCAAGAACTTTCATCCTCCATTCAACACTAAAGGACCATGTTTGTGATAGATTGTTCTTAGAATCATCGAAAATATTTTCGGAAAGAAGGATTTTATCATTTGTAAGAGCCATGATGTGGAGGTCCTAAATGACATCTCGCCTAGATTTTTGCTTCTTTTTTAATACCATCCACCCCGAGTGATCTTCTTTTGAGATGAGATAATGTTGTCATAAGTATTATAGGCTTCATCAATGAACTCTAATCATGTGATAAATATTTTTTCCACCTAGGCTTCAACTTCTTTGCTTAGAGTTGCATGTTTGTGTTATGATAAATTTTAAGATCCCCTAAAAATATTCGTATATATATTGAGGTGAATATGTGAAAATGAATTTCGAAATGATGATGAATTGAAGGAAACGAGTTTCGAATGGTATGGCGAATCATTTGATAATGGTATTAGCCGGTAGCAATTTTTGGTGATACTATATGTTGTCATTGACAAGATATGTTGTCACCAACAACATATGTAATTTTTCAAACATCGCTTTTTTGACATAACCAAGTTAAAACAATCGTCTCAACAAGAAACATGTGTCGCAAAAATATATTTTTTGTGAAAAATGTAGATTTCGCTAGTTTTTATGTGAATTATTTTTTGAATTTCTTTAGTGTTAGCAATTAAAATGATTGTCTCGGTGAGAAATTTGTCCTCACAAAATTTAAAGTAAGTAAATTTTTCGTATACTCATTTTTCCCCTCTAACGACGCCATCAAGAAATGCTACCAACATATAACATACATTTATGATATCGTTGATAGTAGTTTTCATGCTATCGATCAAGTATCATTTTTATGCTATCGACCTATAGCATTTTTTCCTACTACCGGATGGTAGCATTTTTTTCACAAGACCAACATTTTTTTCACAACCGACCAACAACATTTTTATTATGCTATCGGCTGGTAGCATATTATATGCTACCGGGTGGTAGCATATTTTACATTACTAGATGGTAACATATTTTCGCTACCACCCTCGGTAGTATATATTTTTTGCTACCGAACGGAAGCATATTGTATGCTACCGTGTGGTAGATATATTCATGCTACCACCCGATAGCATATATTTATGCTATCAACCATAATCATATACACTACATGCGAGGCTTACGAGAAAGGCTTACTTGGGGTCTTATATGCGATTTTCTGTAGATCGTCAATGCCCACACTAAATTTGGAATTATGAATTTATGTTTAATGTCGGAACTATAATTCGAGTATATATAGGCAAATGTGGAAAATTCATCTTTAGTAATAAAGGTGAATTTAATATAAACAATCAACTATTTGTTTAAATGCTTGAAGAAATGGCCAAAATAATAACGTATACCCATAAAATTTAGACAAAATAGTAAGTTGTCGACCCCCTAAAAATTTGCCAAAACCAACTTTCGAAATTTAGAATATTCCCGAATTAACAAATATTCACCTCTAAAATTTTCCTTGGTTTGTGTATCTCATCAATATCTTTTAAATCAACATCAACATGCACAATGGATGGATGGAGTGAAGATAAGGGAATTGGATCCAATGGGGTGTTGTTAGATGATAGGAAGGATTTTATGAAGTTTTCCAATACTAGTACATGCTCCTCTAACTGCTCCCGAGTTTTTAAATCCTTTTCAACTCTCTCAATAAACTTAGAAACAATCTCTCTAAGGTTATGCACTTCACCTTCAGGGGTTGATTCTCCCATAGGTATTCTTGTCAATTCAAAATAAGCCACATAAACACCTTGTTCACTTTTATCTCCTTTTGGTTTGGAAATTTCAAGAAATTGTTTTCTGAGGATATCTAAAACTAAGCGATAGGTAGTTTTAGCTTTTAGGGGAACAAAGGTATTAAGGAGTGAAACTACAACATCATATTTAGAAACTTCAACCTTGGACTGAGATTTCCTCTTCTTACTATCAACCATATGTTGTACCCAAGTAAATTAATCCCTGATGATGTTCCTGAAGGAGGAAAAGTGAGTGCAAGTGTTGGAGGAATGGGTTGTGAGATAGAAACAATAATTACCATAGGAGAGGAAGAGGGTCTTCTCACGTCCAACTCGAGCCTAGAAGTATTGACTTTCCCTAGATCCAGAGCTGCTACTTCCACCACATCTTCTTCTTCTTCATCTTACTCAATTTCTTCTTCTTGTTCCTTTTCATCATGTTTCTTTTCACTTCCTTCATCCTCACGTTCCTTCTTTTCTTCTTTTGTTTGTTTAACATTTGTTTCTTTTCTCACTTCTTGTATTTCATCTTTTTATCATCTTATTTTCTTCGGGTGTCTCGGTCTTCTTCTCTCACATTCTTTATATTTGTATTTCTTTGTATACACCTTAGTTTTAGAATCTTTTTGAGAGGTAGAAGGAGTTTGGTGAGATGTTATTGAGGAGAAGCCTCTAGTTGAGAAGTGTTGACCTCCATTAGTTTCTTATCAAACCATTGCTTTGTTCTAAATATAACATAGAAATTGATCTCATCTAGATTATTCTTCTCCTTTTGTAACCAATTAATTGTAGGGAGAGGATTGAATTGAATATAATTGGTGAATTCAAGAGAAAACAAATCATAACCATCATCAACCATGCCCTTTGACACCTTGTGTAATTTGAAATCTTGAATTTGTTGTAGTGTCACTTATTGCTATATGATCTTTTTCTTACCTCAAGATCATCTTCATAGTTTTTCCAATAGTATTTAATTGTAAGCATGTGTAGATAAGATAATTGGAGGCTATTGCTAATGAAGTTCTTACTATCAAAGGATGCCCTCTTCTGATAAGGATGCATGTTAAAAGGAGAGATAGTTCTCTCAACATTCTAAGCATCAAGAGCAAACTTACATGTGTAATTTCCCAAGGATATGGGAAATTGGATGCCAGATATCTTTTTGTCCCTACAAGTCCCGTGATTAAGATCTAGTTGTCTGCATAGCTCAATCAAAACAATTTTGTCACTACAATAAATAGGAAGCTTGTAAGGGGATCCCTCAAAACTTGTTGTTTTGATATATGAAAACTTCTTAATTTGGATAAATAAACCGCCATAAACAAATATCAAATGTTTAGCTTTTGTGAAACTCTACTAGTCACATTACCTTCAATTAATCTCCTCACTAAGAACATTGTGAAGGCATCATTAACCCTCCTATGATGAATTTTTCTATTTTCATAGGTTAATTGAGTATAAAATTCATAAATAGGAAGACTCTGTCTGCTTTGCCTTGGTTTGATAAACCAATCCAAATTATTTACCAAACTATGGTGTAAATTAGATATAAGGTCATGTAGAAGGTTTTGGTTTGATGCACATGGGTGAGCCACTGGGTTAAATTTTCAAAACTAATTTTACCCCAATTTAGAGCCTATTTTCCTTCATAAATCAACTTGATGAATACACACATCCAGTCTTAGAATTATTTGGTGGATGGAAGACCCATTACCCCTTGCAATAAGTGTTATAATATCAAATAATTCTTCAATGAATCACTTACGTAGAGGATTTTAGGAAACTTGGATGGCCCTCTCTTTTTCACCTTCAACCAAGATTTAGCAATCATGGATTGATATTTGTTTGGGGTTACATCAAAATATCTTTGAACATCAACCATAGTTAAAAATTTAGAATAATCAAAATTAGGGATACTTAGGGCCAAGTTGATATGGTGAACATCCAGTTATGTAATCAACTGACCTTGGGCATCTTTCAATTCCTTGGTTTGTGGGTCAAAGTAGTAAGCACAAGTTGGGATTATATGAACACATTGAAAAGAGGTGGGAAAAATTCCGTATGGGATAAACCACTACTTAAAATCCTTTGGGCCGGTATAGTTGGGTTATCATATCTCATTATGGTCTAGAACTCATTTAGATCCATATGCTTGATGTCATTATCCCTATTTTAGGGACCGAGGTTTCCATAGAGGAAATGGGTTTGTACCCAACATATTGGAATTTCATTTTGACTAAATTAAGCACTTTTCAAATACGAATGGATTCTCACAAGAGATTTATGAGGGAATTGAAAAGAAGGAAACCAAGATAAGAAAAGTTTCAAAAGTAGGAAAAACAGTGATGAAATTACTTACTAATTGATGGGAAGGAAGGCGACCTCTCAATGTTTCTAATGCAATTCAAAGTTTTGAAAATGTCCTAAAAATGAAGGAGAAATAAGAAAAGAGTGTTTTCTAGGTGTAGGAGGAAAATGACAAGGCGGGGTAAACTCAAAAAAGTGAGGACAAAAATGAATTTGAAGAGGTTTATATAGTGTGTGGAAATCCTATCCCGTAAATTTTTGCATTTAAACTTTATAGAGACAAATTATCTATGGGAAGGCCCTAAAGAATACCATCGTAAGGGGATTAAACTCCCAACTTTTCCAACAAGTGTTTTAAGGTCGGAATATCGGTTAATCGGGAATAAATGGTATAAGGCAAAAAGTTCTTGTGGTTCCATTTGGTCTCGAGATGCCCGACTTGACCGATAAGGGAAAACAAGTCGAGGAAGCGGTGAATCGGTGAAGGAAGATGACCTAGGGAATAGTTCTCGGTGTGAAAGGAGTTCTGATTCATCCGATTAAGCGATGATGGAAGATAAGTCGGTGAATCGGGTACGTTGGGAACATGGGAATAGGATCGTAGGTTCCATCGGAAATTGAAGTACCGATAGAACTAATGGAGGTAGAGATAATGGTGAATCGAGAGAACATGAGGAATAGTGGAATAATTCCTCCTATTTGTCAAATAGTTGATTTTACCGATTTCTTCACAAAAAAACAATTTTTGACAAACTCCTCAAATTTTTTCTCTTCAAAACACCGACTCAAAACATGGAAGAGGTGACCAAGAATGTAAAGAACAAACCTATGACTCAAAATTTTCAAAATTTTAAACATTTTGTGGTCTTAACTAGTAGATACAATTTACTGATTGGTTCTTCTTATGGTGATCTTAAAAATACTTGTATTTAAGTTGATTATAGAGACCTCCCTTATGCATACATTTCCACCACATCAAAGCCTCAATCCTTAAATGATGCCAATGGAACTTCGATGATATACCGATTTAATCTAATTTGAATTATATATATATATATATATATAATATAAAAATGTTAAGCATTCAACCATGTAAAACCATGAACAAATGAGAGATATATATGAATTAATTGATTTCTATATAACGTGGAGGTAGTCGGGACCGCGTATCTACTAGATCTAGCTAGAAATGATGCCACGGTGGCCTATAGAGAGTTATGGGACTTTTAAGCTGTGGTGGATAGAAGCTCCAACACGAGGACAAGAGAATCCAAAGCGCTAGTGTCTGTGTGAATATTTAGGATCGATCTTTTTGGCTCTAAAAGGCGTCGCTCCAATATGTGCTTTATTGCTTTGTGACTTTGTTGTTGGGGTTTCGATCACACACCGTAACCTACAAAAAAACCCTAGCTATCTACACAAGCTCACAAACACATTAGATCTAAATAAAATATGCAATATGTGAAGTCAGATTGACCCCGATGGTCACCCAATGAGTGAACTTAGTACTAAGTCGTTGCACTACATTTCAAAATTCATGTAGTTCTGTGTGCTTGTGTGTGAAATAGTGTCCTTAGGTTTTCCTCATGCGTCAATGACACCAAGATAATGGGCTATAACTAGCTTTGATGCAAATGTGTGGTATGGAATTCAACACTTCCCTTCCTATGCAGTGTATACAACCCAAAATGTAGTCCCTTTTGATAGTAGTTAGAGTATATAGATGTGTTTTCCTTTTGAATTTCCATTCGGAATAATGGTGAGTATGTTGTGTATATATATGCGTCCCTTGCTTGAATTTTGACATTAGTGACACAAAAAGAATGATAATGAATACAGGATAAGGATAAGAAAATAAATAAGGCTGACCACAAATGATAAAATGTAAAAAGAATAAGGAGGATAAGAGCACCCAAAAGGGACACAAGTGTCGGGCATTAGTGTCCCGAGACCACACATGAGTCATGTGACAAAACAAACAAACAAGGATCCATGTGAGCTTACCATAAGTGAATGTAGAGGCGAGAGGTGTAAAAGAGAGTCATAATATAAATCAATCAAATAATGTACAAGGACAAGGGAAAGTGTCACCAATGTGTACTTTTATTACTTAATATTCATACATATAACAACATACCAATGACATAGTAAAGTGGTGATACATGCATAATTTTGTGTCTACATTTCCCCCTTTATGCTATTTGAATGAAATTCAAGTAGTGTAAAGGAAGTAAGAAACATACTTGTATAGGGTCTGAAGAAGCCATGTTGCGAGTGCGCACATAGAACAAAGAAACTTGTAGCATGGCAAACAATGGATTCTTGTTATGATCCATGTAGCGTAGAAGGAGATAACAAACTGTCGTAAGGAGTAACTTGGAGAATTATTTGTGATGATATTGGAGATTTTTTCAAAGATGATGGAAGAGGTAGGGAGTGATCAATTCCCAACCCAATTTTTTTATAATTGAAGGATTTGGTAGTCCTGCTACCAGAAGAAGAGTGTTGGGGAGAGAGGTCTATTTTTCCCTCCTTCCATGACACTTCCCCAAAAGGTCCAACCATTGCAGATGGAGAAGGACCGAATTATTACCTATTTAGTTTTGATTGCAACTTGTTTATCCCAATTGAAGAACCCAAATAGGATCAGTAAAGGAAAGGAAATGATGTCTCATTTCCCTCACTCTACAACAATGGTATTTTGATTTGAATAATATTAGATGGCTCCCAAATTAGGTCATCTGGAAGCAATAGTAGTTAGAATTATCGTATTGATTGATTGATTTGAATGCTAAAAGTCGGTTGAATACGATGTACTTTAAAAATTACTCATGGAGATATTTTATTTTGTTTTCCCCCATATTAGGTAATTTGGAGGAATGGATTTGAAGTAGAAAAAGTATTAATTATCGTATAGAATAAATGTAACCATGTTTGAATGAGATCAAGGAGAAAGTGTGATAGTAATGTATTAGGAGTGCCAATTAATTGTATTGTATCCCGAGAGGGATTATAAGATGATCTTGAATGTATGCCCCCATTCGACGAAAGGGCGAGGGTGGATAAACAATAACTAAGCCGAAAGAAAGGTTGTTAAGGATTTTAATAGAAATTGTGAGATAATATATGATAGATGGTAATGTTAAAAAATTATGTGTAGATATAGAGTGATGAATGTGCCAAAATTGAAGATGAATTGTTTATAAGTGTCTAGTATTGTCCTAGATGAGACCACGGTCTAGATGGCGCAATAGAGAGAAACCGAGTAATGAGGCTAAAGATATGATCCAAATTGTGCATGTGTATTAGTAGCAAGTATGGTATCAAGTAGCAACTATAGTATAGAGTAAAATTGAGTTACTATATATAGTAATGTGGAAGGGGTGAATAGCGATTTCATTTGTATTGAATGTGATTGTAATTTGATTCTTTGGTGTGAGGATGCCATGTGTTAGAGATTTATTCGGACTAGATTTGAGGGGGTGACAACGGATTTGTGGCTATGCAGATGACTGGAGACTTGGTATGTATAATCGAATCTAGTAAATTTTATCAAACATGTGTGTTTTTATCATTTTTAGAAAAAAATGAAATTTTGTAGAATTAGGCATTTTTTATGAAAACAAAAGTGGATAGGGCATTTTATCCTTCGGGACACTAATGCCTAGTTCTTGGCACTAGTGACATGCTTACAGGTGCTTAGTGTCCAATTCTTTCGACGCTAGTGTCCAGAGGTAGGATTTTGGAACTGTTTGGGTATTGTAGGTTGTTATGATGGTATTATAGTTAATTTTTAATGATGCCAGGGTGTTAATATTGTGTTTTGTTGCTGGTCTATTTTGTGTAGAGGGATATCCACTCAAGAGAGTTCCATGCAGCCGTCACTTGAGCACGTTGCTTGGTTTGGGGTTGACGGATGATGAGTGGGATATATTGGACCGTGTCGACTTGTGGCACATTACTAGATTGGGGGAGATACCCCATAATATGCCTTTATTGATAGCTTTGTGTGAGAGATGGTGCATAGATACTTGTACATTTTGGTTTCCGACAGGAGAGATGATAGTGAAGTTCGAGGATGTATACGAGATAGTGTAATTACCTATTGTTGAGAGAGGGTGTATGTGATGGTGGTAGTATATTCTCGTGGTCGGATGAGGGTGATATAATGATATTTTATGGGGTATTGAATACATGACATGACATATATTAGCTTGGATGTTATTGTGAGGTGCGGGTTCTGCGGTTGTAAAAATTTATCGCGGTGGTACTAGCATCATCGGTGACCATGGTGGGTGGTGGAGATGGAATTCAACACTTCCCTTCCTATGTAGTGTATACAGCCAAAAATGTATTCCCTTTTGATAGTAGTGAGAGTATGTAGATGTGTTAGCCCTCTTGAATTGCTAGCAAAACATTGGTTAGTATGTTGTGTATATATATGAGTCCCTTGCTTGAATTTTGACATTAGTGACACAAAAGGTCGACTACGAATGCGGGATAAGGATAAGAAAAGAAATAAGGTCGACCATAAATGATAAAATGTGCAAAAATAATGAGGAAAAGAGAGCCCGAGAAAAGGACACAAGTGCACGGGTACTAGTGTTCGAGTGGGTGCTAGTGTCCTAAGACCACAAAAATTGATGTGACAAAACAAACATACAAGGATCCTTGTGACCTGACCAAAAGTGAATGCATAACTAAGAGGTGTAGAAGAGAGTCACAATAGAAATCAATCAAATAATGTATAAGGACAAGGGAAAGTGTCACCAATGTGTAATTTTATTACTTAAGATTCATGCATATAACAACATACTCGATGGCATAATAAAGTGGTGATACGTGCATAATTTTTTCTCTACAGATATGATGATGGAGGAAGAATATGCTTCACTTATGAAGAATAAAACTTAGGATTTAGTCCCATATGGTTCATTTTAGATAGAATTTTCAAACCAAATATACAATGAGATTTAAAGTATCGAAAAATACAAAGCATAATTCATCGTAAAAGGCTTTTCCTAAGTCAAAGGCATTTACTATTACGAGAACTTTACCCTAGTTGCTAAGTTGAACTACATCTAGCTTATACTTTCTATTTTCATATCTCAAATATGGATAATGCATGCAATGGATGTGGAGAGTACTTTACTTCACAATGAACTTTGTGAGGAGATCCATATGGAGTAGTCTCTGGATTTTTTCAAGACTCCTCACTTGTATGTTAGTTGAAGAGATTCCTTCATGACATTAAGTAAGTACCACAAAAATGATATGGGAAGATGGAATTCTTCATTCTCTCATCAATATTATCTTATTTCCATTTGATACTGACCTAGAATACACTTTATAAACCCCAAGCATCTTTGACACATCACCCAACCTGAGTGATAATAGACATTCTAAAGTTAACGGGAAGAAGTAATCCTATTATTATATTGAACTCATGCATGGAAAATTATTAGACGCTCGTTCCCAAAATATAATTTTTGTGTCATGCAAGTATCCATCCCAATGTGTGCTCCACACATCACCTTCCAAAAATAGCCTGCATCCATGAAAATGAGTATGTCCCGAATCAACTTGTCTTGGCACGCATTTCCTTTCCTATCCTTCCGCGCCTTCAAATGCACCTTATATCTGCGTGAAAATCTTCGTGTGTCCTTAAAACAATATTGCTTGTTCAATATTACCCGACACTAAACTACATTGTCATCTCGATAATGGGGATTCGTTCTGATGTTTCCAAAGAATAAAGAATAAGAATTGAAAGAATATAATGAATCAATGTACAAAATAATATGCCTCTACTCGCAACATCCTCCTCTTAATTGGGGGGATCAACTCTAGATATTCTATTTTAATATCATCCTCCAATGTCTTCCAATCACTCAATGTGGTCCTTGTCTTCTCTAGAATGTCTGTGGTAATGGCTTCCAATTTGTCTTGAGTAATCTATTCCTTCTCATTCAAAAACGTAGACAACATTGACCATAACAGCATCATTCCCTCTAGAAGATCCATATTTTGCACGATGTGCTTCCCAATCTCATCTATTCTCTCCTTATGTGGGTCTTGAGCTGTTGCAAGGGCTTCACACTTCTATTTCACTAGTGCCAATATTTCTACGTGTCCCAATGTCTCATCTTTCATGGCCTTCAGAACATCATTATCTTCAACCAGAGTTCTGATTCTTATCATTGCTTTTGGTGCTGCAAAAATATTCAAAGCTTGGTTGGCTTTCTTCAGTTTATCCTTTAGAGTTTGGAGTAACGCCTCATAATTTGAAATTTTCCTAACTATGGAGGCCCTTGCTCTTTCTGCTTCTTGTTTAGGATCCTTTGGCGCTGAAATTTGAATTGGTCCATCTTCTAGCACTAGATCAACCAATGTACACACATAATACATAGCGGAAGGAAACTTTTAAGGTACCTTTGACTCAAGATGAGGTCTTGCTTTATGAATGTAATCTCCAATTTCTTTTGCCATGTTAATGAAGGCCTCATTCATTTTTTGTGTTAGGTCGTTTTATCCCTATAAACATGTTATTTCTTCAGCTTTTTCCTTGTTATCTTCAAGTAGCAATCTAATGGTGGTAGCCTTATCTATGTTCCTCCACGCCACCTCTGCAGATACCTTAACCAAGGCATTTGTCACTTTCTCATCAGACATTAGAGTAGGCTTGACCATCATGCATCTGCTTTAGGGTACCTTCTTCACTCTCCTTGATACACAAGATTCCTTGCACACATAAAAATCTAGCTCATCCATGTGTCCGAATGGACCGGGATAATTGTTTCTTGCGCATGTTGTTGCCATGTTTGGATCCATCAATTCCCATCCATACAATTTCTCAAGGCCTACTTTGTACTAAAGCGGGCATGAATGATTTTTCTTATATCCTAACATAGCCCATACTTTGCACAACATATTCTTCACTTGTTCTCTTTGTTTTTAGCCCCTTAGGAACTTGAGCACCAAGGTTTGGAGATGACCCTTCTCTGTCTTGAGTAGTAACATGCGCGTTGGGTTCCTCTTGTACCATCTCTTCTACTTCCTTCATCCCTTCCTCTTTATCTTTCATTTATTCATCTCTGGGTTCCTCCATATCTTTTGGTTGTCACGAGGTCCCGCGCACTCTCCTCGGACTCCTCTTCCTCCTCATTCAACTTCCTTTTCTCCTTCTCTTCTTCTCAGGTGCCTCTTTTCGAGGGGAGTATCTAGGTGATCTTATTATAGGTTACGATTGTTCTTGTGCCTTGGGTCATGGTTCTTCTGAATACCTTCTTAAATTGGTGCTCTTTAGGGACTACATCCACGTCCAAGTCCTCTCCTTCCTGCGCATGTGGTTGAGTTTCTGCGTGCTCACTGTCCACTTTGTCTTTGGGCTACCTCTAACCTCTATGATCCAAGCCTATAATATCTTCATGTTCTTCCTCTTCCTCATCTATCTATATGGTCGTAGCAGAGCTTTGGAGGTGAAACATTCTCCATTGTATTTTTGCCCTTAGGTGGCCCTAGGAGCACGAACTCATTCTCCACATACTTATTATTCTATGGCCTAGGCTTGTGCTGAATATATATGAGTGTGACTCCACTATCCCCAATAGCCAAACTTATTGGCTTCATACTTATGACGTCTGAAATGAGCCTCTCAATGTAGGTAGGTGACTGGATATACATGTGTTTTTTTGAGGGTGTGCTACTCAAAATCTACCTTTTCTCGCATTAAATTTCAGTCTACGCGCATAATAAAATATGTGAACTAAGGCACGGAAGTAGCGTGTTGTAAAGGCATATGGAAGTTTTCACTAGGGACTCCATGTACCATCCTTCATGGTAAACCGCAATGCGATGTAGAAGTGTTGATACACCAAAGCTGTATTACCTTGCCTACTACGAAGGTAGTTCCTTTGGGATGTGTCATTCCTCTTTAAACCCCGCGTGAAGTTGATCATACCACATTTCTACCCTTTTCTTGAATGGGACACTCATTGATCCTTCACACAAATATTTCTTGAACCTTTTCGCGAGAAACCTCTTCTCTATGGGATATTCCCAAATTTAATTCTTTGGCCCATTGGGCACTCCAATTTCTACAAAAACACACGCTTCCTCAAAATTGTTTCTATAATATAATTTGCTAAATTGTAGATTTGTCCCTTTTCATCTTCTTTACAATGTAAAGCCACATTGTATTTACCGTGACCATCTCCTTGATCATTCAACTTGGTGAGTAGATACACGGTTGCCTACACTATAGGGTACTTCCTCAATTTGTAAATTTCCATTCCACATGGATCCTTGGTATACCCCAACTCCTTGCTTATGGCTATAAATGTTGCTTTATAAGTCGATCACTAATACTTGTCTCGTCCTCGTGCCCTTGATCTTGTTAACGTTGCAATTAGGGTCGCTATGAGCCTAACCCTCCGTCCGACGAAATAGAAGAAGTCTTCATGGAATCTACTCATAAGCCATTGGTATAATGGTTCATACTTCCAAAATATAGGAGTTCATACATTTGATAAACTCCTACCTGCTTAAGCAACTTTTCCCAGTGTCATCATATACTGGCATATCTTCCACCGTGTGCTTGTTGGTCTTCTTATTAGTAAAGTGTACAAATCTCCCTTGTTATCAGTGGTACAATGGTTGTATTCATTCACTTTGCATTTACGGATATGGGAATCCCAATCTTGTTTGAATATTACTCCTTCCGGTACTACATCTCTAAAAATTACTTTTGGGAGCAATTTTAACCTCAACTTCCACCTTCTTTTTTCCTTTTTTTGCCTACTACGGGTGCTTTCTTAGGTGACATTGTATAAATTCTTCCTTTTATCTTTTGTATCAAGTAAGTAGAAACCCTAGCTTGAATCCATGTTCCTAGCTTGAAACCATGTTCCCTAGCTCCTTCTTGGCACTTCTACTTGCTCAAGCCCTTCACTAATGGGAACACAAGCCTTTTATGTGCAAAATTTTCTCTCCACCTCTAGTTTCACAACTCTCCGCACCTCAATATGACTCGCAGCTCGGTTTCACTTAACTCACTTGAATACTTGTGATTGCAAAGGTGAAAATGAACCCGCATCACATCCTTATATAAATTTTCAAAACATTAGTGGATTTATTGTCCTTCACCTACCAACAATCTTTCTCATTAATTGACCATTTTCAAAATTTGTAAACATTTCTATGCGCTATAATTTCACACCCGGCTATAACCTTCTAGCGTGCCTTCCTACCCTCTGGATACATAATTCTCTTTTACACACTTCCATGTGTCGAGTACCTTGCCATTGCACCCTCTCATAGTAGTTTCCATAGCCACTACTTACCTCGCGTTATCTTGTCCCTTCATTCATTTTCATCTATGGTCTTTTTAGAGAAATCTCCTTTCTAACAGCTCCTTTCCATACTTGAATAACACCTATAACAATTTATTCTCATGTGTACCCATTTGTGAATAAAAATAACAACCACCCCACACCAATGGTATGTGCAGTCCTCTATGCATAAAAATACTTTAGATTGTAATTAGCTTCCAAAGCATGTAAATGCACTTATTACACAAAACACCAAACTAAATTGACAAAGCATAGCAATGAAAAAGGAAATACATTAAAGTAAATACAAAAAGGGAAACCTATACTAAATGGAAACATTGAATTTTTACAAATACCAAGAATACTTATTTATAATAGGGCTTCAACCTACTCCCGTTAAAGCAATCGAGTAACCATATTCCATCAAGCGCCTCTAACTAGAAAGTGCCCGATTCAAGTATATGAGTAATAACATACCATCCCAACCAATGCACCTTAAGCTTTCCTAGATGGCGTAGAAACTTAGAATCATAAAGTAGTACCATCTATCCAACCTCAAGCTTCTTTGTGTCTAATGTGTCATCATTTATTCCTTCTGCTTGACATTTTCCTACTTATGACTTCAACGTGCAATGGCATGCCTCTCATCTAACTGTATTAACTTGTCAATTATTTCTTCTAACGCTTGCTCATCAACTAGACCTCCAGCGCGCACAATACACAAAGAAGGTAACATGAATTCCATAGGAAGAACTACTTCTGCACCAAACACCAATTGAAAGGGTGTGGCCTTATTCAACCTCTTGTAGGTTGTTCTATACACCCAAAGTACAACAAAACTTTATCATCCCAATATTTCCTTCCAACATCACAAATTTTGTCAAGGTCTAGCTCAATATCTTGTTGAAGGCCTCAATAGTACCATTTTCCTAAGGATGATAGGGTGTGGTCTTGTGGTGTGCAACCATAAATTCATCCAATAATATCCTAATTTTCTCATTCAAAAAGTGTGTGCCCCTATCACTTGTCAAGCTCAACAGACATCCATACCTAGTAAGAATATTTTCCCATAAGAACCTTGCTGCTATAGCTATTGTACAATCCTTTGTAGGTGTTGCTTCTACCCACCTTGTAAGATAATATGTGCAAGTGATGATATAACACAATCTAGTTCTACACGTAATTTGGGAAATAGGACCCACAAAGTCTATAGCCCACTTCTCAAAAGGTTCTACACTAGCAATAGGCCGCAAAGGCATTTCATCTCTTTACCCAGTTTTCCAAGGTCTTGAAAGTGATCACACGCTTACAATACTATTTATAGTCCTTTTACGTGGTCTCTAACCATAATCCACTGTAGTAGAATCTTGCGTTATAATGCCCACTGCAATACCACCATGAGCCTCTTCCATGATATTTGTGCACTCATGCTCTAGTACACACCGGTGTAATACTTCATCTCGGCCTAGTTTGTATAAATCTCCATTGATCAACATAAAGGGTGCCACGTGAATTACAAGTTGTTTCTTCTCCAATGCTTACATTCCTTCTGGCGCCATATGTGTATGTAAAAAAGACAACAATATCTTCTAATTATAAAGGTGTGTGATGTAACATGTACAACTGTGCATCCAACATTGTATCTTTAATTGTCTGCGCATCTCCCCTGACTGAATCCTTGATAAGTGGTTTAGGACAAAATTACTTTTACCTGGTTTTACAACAACCGTGAAATCAAATTCCTGAAATAAGAGCACCCAACGATATATGCGCCCTTGTAAAATGGGCTTATTTACCAAGTATTTTAATGTCATGTGATCAGTATAGAATAAAAAGGTGTTCTAGTAAGAAGTACTATTTGAATTTATGCAAGTGTGTAGATCATCGACAAGGCCTCACACTCTATAGTTGTGTAATTCGCTCTCGAGAGTCAACTTTCTACTAGAGAAATAGATAGGATGATCTATAATACCTTCTCTAGGTTGAGCTAATACACGCCAATGGTTGTGCCAGAGGCATTCACACGTACATGAAACCATTGGTTCTATAAAGGAAAATGTAGAATAGGTATTTTTGTAAGTCTCTCCTTCAACGCCTCAAATGTGCGTTGCTTGTGGTTCTCCCAAATAGAACGTCCCTTTTCCTTTTAGTAACTCTTACAGGGGTGTGGCAATCTTCACATATCCTTTGATAAAATTTCTATAATACCCTGTGTGGCCCAAGAATCTGCGCACCTCACTCTAACTGGTAGGCTCTTCCAGGCCTATAATAACTACAACCTTAGTTGGATCCACTAAAAACCTTCCTTGCAGATGATGTTCCCTAACAAAGTTCCAAAAGGTGTAGTAAACACGCACTTCTTGATGTTTAAAGAGATGCTTAACTATCTACATCTTTCAAACATTAAGCACAAATTGTCACAATGATCCTTAACAAGTCCATACATTGTCTAATCATCCAAATAAACATGTAGGAAGTTGTGAATAAAATCTTGGAATGCTTGAACAACTATGCGTGAAAATACAACAGGCACATTTTTCAAACCAAAGGGCATCACAATATATGCAAAACTTCCCCATTTAGTGGTGAAAGTCATCTCTCTTGATCCTCTTGTGTAATTCTAACCTAATGATACCGGGGAATCTATCTATACAAGAATAAACTTCACGCCATGCAACGCCTTCTAATATTTCCTCTGTGAAAGGTGTAGGAAAAGGATCGATCACACATGCAAGATTCGGTTCCTCGTAATCCACACAAATCCTAATCGACCATCTTTCTTTATGATGATTACCATGGGGCTAACCCATTCGATTCCTCTAGTCACTTAATGATGCCACATTTCAACATTTTGTCAATTTCTTCCTTAACTTTGACACATTGGTTAGGGTTCATCCATTAAGGTCTCTTTCTGACAGGCAGGATCCTTCCTTTAGCTTAATCTTCATCTCTCCTAATGACTCATGCACTCCTTTTAACTCATGGTATCCCCTAGGAAATAAGTCCTGAAAATTCCATAGTAACTCAATTATCTTTGCCACTTAAGAATCAGCCCAATAATCCTCCATTGTTGCCTCCTTAGGTTCAGTATCCATGCCAATGTTCACTTTCTTGGTTTTCATAGGTTCATGATAGGCACACAATTTTTTATCCCACCTATTTAACACATCACGTATACTTGTTGAATGATCGATGTCCAAATCTTCTACTTCTTCATCATCCACTATGTAGACCATCTTTCCTTTTTTCTTCTCTCCTACTTCATCAAAACGTGCTTCTGAGTCTGCCTCACCAAATAACTCTTGAATGAGTTCTTCAGCCTTTGCATTGTATCTCATAGTTAAGCGCTTTATAACCCTTAATGCCTCTTCCACCAGAGGTTTAGTAGAGAAGTAGTCAAAATTTTGGGTCATTCCTATAATCAAGTCCTACCAATTTCTAGTCTCCCTATGCAGCTTTGCATAAACATACCAAGCTCGTGCGCACCTTGTAAAGTGGAATAAAGTTTTTGCACCCATAGTGAAGGTGGTAAAGCTTCCTACCCCTCTGTCCAGAGTCTCTCACACTACTGAATGTGGTGTTGAACAGGTTGATTACCATGATACATGTAGATTGTATTAGGTGCATTTCTCTTGAAGAACCGAGTGGTTAGAGAAATTTTGACTTCATTCCATTCCATAAGATTATCCTTGTGAACCATCCACCTACGTGCTATTATCCTGTGCAAGGTATATACCAACATATTCCTAATTTCCACTTGATTTGTCCACTTCTCCTCCATGGCATGCAAGAATACCATAGGATCTCCTTCTCTAGTGTACCGAGGTATAGGGTTGTTACCTATCTTTCAAATACATCGAGGTCTGTTTCTTCACGCAAATGCGCTTCTTACATTACGCCCAACCATCTCATAGGTGACATGTGTCTGAGTGTCACAAGCAATACTTGTAGTATCATTGATAGACTATGCATCTTCCCACTAGAGGATTCCTTTGATGGCTCAAGTACTTATGGGTCCTAAATGTTGCATACATAAATTCTATTCAAGTCTTCCTCACTCAAAGGTTCAACATAAGATACAGATTTTCCATCTATCAAAGGGATAATTACTCTTTCTTCCTTGTTCTCAAAATTGATATACCCCTTGTTGAACCAGTAAATCAACATTATTTACATAACATGAAGGGCACCCAAGTAGATCTGGGAAGTTGTCTAATTCTGCAAGTGCTAAGACCTCAAAGTCCCAGTTAACTTGGCCCCTTGTATAATAATGGATATATCCTTTAAAACTCTTATGGGAGTGGCCTTAGTTCGATTAGACATGAACAATACATTAGAGGATGGTTGTAATGGGGGTCCGCCTATCTGTACCCATACATCTAAAGTAAGGACATTCACTTTTGTGCATGTATCAATCAATATATTACTTAACAACCACCCATCCACAACAACATTTAGTGTGATCTCATTATCATAATCCAAGCTATGAGGGGGTAGATTAACATGTAGGATCTTCCATCCAATCTCAATAGTTGCACGTGGAGTGTTTCCCTTAAGCCAATTCCCTACGAATGATATTCTCCAGGTGTAGCATATTGCAAACCTATTTTAAGTCATCAATATCTGATTAGATTGTCTCTGCTTTACCTTTTTTGTTCCAACTTCCGTGTTGTTCCTTTAAACATTGTATTTCACCCTGAAGATTTTTGAGTACCTCTATAGTTTCCTGGTAAACCTCCTTCTAATGTGTAGGATTTGGGTACCTTGCATTTAAAAATTCCTCCTTGGTGATAGTAGGCTTCTTTTGTAATGCCTCTCTGGCGTGTATAGCTTTAGCGCATGTAGTAATCTTCACAGGTAATGCCTCAGTTCCGGTTTCAACTTTGACATCCATTGATTTTCCACAACGCGTTGTATTCTGACCATCCTTACGCCTTTGTTCTCATGTTTATGTTGCTTGCTAAGATGCTCATATAAGTCTAGGAATTCCTCATAAGTTGTGATTCTTCCCACAAAATGAACAAGTAATATTTTGAGGACATTCACGCTGTAGTGGTTAGGGGATCCATATGTAAAACACGTTCCAGTGAGGGAGCTCGCTTCGTCCACCACCATGGCCTCATCCCCGAATCCACCATGGTATCCTTGACCTCTGCCATAACCTCCTTCAAAGTGCCCTTCGTTCCAATCATAGCGTGCTTGAGTGTGATCATGATCCGGTGCTCACTTTTGCCTTTAGAATTATCTAATACTCCGGTCTATCACACACCAATATCTATGGCATCATGGATTTGACCAATCAACCTGCAATCTTCTGTATCATGAGTTGTGGACTAGAAAATTTTACAATAGAAAGATACATTATTCCTTATCATGCATTGTAATAATGGGAAATGACTTGCATCATGGTCCAAATGACATATCTCACATTCGGTATCAATGACGCACGGCGATCTGCGAGGAACAACTATCTTTGGTGTTCGCTTCCACTTCACAATCTTTACACCAAATCCCAATACCCATCTCATGTGCTGAATTTGTCGATAGTTTCTCTAATTGATTTGCCATAGCTATAATCTACGCCTCAGGAATGAGCTCACTCCAATGTCTATACTTCCAACTACCTCAATGCGTAAAGCTTCTTCAAGTGCTTCGCGTGGGTTCGTATAAGTCTTATGTGACAACACCCTTCTAAAAGGTGTGATCAATCCCCCAATGAACCATTGTGCATGTTGGCTTGCATGAATATCATAGTAAAGTTTAGAAAATAATGGATTGAAGTGAGCATCATATTCCCGAACACTCTCACTAGTGCCCTTATTTATATCCTTGAGTGCACTTATACTCTTTTGCTCAAACTCAGGGATATGAAACTCCTTAAGGAAAACATCCTTTAATGCTGCATAATCTACGTAAGTATGATCAAGGTCAAACTTCTTGTACCAATTGTGTGTGCATCCCTGCAATGTAGTTGCAAACTGACTTACCTTGTGCTCAGAAGTTGTAACTCCTTTTGTGTGCCACAATATCTCACACATGTACACGTGCTCAACAACATCTTCTATGCCCCTATACTACGGAAGACGAAGAGGCATCTGTTATCCATATTTTACCCCCTAGAAAAATTGATTGCCATGACCCCACACAAGAAGAAGCTAGAGAATTCATGTTCAAATCCTACAATTAGGCAATAGAGGAACTCTACAATGGAGTGGCAAGGCCTACGAAAGATCAAACGACCCGTGCAAGAAGAAATTCAAGAGATGGATTTGTCAAGCAAACTCGTGCTTCAAATACAGAAAATAGATTATAGGAGGGCTCGGAAATGGAATAATAGGGTTGGGGTAGGAAGCCGAGCAGTGTCAAAGAACCATAGGCTCAAAGGAAAAGAAACGATGAAGATTCAAAGTCTTCGGGCTTCACAAATGGTTCATAATGTGCCCAGAAAATGACTAAGTATGGATGAGACAACGGAAGATGCCAAATGTCCAAACGATGCACCTCCAAAGATTAAATCCAAAGGGGCAAGACCCAAATGAGTGCTAAGCTTCCATGCAGAGCCCTAAAAATTTACACCGGCCATTGAAAAGTCTTTGACTCAACGGAGGGTGCCAAGTGTCTTAACGACGCACATTCAAAAGCAGGATCCAGGCCGAAGACTCAAACTTGCGCCAGCCCTCCACGTAGTAAATGGTCAACATAGGTGAAAAGGAGAGCGGGCCCAAAATGACTAAGTATAGAGTGTAGGTGGAAGGCACCACGTGTCTTAATGACGCTCCTTCAAAGGTAAAATTCGAGCGGGTTTTCAAATGAGCGCGGGCCTTCCACGTGTCTTAGAGTCCAAAAGGGACAAAGTCAGGGGTTGAATAGTGAGAAGGCGCCGGTGGAGGGAGCCAAATGTTAACATGGACGTTATTTCATAGGTAAAATTTGGGGTGGGTTTCCAAACAAGTGCACCAGCTGCCACGTGGACCCGATACAAAAATCTTTAAAATATTGTGTGCACACGATCAAAATATTCAAATGGCCATATATTTTGGGTGGAGACTCGGATTTGGGAGGGATAATACTTTTTGGAAACATCTCGACACCCTCTATGCCATGGAAATATAAAATATCATTCTTAACAAGCTTTGGTGGGTGAAAATGGGAAAATGTCTTCCAAGCCATTAATATAGAGCCCGATTTCTCTAACTACCGATTTGATTTGATTTTATCTGTTGGGAACTAGACATGACATATTTGGGGTGGATTTGAGAAAGAAATTGATTGATAGTGGTTGAGCTTTCAAATTAGGATTCAATGCGTATCTCTAGGTGGTTGAAGCAAGATTTGAATTTTCCCTCCTCTCTCTCTTATTCTTCCTATATATTATAATGAGAGGGGCATATTCAAAAGGTTGGTCGTTGTTTCTCCTCTGCCCCCCTCTCTCTTTCTTCCTTAGGGTAGAATGTGGAGTCTAAGCCTCCTCCCATGGCTCTGTAATGGCATTTTCTTGCCTCTTTCCCACTGATGATGTACTATGTAACATTTTGGAGCAATAAAACTTGTTTTTCATGATGCATCTGTCCATCCTTGACTTATTTTGTTATCTCTTCTTACCTCTCATCATTACAGGGTATACTATGCATATCCGATGTTGGTTACAGGTCCTGGGAGATGTGTTTAATGGGTTTCAAAGTGGTGTCTGTGTGAAATCTATCTCTGGTCCATGGTGCATTCTATCCACCCTCTCCTCTGCTCACCTCTCTCCACTTCCTTTTTTTGGTGTATCACCACTTAGTTTAGGCTCTTTCCCTCTCTCTCTCCCCCTTGGAATGGTTGGATTAGGATAGAATAGGTTCTTCATGCACCTTTGGAGTAGCTTGTGGGGGTAGATTAGGAAGCAAGAATTAGATTTCTCCAGGAGGTCCATCTCAAGTTTTCAAGTCCCACAACTTGAGAGATTATCTCATGTTGTGCAATCACACCAAATGCCCCACTTTCACACCCAAGACATTCGGGGTGTTGTGATTCTACACTAACATCTCCATGTAAATATTACGAGGTTGGTGTGGACCCCGCTCACCACGATCAAGAACCTCCTATGTTACCTCTACCTCTAGAACCACTAGATCCACTAGAACTAGAGCCACCTATGCCCCATGATCCCCCACCTATAGCTATAAGCACACCGGTGGATGTATTTCCATGTGTCCCAACAATGGTACTAAATTGAACTCATACTGACCTACGAAGTGGTACTACTCCAAAAGTGAGTACAAAGTGCTACACGCTTAAGTTCTCATGCGAGACGATGCACCGAGATGGTACCTCAAAAAACAAAGATGAATTTTTCACACCATAGATGTACTTTCTATCTACCTTACTCTTTCTCTTCTATTTCCCAAACTAGCTTGTTGACTACTAGTTGTACTAGATACTAGAAATCCAAGTGCAAGGGCTAGGTTGCAAGCGAGGTCCAGATGGACCCCCTGACCCATGTCATCTCTTTGGTGCACTCCCAGTGAGGAAAAGGAGGGTTCCCTATTATGCTTTCCCAAATGGGGGAGTTCCAGATGCTCTAGCTCCACGCCTTCTATGTGAGCTTTAAATCCTTCATGATCCATCTCTCTCCTCAATGCCATCTGCTCTGCAATATCATGTTATTTCTTTATCTCCCTCTCACATTCCTCATTATACTCAAGCCACCTTTCTTCTCTTTGCCTCTCTGCCACTAGGTCCGCCATCTTTATCAAACATGTTCCTGCCCCCACGTGTGGTTGGGTTTAGCTAGCCATCGACTTCTCTTCCAATTTCAGGGTTACTATCAAGATTTTGATCACTATTAGAATGCTTTGCAAATAAGTTCCCCTTAGATAATGTAAAAATTGGAACTTGGATACCTCAGGAAAGAATAAGTGGAAATTAAGTACTCGAAATATAGCTATTAAAAACACCATGGAACCAAGTATCCACAACATGCATCCAAATCAAATCAACATCATAAAGGGCCTAAAATTATTCTTGAGTCTAGACAAGCGTGCAATACCTCCAATTCCTTTTAGACACATAAGTAACCAACCACTTGTAAAGCTCTACTAGAAAGATAACAAAGAATATTCCATACAAACAATCATAAAAATTCTACTTGACCCATGCGCGTGTGTCAAACTCGGATATGGTGCTAAACCTCGAGCGTACTCTTCTTCCGGATCCTTTATCCACTCCTCAACACTTTCTAAGGTCAACGATACGTCTTCATCATGAATCATCTTGAAAACACACGAAAAAGAGGTCTGGTTGAAGGAACCAATGATGCATCCTAGAATGCACTATATAAACCCCATGCGCGTTGGCACATCACCCATCTGAGCTGAGTGATCACCCAAAGCGTGCAAAGGTACCAAGACCCTCTTTAGAGTTTTTGTGTAGGATGTTAGTATGAAGAAGATACAACATATTCATAACCATAAACATTCCACAGAGTATATTCCAGATCTAGATCTTAGTGAATCATGAATTAAACAATAACTTTAATAAGTTTAACCATACAAGAGCTAGTTACAGTCATGCTTAACACCATTATCCATCCAATATACTCCATTATATTAAATACTGTAATAGATAGAAGATTCTTACATTAAAAAATATTACCATAAGCTATGCGCGCATCAAATCCAACAACATAACTCTACAATAATTGTGTGTCCCTAAACTACACAGTTCACTACTTATTTATAGGGGTGAAGAATTACCCTTCATTTCCTATGCACTTCTAAAAATAGGTTGCATTTTTATAATAGCCATGCGCCTTTACATACACATGCAAGTGCACTAATAATAGAAAATCCTAAAGTTAACGGGAAGAAGTAATCCTATTATTATCTTGAACTCGTGCATGGTTCTTATCGGATGCTTGTTCCCATAATAGCATTTACATGTCACGTAAGTCTCCATCTTGATGTGTGCTCCACACATCACCTTCCAAAAATATACTGCATCCATGAAAATGGCTAAGTCTCGAATCAACTTGTCTTAGCAAATGTTTTCTTTCCTATCCTTTTGTGCCTTCAAATGCACCTTGTTCCCTTGAGTTCAACGTGATAGTGGGGACACAAGGCATGACCACTTCAGGACCCTTTCCAGCTATAGGAGGTGGATCTCGGTGGGTTAGGAACTAGCAAACATGGTGGACTTGGAAGATCCGAGGGATCTAGTGGGTCAAGAGGGACATGTGTTGGTGGATTTAGTGGATCCGGCGGTGGAGGAAACACCGAAGGGAATAAATGTTTTGATTTAGGAAGACAAGGGCCTCAACCACCTCAACAAGTATTTTTGAAATGTATTTGCATCTACCATATTACAAAGGTGTTGAGGATGCTGCAAAACATGTACAAAAATGTGAGTTACTATGGCGCATGAAGGGGATCACTACCGAAATGGAAGGCAAGTTAGTTTGCAACAACGTTGCAAGGGCACATACATAGTTGGTACTAGAAGTATGATCCCCACCAGACAGTAGTAGATTATACCATGCTACGTAATGCCTTCTTAGCTGAATTTCATATTCTTGAGTTTGAACAGAAGAGCATTAACGTGTTGAAGGAGATTCAACAAGGAATGGCAGAGAGTGTACAAGAGTATGACGCATGTTTTAAGACTCTCTTGTCAAAATTATCTTATGATATTCATCCTTCTCAGCATGCTCAATGGTTTTTTGGAGGGTTGATAACACCTTTCAGGAGAGCGTTGTCACATAAGACTTTCGCTGAGACTCGTCTGCAAGGCCTTGGAGGCTGCCTGCACACGGAGGCTATAGAAGTGTGTATACCGGTGTTATTCCTTTTCTTGAAGCTCATATTGCTGCCATGGTAAAGCAGATAGAAAGTTTTTCGAGAACTTGGCACATAAGACTCACAATGGCCTATGGTGCACGTATTGTGAGGTAAAGGGGAATATGAAGGACATTTTTCCTCGAAGATCGGTACACACCATGAGGGTAGACTGAAATTTTCCAAAATATTATGATGCAATTAGGTGTCCTCTACTACAGCGCGTAATCCATAAGAATGTGTCTTGCTATTGCAATATTTACACCTCTATTACTCATGACACCAAGGATTGTAGATTAATTGACTAAATACATGATGCCATTGATATTGGTGTGTGCTAGACAAGCGTTGCAAAAATTCCAATGATGATGGTCATCACTATGAAGGACATGCATATGGATAAGCTCATAGAAGAAGATTTTGTGGAGGATTTATAGGCCGTGGCAATCTCGGAAGTAGAAGAGGTGAATTCCCTTGTGGAACTTATTATAATTATGGGTCCATAAAACATTACAAGTGTGAATGTCTTGACCTGATGTAGTGCTCATGGTGTGGGAAGAAGCACAAGTATGAGGAGTGCCCAGAGCTATTTGAACACATGAGCCAACAACAATGGAAAGATAAGGGCATTGGGATGGTAAGTGTTAAAAAAGAAAACTTGCAGTGGATGCCAAGGGTGGCGAGTGTGTAGACTTAGAACTGTGACTTGGTGACAAAGAAAGTTGAGGCTACACATGCCAGGGAAATACCAAAGCAGAGACCACTGATCACAAGAGAAGAGGTGGTGTATGGGAAGTATTCGGACCCTACCCATTAGAAGGAAGTCTATCAAGAGACCATGGACGTAATCGGGAATCTTGGGAAATTTAATGTCTAAAGGAGCAATTCAAGAAAGTTGAAGTAGAAGAAAAGCATTGAGGTCTCTATCATCCAAATAACTCACCTAGTTATTTAGAACTTATATACATCTTCGTGCTCGAGCACTTCATTATAATGTTGCATGCACTCGGGATAACTTGGCACATTCCCTTGGTTGCAGATTCCTCACACACCCTTGCGCACTTTCCCTTCTTCCCTTCCTTTCCTTCTCCTCCTTGTTCCACTTCTCCCTTATGCACATCCTCTATGTGTCTACCTTCTTCCTAGCAGTATTCACCCTGCTTGCGCGCCTTACACTTGCTTCAATCAACCAAGTCCCTAGCCTTATCACACACCCCACATCATCTTGTAATGGTTGCGCCTTGACCATGTGTTCTCTACTCACCAATTTTCCTCATCTCCATGTGTGCGTTGCGCACACCTTCCTTCCGCCTTCTCCTACGCCCTTTCCTTCCATCGCATATCTTTGCCCTCCTCTCTGCGCCTTTCCATGCCACATCATCATCGACATGTTTGACTATGCCACATATAACCAATCTACACGTGTTAACAGGCTTGGAATCCTGCAACAAATCAATGAGTGACACGTGGTATAAATGACAAAATATTTACACAATAGGCCATCCTTTTAGCCAATCCACGCACGCCACGTGTTTTGTGTGTGAAAACAACTCTAAAAACTTCGATAGTGGTATATGTTACTACAGATCTCGATCGACATGTACCTAGACTTTTAGATAAATTTGTTAATGTAGGCTATAGTGCCGGACATTCAAATTCAAATTCTTGGAGGACTGGTAGGTGAGAAATGGGAAAATGTCTTTTAGGGCATTAATGAACGAGATCTAATTTCTTTAACCACCATATTTGGTATGATCCACCCTCCTTCCTTCTTCAACATGCAAAATAGACATGGGGAAGTGCATTCAATAGATTCTTAGGTGGATTTTCAGGAATTTAATGCTTCTTGTTGGTGGTTGTATTTCAAATTTTGGGTTTCCCTCTCTTCTCTTTCCATTGATTCATCTATAAATGTAAGAGTTGGGCTCATTGTTAACTCTGGACACTTTGGATCCTTATGTAATTTGCTAAGGACTTCATCTTTTATGTATTTTGAGTTGTAGACCTCTAGATCTAGCTCTTACATGTGGATATCAGCCTCTTTTGCCATTATAACAACTCTGTGCATTTATGGAAGTAATAGAAGCATCATTTTGTGACTATTCTCTATCCTAACATGTTTACATTCCTTCTTCTTTCCTTTTCTTTGCATTGCATGTTTGTTGTGCTATTTCATGTCCCTTGCAGCTCCTTATTTAGTTTTGTTTCGTGAAACTAACCTAGTAGATACATCTTAAGTTGTGCTACATGTGCCTAGCCTTCTTTCACACATTTCCCTTCATTTTCACTCAGAATGAGAGTGTTTTTCCCTCTTTTACGGTGTTATCACCTTTAGTGTAGTTTTCTTTCATGTTATCCTTATATCCCTAGTCCCTTGGCATTATTAGCTTAGTTTCCCTTTCAACACTAGGAGTAGTAGTAGTAGTAGAATTAGATAGAGGAACCGACCTTCTCTAGAGATCCGTCCCAAGAGCGCAGGTCCCACAACTTGGGGATGGTTCCATTGTTGTCACAAATAACTCGGTTCTTCTAGATTTGAGACGCGGGTGCAAGTTTGATGACCAACAGTTTCTACACACCCGATGGGACCAAAAATGAAAGCTTAAATTTTATATTGCTAAGTT
Organism: Taxus wallichiana var. yunnanensis; assembly: GCA_018340775.1. NCBI lineage: Eukaryota > Viridiplantae > Streptophyta > Pinopsida > Cupressales > Taxaceae > Taxus > Taxus wallichiana. Next base: position 785,598,057 of record CM031238.1, read on the forward strand.
TTGGTGTGTGGAATTAGTATTTCAACCATTTTGAGGCTCATTTCAACACATCTGGCGACTCCCAAAAATTCCATATCTCTGTTTTAGCATCCCTAAGCACCTTTCATGAGAAGAGTGCATACAAGAAGAAGTGCAACAACTAAATATTATTTCAAGTACCTCCAGCTATCCCGAGAAGATTTCATTCCAAAAGGCCCACACGTGCATATCTATCTTTAGTGAGCCGCGTCCATTCAACTCCCCTACAAAGACAACTAGCATGCCTTGTTATGGTGCACCAACCACCTCCTCCATTAAGGAACTTTGCTAACTTCACCTGAGGAAACCCCTATTTACGGCCATGTAACATGACATGTCAAATGGTGCACTCAAAAGTATTCCATACTTTCTTGGTGACAATCAATATACCCCTTAAGAGCATATCCAAGATGTAGTAAATGTATGTTCACTCTACCTAATCACACACGACGATGTAGAAGTTAGTCTACTTGCAGTCTCTTCCAAATGTAAAGCGCTTCAATGGTACCGAGGCTTGAGACTTGGATTTATTACCACCTAGGATGAGCTTGGAACAACTCTTTGTAATTACTTTGAAGATAAGTCAGATCACCTATCTTTGGTGGAGTAAATGACAACAACAAGGAGGGCACCTAATGAGTAGATGACTGATTTCAACATCAGGTTTTAGAAGACTTGGGATAGAATCCCTTTTGTGGTGAGACCTATAGCCCAACATGCTTTTCTATATTATCTAAAGGCGTTGAACATTGATATCTTAGTCATGATTCAATCTATGGGAGGTAGGACTTTACAAGTTGCTTATAATATTGCAGTAAGGGAAGATAATAGTCTTATTCAGGTGGGAAAAATAGCTCCTAGACCATTTGTGCCCTTGTTCCTAGAAATTTCATAAGCGCCCCACCCTTCTTTGGCTCCTATTCCTGAGAAAAGTGTGCAACCTACTGCATCAACATCCTACTCTCAAGCGAAATAGAAAGAAGACAAAGAATTAGAGACCTTGATTAGAAATCTATCAAGCAAAGTCATATCATTGGAGAAGCAACGAGCGCAATTCTATAGAGGTAGTTCTAATCATGTGCATAGCCAAAGTAGTAAGCCTTGGTGGAATCAATATGGAAACCAAAGGTACATGCCCGACCAACGAGAATGAAAAATGGCATGCTAATGCACATCCCTTCTGCAAGTTGTTCTTCTTGCGCCCTCTCCCGCATCCGGTGAAATTCGTGCACTTGTTCCAGGTTTAGAATAGTTTGGTGCAGGAGTCAAAATGGTGTTTTCCTTACAATATGCCTCACAGTTAATATCATTGTACCAATGTTACTTGCACACAACCTTATATGATCCAAAATTCTTCAACTTTGTGAGTCTTTAACAAGTGCAATGAAGAAGAAAACCAAGGAAGGACATAAGATCCTATAGAGGAAAACTTTATGTTCTTTGGCACTAAGGAATTTTATGCGATCAACCAAAGCTACGAGAGGATATAAGCAGATGTGCACCCAAGTTGCGGACAACACAAGATACAAGCGAGAGAATGCTCGAGTCGGCATGCGGTCACATTTCCGAAACACAAGCGAGACCAACAAAAGTAGAAATATGCAGCCAACTCATCTAATAGTAAAAATTCTCAAGTCCCTCCACAATAGGTCTCGTAAAACTCCTTTAGAAGCGGCGGGTGCCCTTCCTTTGGTAGGTTAAGCCTTTGCTTCGGCTAAAGCCCTATTTTTGCACCTGAATCATCAAGAAAGGACGTCATTGTCCCTCAAATGCACAAGTCATCCAGGTCTTCCATTCAGCATTGTGGACCAAATGAACAAGACAAATATAAATATCACAATGTGGGATGCCCTAACCATTCCATCCCAACATGACCTGTTGGATGAATCTCTCGGCTCAACTTCTACACATTGATCCAACTATTCACAACCGCACGCTTCCATCAACATCTTCCAAGAAGAAGAGAAGAAATTAAGTAAAGTTTTTAAAATTCCACCCTTCTCTATATGTCCTTGATCATAAACAAACATCTAGTGCATAATTGCATGATAGAATTGGGTGCTAGTACCTCTGTTATGCCCAAGAGAATAGTTGATGTCCTAGGTCTTAGGTATAGCCCCTTGTCTAAAGGAGTCCTGCAACTTGATGGCTTAATTTTCACTACCCTAGGAATCATCAAATATCTTGAGTTGACCCTTCATGCATGTCCAAGCCTCACCATAACTCATGATGTGTTTATCATTGACTTACCTCATTTGTTTTCCCTATGTCTATCAAGAGAATTTCTTGCAAAAGTGGGTGGTTACTTGGTTTCGATTGGTCTCATATGTTACTCAAGACAAAGTATGGTACCCGGTTTACCATATAATCGAGCCAATATTTTCCTATCATGTAGAGTCATATGTCTCATCCCCTCTCCAAGCCAACTATTTAACCCAAGAACAACCTTCGGTTCCTAAATATCGTCCTCTCCCACCTTCTATTCTTGATCTAGTACTTGATGAGTGGGTAGAGAGACACCATAAAGTTGACCCATATCTATAGAACTGGAAGCATATGAAACTGGGCATGGTACTTACTTTGCATTCTTGAAGAATAAGTTGTGTTTCCACACACACTCAAGAAAGACCAAGTTGAACCCGGTCTATGGAATTTATAGTTTGATGGTTCCAGAAGTATAAATGACATGGGAGCAGGGGTTGTTCTCATTTCTCCAAAGGATGAGAAATTCTTCTTCACTCATAGGTTGCAGTTTGCATGTTCTAACAATGTGGTGGAGTATGAGGCGTTGGTGCATGACCTTCTCATTGCCGAGAAGAAAGGGATTAAGGCACTGTAAATATTCATGGATACAAAATTGGTCATCCACTAGGTTACCAACAAGTGCCATGCAAAGAATAAGCTTCTCAAAGCTTATAAGCATCGAGGTTGGGACCTCCTTGAGAGCTTTGATCCTCTAAATATATAGGTGGTGCCACAAAAATGAATAAGGAAGCTGATCAAATGACCGCGCTTGGCTCACAGTTCTCTCCTGCGTTGAGGATTTTGTCAAAGGAAACACTCAGCACATCAAGATGACAATCATACCATCCATTCTAGATAACAACACCGGATGGTAGGTATTTGACAATGACGCGCAGATCATCCAGTTCATCCAAAATGAAGTTGAGTTCTCATCAAATATGCAAGCTAACTTGCATGACAGCTATGGTGACCAAGTAATATAGCTGAAGACAAATAATTTTCCTAAAGGGCTGGTCACCTTAGATAAAATGTTTATCCTTGATGATGAGTTCAAGGGTAAAGAAAATTATATGCGCGCTATGCAAGAAGACTGTTCCCTAATCACTATTGCACGTAGGAAGGATTTACTACTAAGTAAGGCCTACACACATGATAAAAAGTATGCCTTCATATCTCTCTATCAAAAATACAGTGATATATTTTCATGGGAGTATAAAGACCTCAAAGGTTTTGATCCAAGTGTTGCTCAACACTCCATTGACCTTGATCCTGGCATCAAGCCCGTCAAATAGAAGCAGTGACCAGTCAATCCAAAGATAGAGCCCCTCATGAGAAAGGATTTATCCAAAATCATTGAGGCAAAAATTATTTTTCCTGTCAAGTACTCTACTTGGGTTACGAATCTAGTTCTAGTGCATGCAAGAAGAACGGTGAAATCATACTGTGTTGATTTCAAATATTTGAACAAGGCATTTCTAAAGGATTATTATCCTTTGCCTTCAATGGAGAAAATTCTGTAGGCTGTGGCTAGTGCATAAATATTTTCAATGTTAGATGGATAATCAGGTTTCAATCAGATCCTGGTCAAAGAAGAGGATCAATTCAAGATAATGTTTACAACTAAGTGGGGAATATATGCATATCAGAAAATGCCTTTCGGTATGTCAAATGCAAGCACAACATTTCAATGTGCTATGGACATTTCCTTCAAATTCTACACCAATGAGTTCATCTTAGTTTACCTTAATGACATAACAGTCTTCTCAAAGTAGAGCGCAGATCATATGGTGCACCTGGAGAAAGTCTTTGAGAGATACAGAAAGTATGGGGTGTCTCTTAACCCCAAGAAGTGCATTTTTGTGGTGGCGTAAGGAAAACTCTTGGGCCATGTGGTTTCAAAGGATGGCATCACAATTGATCCTAAATATTTTACCCATCCTAGCTCTTTTCCTTCTAAAGCACACAAGAAAGCCTTACACTCCTTCCTTGGCAAGATCAACTTCGTTAAGTACTTTATTCCTAACTTTATAGGATTGGTAAGGCCAATCACCCTAATGCTCAAGAAGGACATGACCTTCAGATGGACAATAGAAGGAAGAGAAAGCTTCAACAAAATCAAGAAAGAAATTACTTGTGTGCCAACACTCATCAACCCAGATTATTCAAAATACATCCTTTATGCTTATGGCTCCGATACGAGTGTTGTTATTGTCCTAACACAAGAAAAAGAATAGGGATTGGAACAACCATTGGCTTTCTTCAGCCGTGACATCAAGGATTATGAATTAAATTACGATTACATGTGTAGACACCTATAGTTTGATCAATACACTATTATTTCTAATGGTGCACTAACGCTTCTTCCCTTTGCAAATTGATGGCACACTACCAGTTAGACCTATCTAACTCCCTTCTCATGACACCTTTTTGGTCATTTTTCCTCTTATAAACCATTTAAATAGGTTGTTATAGCCTCGTTCTAACTACATTATCTTCTTATTCCCTTCTAGCCTTGCTTCTATTATCTCCCTAGAATATCAATCCACTTCGTTGGATTGATTAAGCCCTTTAGAAACCCTTCCGAACCCTAATTACTCTCTAAGAGAGATTAATTAGTCTAACCTAGGTTAAATACCCTAAACATAGTCAAATCACACTTTGACTTGCTAAAAGTGCTTTTTGGACTTTAGCCTTTGTCCCACATGCACCCAAATCTCCCTTTTTCTTCCAAACCAAAAACTATAAATAGGGCTATACCCCCTCCCTCATTTCCTAAGAATTCTCTCTTCTTCCTAGCATAGATTATAGCAATTTGTTTAGGCTTTAGATTGTATTTCATCTTCTTCCATTTGAGCTAAAAGCATTTGATTTTGTATTTCATAGCATTAACATGGAGTAAAAGGGAAGATCCATTGGCCTTGAAGCCATTAATGGGGAGATCTCTTTCTCTTAAACACATAACTGAATGCTTAGATCCTCTTAGGTTCATTATTTCAAGCTTTCAAAGAATAGAGGTTAACTTCATTTGCTTAGTTTGCATGTTTATTTCAAATTAATGTATGCAAAGAAGAAAACCTTGCTCATTTCTTATCACATGGTCCATTGATCAGTTTGCTAAAATCCTTTGGGGATTCTTTAGAGATTCTTACCCCAAATCCATGGCTTTTGCAACTTTTCATTGAACACATTTGGCACGCTTGGTGGGATGCACGAATACTTTACCAAATGGGTAGAGGTTGTCCCTCTTACCTATGTCACCGGTGTGCAGATTTCAAAATTCATCATGAACCATCTCATATGCCGTTACGGGATCCCCTTGGCCATTGTCACTGATAATGGTAAATCCTTCAAAAATAAAATGGTTAAAACATTGTGTCAACACTTCCATATCCAACTTAAGTGGTCTACCCCTTATTACCCTCAAGGTAATGGACAGGAAGAAGCCACCAATAAGACCCTTGTATAGATTATGGAGAAAATGGTCAGTAAAACCGGTCGTAATTGGCATCTGCAGATACATCCCGCCCTCTGGGCCTATTGTACCTCCATCCGCACTCCTACTGGTGCGACCCCATATTCACTTGTCTATGGCACTTTGAAGCCATTGTACCTTTGGAGGTGGGGCTTCCCTCCCGAGACTATCTTGATAAAGATGAATACTACAGAGTTGCTCGCCTAGCAAGTTATAAATATTAGATGAAAGGCGTATCAGAGTGCTCAATCTCCTAAAATTCTATCAGAACAGATTTTCCGAAGATATAACAAATGCATCATTCATCAGGAATTTGATGTAGGAGATCTAGTTCTCAAAGAAAACCAGAAGAATACCGTCAAAGACAGAGAAAAGAAAGGAAAGTTCAAGGCTAACTAGTTAGGTCCTTATGTTGTAATTGCAAAATATGGATCAGGAGCCTACAAAATTGCATATTTAGATGGTGAAGAGCTTCTAGAACCTATGAACGCCATGCACTTGAAGCGGTTCTATGCTTAGGCATGACAAGAATATCAAATAAGAACTAAAAATTTGAAAAACAAAGAAAAAACAAGCAAAAAAAAAAAGAAAAATAGTAAAGAAAAAGTAGGTCGTCCTCATGTGAAAACCACACAATTGTGGCATAGTGGGTAGGTCTTTGAGTGAAAACCAGTTTTGGCACTCAAGGAAGATTCACCGGACATAAAGTTACTCTTGTGAAAAGTGGGTAATAATTACCACTTTTTAGGTACGACTTCTCCTGCTAAGTCTAAGAACGCTACTAGGACCACCTTTGCCTTGCCATGATTTGGTTTGTTTTCTCTTGTATCTCGCACGAGGGACATTACCTTTCTATACTCCCATCCAATGCTGAGCATACATGCACCGTTGACATCTTCTCGCACATACATGTGTGGCATTCTACCTTTTGTACATTCCCACATCACGCTGGGGGCATCCACACTTCTTTGTTCTTGTACATTGCTTTCAAAACATGACCTTGGGAAATATAAAAACATTTATAAAATGATACACAAAAATCTAAACATCTAGAAAATTTCCCTTTTCAGGATAAAGCTACATTCATCTCACAATGTTATCTTAGGGAAACCTAGACAACAAAGTGAAAAACGTAGCTATAAAAACTTATCTTTTTAGATAAACCCCAAAAACATTAGAAAATATGTCAATGTTGTCCCGCAAAAACAAAGTAGTGCTTTAATTAATTTTAGTTGTTGGTTTGTATAGTTTTGATGTACTTAGTCTATTGAATTGTTGGTTCTTTAAATGGATCATTTGCTTATCTGATTTTGAATCTTGTTTGATTTAAATTATGTATTGCATTACATACATTTGGGAACTCTCATGCTTGTAAACAATTGTTGTAGGCTTCTTTATTTGTTATGTGCGTCTATTTGAAGTTCATTTTTACTTGCTTAGATTAGATCTCATCTTAATCTATTGTTAACTTTGCATGTGTTTGTTTAGTTGTAGTTTGTTGTGTTGTTTGTATGTGTATATATTTTTAGTTTTTTAACGTATGCTTGTGTTTTTGTATTGTTGTTTGTTATCATATCTATCATATATCATTTCATCACATTTCTAACATCATTCACTACATCATATATATACAAAAATGCTAAGTATTACATCATGCATGTATGCTAAGCTAATCATCCCATATCGTATCATCAATGGGGGCAAGAGGGGTTGCACATAATCACAAATCTATCCCCCCCACACCAATATCATCTAGTATCATCCCAAGTGCTAGAATACAAACTCAGAAATAATCATGAATCTAAAACATGTGGTGCTATCTATAGATATATCATCAATATGAAAGCATGAAATATACACATTTCTGAATCTAAGGTATGCCACATACATAAAGGAAAGAACAATCATACATCATAAATCCATCATAGTATGATACATCAAAATGTTTGTATATACATGTATAACTATCCAGTCAGTACTCAAAATAATACATCATCGATACAATATGCCATCAAAAAGGGGCATGCATAAAAAAGAATCGAGCCTTCATCACGAGGCGTCATCAAAATAATGGTATACACAGCTATACATCAAAATCAGCCTTCATAAGAGGCATGTATACAAGATATCTGTAAAAAAAGAATATAGAGCTCAACCACAGCTCTCACCCTCGTCGAGGCTCCAGGTCTATCACCTAGTCGATAGAATAATGGTGGCTATGATGGACCTGCACTAGGGTACCACCAAACTGTCTAGATGGCCCCTGTCCAGTCGACTACTCTGGTATAGGCTACCTAACTGATCTCACTGAATGACCTGATCTCCGTGACCTGGAGCCTATCACACTCACATTTGACTACTTGGAATGATACTACTCGCTGATCTACTGCACTGCCCTGAAGTAGGTAGTCCTATAGTACATGGCCTCACCACCGGATCTCATCGCATCTCGTATCAAATCTACATCTCCAGAAGTGAGAGCTACATGTAGGGTGGCATCTCATTGGCCTATCAACCTACCAATATTGGCTTGAGCCTGTCTCAAGGCAGCAACCTCTCTATCTCTATCTGTGGTAATAACTTGCACCTGGGCTTATGCCTGATCCCTCTGTGTAATATAGCCTTGTGACTGTGCCTGTGCATGGTCCCTCTGGGCCACAACCATCCACACCTCAGTCTGGGACTAGTGTAGGAGGCTCAATATTTGAGCACCCTATGCAGCCATCTCTCGCATCTGACTCTGCCATGAAGCACTATTGCTGCCCTAGGTAGCCTATGCCCTAGCCTGATCCCTCTCCGCTAACAAAATTTGCACCTAGGCGAGTGCCTGATCTCACTATGCTATAAGGGCCTATACCTGTTCCCTAGTTGTGTCTCTCTCACCAACCACATGTAAGCGTCTTTATAATCGCCACTTGTAACTATTGCGAAAGAGCAGCTCATTTACCCGCTAGTCTCTTACTCTCTGGAATATCAAGTGGTGGGCCCTTGCTCTGGAAGTACCTGTTGAAGAGGGGTATATATCCCCACTAGAATGCCCACTAGGGGCAACTCTATATCCAATTCCTTGTATACATGTCTTGGCCTAGGCCTGGGGCCCTATCCCTATGATCGCTGCTTTATGGTACGGGAACCTGTCCCCTGCCTCTAACATATTGGTGCACATCGGGCCCACCCTCATCATCATCATCATCACTATTAGCTCCACCCTCACCACCGCTTTAGGAGGCCCTTTGGAGGAGGTATCATGCCGGCGTCATATGCCACTCTGGGAATACTCAAATGGTGTGAGAGCACACCATGGTACCATGGCCCATACTCCATAAAAGTACCTGGATCTCTAATATGCCGCAGTGGTACCCACATAATGAGTACCACCTATCAAAAACTGGCCAGTGCTCTATCATGAGTAATTTGTGGATCCATATCAAAATGCTCTCTAGCTCTGCGCAAGCATACCATCATCGGCCCGGGAACATCACAGGTAAGGCCAAACTACCTCTGGCACCGATCTACTATGTATAGCTCCCACATATAGCTGCGGCTGCCCAAGATAAAATGTTTAACGGTAGTAGTGCTAAGCTCTAAATCATCCCTGCAGCCACTAGAAATGTTTATAAGGCCTCCATACTGATGGAATCTTGCATGACTCATCCAGTGGCATCGGTAGTGGTATGTAACTCCCATAAATGGTCACACATCATCCCCTACCGGGACCCAGCCCATCGTAGAAGGCTCGTCGAGAGCCCAAACTCTCAGAACACCTAAGGGGTGACCAATAACAATGTGGTCCCACGCCCAAATCTGTAGCAAATGGGTTGGCTCTACAGTCTTCTGACGGTAGTAAGTGATCAAATGAAGGTCCTAGTATAAGTGTGCTAAAATGCACTGACCCTAGCAGTAGGTCTCTCCCTCCACCAAGCCGCGTATCACTCCAAGGAGGCCAAGTGGAAATGAAGCACCAGTCTTGTCAGGGAGCAAAACTCCACTGACAAAGGCCATCATATAGACCACTACTCGGTCTAACTCTAGATCATCAATACATCATGATAATCTAATAGACATCCCGTGTCGTGGTATCGTGGGGATGCCAAATAACTCTACAATATATCAGTTGAATGTCAATCTAGTGGCTCGTAGTCTTGATAAGTTGCCCCTGAATCGGGACCTGCATGATGCGCCATACATCCTCTAAGGTAATGGTAATCTCCCCGGTCGGGAGGTGAAAGCACTGACTCTCATTGTGCCATCGCTCTGCTATGGCTGTCAAAAGGCCATGGTCTAATGTAATCTATGGCATCTCGGCCACATGAGTTAGTCCTATCACATATAAGAGGCTCTCCAGGGTCGTTCTATCATCATCATCAAATTGTGCCTCTATCACAACTAACCAACCGTAGCACTCATGAGTCTGAAGAACGGGTAACATACGCTGCAAAATCAACGCAAGTGTTAGGCACTTACCTATTTCTATATATTTTTCTAAGGAAAAATAATTCTTTAAATCATCTAACTTACTAATTATTCCTTTCTTCTAATCTACTCTAGTCTAAATTTTTCTATACTTGGCTATTTTGCTAGCGGGGTTTGTTCGCATCCCCGCCAACGCATGCGCACCCCCCAATCTATTTTCCTCTTGGTGTAAGCCACACGGGATGCCTATGTGCCCGATGATGACACTTACGCACCTAACGTTACGCACACATGTGCGCGTATCTCATTTTGCTTCCATAAAACACATATGTGCCCCTAAAGCGCTAATCTCCTTTTTGACGGAGTGCGCGTGCGCATATCTTCCTTTTTGATAGGTACGCGTACACATCCCTGTCCCTGTCTAGTATGGATGCGCATGTGCGTCCATGTTTGTTTTGATGCATGCACATGTGCGTACCTGTCAAACCGATGTATACGCCCATGTGCATATGTCAAATTCCGTCCTACCTACCCTAGAAAAACCCTAAAAAAAGTAATAAATGCGTAATTAATAGGGAATAGGCCACTCATGAAAGGTCCATCTATTGGGTCCCACATGTACTCTCGGATGTGATCCACGTGCCTCATCCTCCTTGGTATTCTTGCCATCTCACTCCAGGGCTATCGCTTTCGCTCACGGTAAAAATTTACAAAGGCTCTGGTAGAAATGATTGGTCGTGATTGTTTTACCGACCCAGTGGGTATATTAACCCGTCGTGATGCCTCTGGGGCATGTTTTCTCCATCGTGATCATTCTAACCTTCTTCTATCTGCTATGATAATTATTTTTGTATTAAAATAATTATTTTTACTAATTTTCACACATTGGGGCACTTCGTGCCGTCCAATGGTCACTTCTAAAATCTGATGGGATAATTTGCGCCCCTTTGGTGCCCTTTTCTTACCTTTTCCTCTCTTTTTCATCTATTTCTCCCCTTCGTGATAATTACTTATTAATTTATTTTAAATAAATTATTCTCGACCTGTTTTTCTTCTTGTGGGAATATATTTTGGCTTTCTGATAGCTTTTCCTTCCCACTATCACCCTTGCACATATTTTTAGAAGATCTTAGATCTTTTGAAATTCTTCTGACTGATAAAAAAATTCAAAAAATTAAAAAAATTCAAAAAATTCAAAAAGTCAAAAACATTAAAAACTTTGAAAATGGCTCAAAATTGGTTAAGCTAATCATCTACGGTGAAATCTATGTCTCTCGCATGACACTCATCCCAGATCTTGCTGACGTTTTCAAATTGTTTGAAACAACAACTCACACATCACCAAAATCTTCAATCACCTACATAAGCTATGTTTCTTACTTATTATGTACTCTAGGGCATTATTAGTTGCTGGTACTATTTTCATCGCGCACTTTACTTTTCGCAGGACCCAAGTGTCCTTCATCTTTTCCCTTGCATAAAACACTTTTCTTGGGGCATCATTCTTCACCCTTGTCATTTAGTAGAACATTTGGGACTACATCTTGATAACAAAATATTTGTGCAACTATCTTGAACGTTGTTGGTTTAAGTGTGTGTGATTGTACGTATTTCCTTATTACGTGATTTTGTTTATTTCTCGTATTGCATTACATTTGTGTATGTTGCATGGAATTGGTTATTTTTAGCACAAGACGATCATTTGTATATTGGATTTTCATGTCATTTTATGCCTACGTCACATGCTCATAGTTTAATAAGGATCAATGAGGAGGATCCTAAGCATATACGATGATAAAAAATTAATAGCAATTGATTTGTGGAGATCTCAAGATCCCTATTTCTTCTTGTTTCCCATCTTCTCCGTACACTTTCCTTTCTGTTGTTTCCTTTTTCGATCATGATCGAGTTTCTTCATCACCCCATGACACTCGAGGGGGAATCCTTCGTCCTTCATCCTGTTCATTTTTCTTCCACCCCTTCAAGAAATTTCTACTTATTTGCATTTGTCTACTTTCTTTGAAGTGACGTAGCTTACATCACCTCAAAGAGGGGCAAATGTAGACACCTATAGTTTGATCAATACACTATTATTTCTAATGGTGCACTAACACTTCTTCCCTTTATAAATTGACAAAGACACCGCCAGATTAGACCTATCTAACTCCCTTCTCATGACACCTTTTTGGTCATTTTTCCTCTTATAAACCATTTAAACAGCCGTTATAGCCTCGTTCTAACTACATTAGCTTCTTATTCCCTTCTAGCCTGCTTCTATTAGCTCCTTGGAATATCAATCCACTTCATTGGATTGATTAAGCCCTTCAGAAACCCTTCCATAACCCTAATTACTCTCTAAGAGAGATTAATTAGTCTAACCTAGTTTAAATACCCTAAACATAGTCAAATCACACTTTGACTTGCTAAAAGTGCTTTTTGGACTTTAGCCTTTTTCCCACATGCACCCAAATCTCCCTTTTTCTTCCAAACCAAAAACTATAAATAGGGCTATACCCCCTCCCTCATTTCCTAAGAATTATCTCTTCTTCCTAGCATAGATTATAGCAATTTGTTTAGGCTTTAGATTGTATTTCATCTTCTTCCATTTAAGCTAAAAGCATTTGATTTTGTATTTCATAGCATTAGCATGGAGTAAAAGGGAAGATCCATTGGCCTTGAAGCCATTAATGGGGAGATATTTTTCTCTTAAACACATAACTAAATGCTTAGATCCTCTTAGGTTCATTATTTCAAGCTTTCAAAGAATAGAGGTTAACTTCATTTTCTTATTTTGCATGTTTGTTTCAAATTAATGTATGTAAAGAAGAAAACCTTGCTCACTTCTTATCACATGGTCCATTGATTAGTTTGTTAAAAGCCTTTGGGGATTCTTTAGAGATTCTTACCCCAAATCCATGGCTTTTTCAACTTTTCATTGAACACAACATGGAGAAGCAGTCTTCACCATCATGCACGTGCTCAAGAAATTCAAAAGTATGCTCGCCACAATCATATCAAGGTGTTAGTCTCCCACTCTTTGTCAGAGACTTCATCATGGGAGTAGAGATCAGTGAAAAGAGAGCACGATGGGTGACCAAAATCATGGAATATGATGTGACCATCAAAGCCACAAAGCTGGTAAGAGGTAACGCACTCTGTAGGAGCTTTTGAAGATGTGCAAAATGAATCTAAGACTTCATTATTTTTGGATGAAGGTCTTCAGTGTGTAGAAATTGAGCATAATACAGATCTTGGCACACACGATTGGATGAAGGACATGATCACATTCCTTTCTAAGGGTACATACCCTCCTGGTCTAAACAAAGTAAAGAGAAGACATCTAAGGTTACAATCTATCCCTTATGTTTTTATTGATGGATTTCTCTTCAAATGGAATATTGATGGTGTATTGTTAAGGTGTATCAACAAAGTGCAAATTGAAAAAGTGTTAGCAGAATTTCATGATGGATTCTCTGGTGGACACTTTTATGCCAAAACTACTGACAATGAAAATCATAATGGCAGGTATCTTTTGGCCTAATTTGTTTGCAGATGCACACAAGTGGGTTACAAAATGCAAATAATGCACTTTCTTTGTTGGAAAGAAAACATTAGCAATGCTTCCCCTTTGACCAATTTAAGTGGATCAACCTTTTATGCAATGAGGTCTCGACTTCATAGGCATGATCAATCCACCTTCAAGTACTAGACATAAGTGGGTGTTGATAGCTACGGACTATTTCACCAAATGGACAGAAGATGTCATGCTCAAAGAATCAACCGAGTTAGTCATCCTTGACTTTCTTGAAGGTATAATCACAAGGTTTGGCGTTCCTCAAACCATTATCTTTGATAATGCAAAAGCCTTCCTTGGGACCAAAATCACTTATTGGCTCTAAATTTGGGCATTTATCTAAATACTTCTTCCAACTATCACCCCTAAGGAAACAGTTTGGCGAGTCAAAAACAAGAACTGATCGAGAATCATGAAGAACATAATGAACATCAGCCAAAGACAATGGCATACAAAGGTCTCATGCGTGCTCTGGGTAGATAGAATCACAATTAAAAAGGAAATAGGAACTTTGCCTTACAAGCTTGTAAATGGCAAGGAGGATACCCTTCCTTTGACACTAGAGTTAAAATCATTGGTACTTGCCCAACAGCTAGAATTTGAAGGCATAAAAGAGAGAGAAATTAGAATGACAGAGCTGGTTAATCTTGAAGAATCAAGAAACTCTGCCATGATTAAGCTGGAACAACATCAAAAAACAACAAATAAATGGTTTGACAAAAAGGCTAGGCCTCAAGATTTCAAAGTTGGGGATTTGGTCTTAAAATGGGATGTTGATAGAGATAAATTAGGGTGTCATTCAAAGTTTGATGTACTTTAGAGTGGCCCATACATCATCAGTTCGTGCAAGGAGGCTAACTCTTCCGAGTTAACTCATCTTGGTGAGGCGTCTTTGTAAATCCCGAGTAAATGGGATCTATCTCAAACCCTTCCATTAAGTTTGCTGCATCATTTTGTATATATTAGATTAGTTTCAATTCCTCTAAGTGTGCTACGCACACATTGTTTTTTTGTACATAGTTATTTCTTCTCACGTGCTTCCTACCCGTGCTCTTCTTTTGCTTCTAAGATGCATGCCTTCCTTCAAAAACTTTAGGATTTAGAATAAAGTCAAGAAATGATCCTTCAAGTGACTTCGGATGTAGTTATTAGTGATACAAATCATAATTTCATGATTACATAATAGAATTCATGCCCAATGGATGCTTCAGGCTACTGATCTCCTTCATCTAGCAGGTAAATGGCCCCGAAAGTCACCAAAACTGTTATCCAAATAACTCACCTAGTTATTTGGAACTTGTATACATCTTTTGGATAAGCTCTTCATTGCAAGGTTACGTGTGCTCATGTTAACTTGGCACATTCCCTTGGTTGTAGATTCCTTACACACCTTACGCACTTCCCCTTCTTCCCTTCATTTCCTTCTCTTCCTTGTTTCACTCCTCCCTTATGCGCATCCTCTACGCATCCGCCTTCTTCCTAGCAGATATTAACCCTATGTGCATGCATTGCACTTGATTCAATCAACCAAGTCCCCTGGCCTTCTCGCGTGCCTCACATCATCTTGTAAATGTTTTGCCTTGACCATGTGTTCTTTTAATACAATTTTACCTCATATTTGTGCACGCATCGTAAATGCACCTTCCTTCTTTCTTCTCACCGTACCCTTTCCTTCCGTGCACATATATTTTTTCCCTCCTCTGCGCCTTTTCATGCCAAATTATCCTATGACATGCTTGAGTATGCCACACACAACCAATCCTCGCATGCCAACATAATGTTGAATCCTTGTAACAAATCAATGAGTGACACGCGGTAGAAATGACAAAACATTTACATAGTTGGCCATCATTTTAGTTGATCCACGCATGCTACGTGTTTTTGCATGTGCCAACGAATTTGAAAAACTTATGGCAGCTGTATATTTTACTACAAAGCTCGATCAGCGCACACTGGACTTGTCAAATAGGCTGATGTAGGCTATAGTGCTAGACATTCAAATTCAAATTCTTGGAGGACTGCAAGTGAGAAATGGGAAATTTTCTTTTTGGGCATTAATGAACATATCTAATTGCTTCAACCACCTTATTTGGTATGATCCTTCCTCCTTCCTTCTCCAACATGCCAAACAGACATGGGGAAGTGCATTTGATAGATTCTTAGGTGGATTTGTAGGTATTGAATGCTTCTTATTGGTGGTTGTATTTCAAATTCAGGTTTTCCCTCCTTCTCTTCTCCTTCCACATATTCATCTATAAATGTAAAATTTGGGCTCATTATTAACATTGGACACTTTGGATCCTTACGTATTTTGCTAAGGACTTCATCTTTTATGTATTTTGAGTTGCAGACCTCTAGATCTAGGTCTTACATGTGGATATCAACCTCTTTCACTATTGTAATAGATCTATGCATTTCATAAGTAATAGAAGCATAATTTTGTGACTATTCCCTATCCTAATGTGTTTGCATTCCTTCTTCTTTGCCTTCTCTTTACATTGTGTGCCGGTTGTACCATTTCACATCCCTTGCAGCTCCTTATTTAGTTTTGTTTTGTGAAAATGACTGGTAAATACATCTTAAGTTGTGTTACACATTCCTATCCTTCTTTCATGCATTTCCCTTCATTTTCACTCATATGAGATAGTGTTTATCCTATTTTCTAGTGTTATCACCTTTTAGTGTAGTTTCCTTTCATGTTAACCTTTTATCGCTAGTCCCTTGGCATTATTAGGTTAGTTTCCTTTTAGCACTAGGAGTAGTAGTAGCGAGTAGAATTAGATAGAGGCTGGCATTCTTCATAGATTTGTCCCAAGAGCGCAAGGTCCCACAACTTGGGGACAGTTCCATTGTTCTCACAAATAACTCTGTTCTTCTAGATCGAGACACGGGTGTAAGTTATGCGACCAATGGTCCCTCGGTTGGATATAGATGATGTCATAGAAGTGTGTAAGATTCTGTGCCAAGAGAATATCATTCCTCTTTTAGGAGAATGGTTAAGGGACATGATATTAAGCATTGGAGTAGAGCGTGAGAGGTAGGTTTTGTATGCTAACCTTCCTCTCCATAGCCTCGAATATGATAAGGAAATTACCTTGAATGCAGTTGTTGATGGATGAATCCTAAGCAATATTCTAATTGACATGGGAATAGAAGTCAATGTTCTCACACTGGACACCTTGAATCAAATGGGAAGGCCCCATTATAGCCATCTTCAAATGTGTTTTATATGGCCAATAAGACAAAGGGAATGGCCATTGGTGTTTTAAAAGATGTTGATATCACTATCTAATGGGAGAAATTCACTAGGGACTTCAAAGTCTTAGCAATTTCCGAGGTAGATAACTTTCCAAGCGTTCCTTGGGTGACCCTGGTACTATAAAAACAATGCTAACTTATGTTTCAACAAGGGGTATATAAGTTTTGAGAAAAAGAGGAATGTTTTATTTTCCTTTGATGGATGGGAAGTCAATGCCCTATATTGAGCCTTTAGAAGAAGAAGACGTAGATGAAATTTACGTGCGTACTATCCAGGACCTTGAAGTTTTCATCCAACAAAAGAGGGTGTTATTTAATGGGAAGACACTCAATCTATAAGTGATACAACTAGTGTTACATGTGAAAATTGGGCACATGTGACATATGAGTTAGTCGAAAGGAAGTTAAGAGGCTCTGTGATGATACTAACAAAAGTGCACTCAATCAAACACCTAAGAGGAAGAATTTGCCAAGTTATTCTAGGGGAGATGACCGTGATGTTTTCTAGTGAGAAATGGAGACCTAGTGGAGATGTGAGATCGAAAGGAGAAGGATGTTTAGCTATACCTTGCTTGGGACCACAACACGTTGGTGGGTGACCCATCACGATAACCTTCTAGAGTGGCACAAAGTGAGAATTGTGTTCTCTGTTAGGTTTTTCCGGAGTAATGCACCTACTATCATACAAGATTATCATGGGAAGGAACCCACCTCATTTCACGTCCAAGCATGTGAGAAGGCCTGGATGGAAGGTGCGGAAGCCTTGCCACCTTCTTTATGGGTGCATAATTTGTACTCCACTTTACAAGGTTGTGCATGCACATGGTACATTCACTTAGAGATGCACCATCAGATAAGAAATTGGAAAGAGTTGATGGTTGACCTCCTTCAAGCTTTGAATATCAGAGTACTAAGTCATCGGTGGATGAGGTGTTGTAGGTTGTTAAGCACCTAACTATGGGAGATAGTGCCATGGTGGAGGATAGAATACTAGAATTATTGGGTGAACCTGGCTTAGGAGTGAGTTTTGATGAGGAAAATCGGAGGAGATATAAATTGAGCGCACATGCATGGAAAGAAAAAGGAAAATTGGTCTATGTGATCGATGGTGAAGAAGTGGAAAATTTGGATGTTAACCATATTGTGGGTACATGTGAAGTTATGGATAGTGTTGATGAGAAAGCACACACCTACCATGAACCCCTAAAAACCAAGAAGGTTAACATTGGTTTGGAGGCAAACCTAAGGAGGCTACTATTGGAGATTACTGGACAAAAAGGAGGTTTCAAAGATCATGATCTATTGCATGAATTTCAGGATTTGTTTTCATGTGGGTACCATGAGCTTAAAGGAGTTCACCACTCCTTGGGAGAAATTAAGATCAAGTTAAAGGAGGGAGCACACCCAATTTGGAAGAGACCTTATTGAATGAATCTGAATCTACACATCAAATTCAAGGAGGAGATTGATAAGATGATTACATCATGCATCATTGAGGTTGTTGAAGAATCAAAATGGATAAGTCAATGGTCATCAACATTAAGAAGGATGGGAGGATAAGGATTTGTGTTGATTATAGGGATCTAAATGTGGCGTGTGTTATTGACCATTTTTCAACCCCCTTCACTGAGGAGATCCTGGAAGGAGTAGTTGGGCGTGAGATCTATTCTTTCATGAGCATGATTCTCAGGATATCATCGGAGTTAGAATTATAAAGGAGGACCAAGAAAAGAGAGTTCACCACTTTGAATGGGGAATCTTTTCCTACACAGTCATGTCTTTTGGACTGAAGAACACACTGTTGTGTTTTCACGCATTGTGGTGCAAACATTTCAAGACTTCATCCATAAGTTTCTTTAAGTCTACCTTGATGATTGGATGGTATATGGATTAGTGAGGGACCATTGTGACAATCTAAGGATGATGTTTGAAATATGTTGGCAGTTGAGGACATTCCCTCAACATTAAGAAATGTCTTTTTCTACTCCATTTGGAACCCTTTTGGGGCATATCATATGTAAGGAAGGCTTGTTGGTGGATCCTACCAAAGTTGTCATTATTATGGGATTGGGGGAACCTACTAGCCATAGTCCAGTGTGTGGATTCCTTGGGAATATGGGGTATTACCAGAAATTTATTAGGGGTATGCCAAGATCACCGTGCCATTGGAAAAGTTGCTAAAACACAAAAGTACATTTCACTAGGGAGAGGCACAACAGATGGTATTTAATACATTGAAGAATAAGCTTATCATTGTACCCATATTACGCTTTCCTTCTTGGGATAAGCCATTCCATGTACATGTTGATGCTTCAAGAGTTGTGATTGGGGAAATATTAGCACAACATGGAGAGGGAATTGTTGACCACACACTTTGTGATTTTCTAGTAGAAAGCTAACCCCAGCAGAACAGAACTATACTACTACTGAGCATGAAGCATTTTAATGATCTATGTGCTACAAAAATTCAAGAAGTATATATTGGAAACACCCTTTATATTCTACATAAACCACATGGCATTGAAGTACTTGGTAAACAAGACCATTTTACAAGGGTGCATATGCAAGTGGGTCTGTTGTTTCAAGAATTTGAGTTTACGGTTGTTGTGAAAATCGGGTAAGAGTAATTTGGGACCTGACCATTTATCAAGGATTGACTCAGGGGAGGACATGTAGAGCATTGAGGATACAATGTTAGATGCAAAACTATTTAGATTATGGCATGTGCCCTCTTACTTGGAAGATATTGCATTTTTCTCAAGATGGGTGTAAGCACGAGAGGAATGAAGAATTTGGAAAGGAAGTAGTTAGCCATAGCGTCGTCCCTACATGTTAATTAGTGGAGACTTATACAAGCTATGCCATGATGAGGTTTTGCATCGGTGTGTGTTAGAGCATGAACACATTGTAATCATGGAGGAAGCACATGGTGGAATTGTAGGAGGACACTATGTAGGGAAATACAACCATGTGCAAGATCCTTCTAGTAGGTTTTGGTGGGAAACTGTTTACAAGGATTATATGAGTATTACAAGGCTTGTGACCACTTCCAGTGCCTTGGTAAACTAGGGAAAAGAGATGAAATGCCATTAAGACCAATTTCCAATGTAGAACCATTCGAGAAGTGGGAAATTGACTTTCGTAGGCCATATTTCCCATCGCGTGAAGGACAAGTTCACGCTATATCATTACATGCATAGATTATCTTACAAGGTGGGAAGAAGTGGCACCTACAAGGGATTGCACAATGGTAAAAAGTAGCTAGGTTCTTGTGGGAAAACATAATCAGTAGATATGGATGCCCGTGAGCTTAACAAGTGATAGGGGTACTCATTTCTTGAATGAACATAGTTAGGATCTTGTTGGTAAAAATTCATGGTAGCCCACCACAAGACTACCCCTTATCACCCACAAGCTAATGGGATTGTTGAGGCATTTAACAAAATTCTGAATCACACGTTAACCAAGATTTGTGATGTGGGAAGAAAGGATTGGGATGATAAAGTTTTTGTTGTGTTATGGTCATACCGGACTACTTATAAAATATTGAACAAGGCCACACCTTTTCAATTGGTGTTTGGTGTGGAAGTGGTGTTACCTATTGAATTCATGTTACCATTGATGCATATATATATGCACATAAGAGGATTAGATGATGAAAAATTTCTTGAGGAGAGGATTGATAAGTTAATGTAGTTAGATGAGAGGTGGGCTATTGCTCATTGGAGTCAAAAAAATAGAAAAATCTAGGTAGAAGGCATGACATGATAGACACATCAAGAACAAATATTTTGAGGTTGGGAAAATGGTTCTATTATATGATTCCAAGTTTTTACACCATCTGGGAAATTCAAAGTCCATTGGATGGGCCCATACATTGTATCTTATATACTTGATTTAGGCACTTTCCAATTACAAGCGTTGGATGGAACACGTTACTAGGTCATTTCAATGGGAGTAGGTTGAAGCCCTACTATAAATAAGTCTTCTTTGTGTTTATAAATAAGGTAGTATTTCCAGTTAGCCTAGGATTTCCCTTAATGCATTTCCCTTATCTGTGTTTCCCTTTCTCGTTGTTTATTCCCTTTCATTTTTTTTTTTGTGTGTGTGTGTTGTGCACCGGTAGCCACTTACTATTTCAAAAAAATTCTATGTGAGAGGACCGCACATCTATTTTTGTGTGGGGTGAAGTGATGTGACAAGTACTAGAAGCTGGTATTAGAAGTTGTGTTTTGATGGCTCGGGTTGAAGGATCAAAAACATGTAGATTGGAAGAATGCATGTAGAAAAGGTGAACATGAGGATTTTGGTGTCAAAAGGCTTTACAAAAACACGTACAAGGGTGAGAAGTGCAGGAACAACATGAGGTAGGTGATGTCAAAAATTAGGATAAGGATAGAAGAAGTGCCTTTGATGGCACATTTGAAAAAGCGTGCTTGTGTAAGATCTTGGTCACTAAGGATTTTTACACGCTAGAAGGTTGTAGAATTTTTTGTGCACGATGGGTCCGGGGTAAAAGCGCTAAAGGTTGGCATTAGGAAAATCTACCTTTAATGAAAAAGTACATTGGTAGGTGGCATGACATTTATTATGGAAAAATAAAAGCTATAAGTAGAAGGTCAAGGTGCATTATTGTTTACCTTGTATTTTTGTTATCAAAGAGCTCTCATGAACTAGGGCATCCTTGAAGAAAAGTTGTGTGAAAAAGGGTTGTGAAGATTTACGTGCATAGCTAGTTTGATCAGTGAACCAAAGTGGAAAAAGAGTACATGGGCATGAGCGGAGAAAATCATGTGAGAGGATCCCATGGGTGATTACGTCATCTTATGGAAAAGGGGTTTTCTAGGTTAGTGTTCATGTAAGCTAGGGCACAAGGATTGAAGGGATTTTTGTAAAGGAGTAGAGCTGCAAAGTTGAGTAGATCCAGGATCAGAGAGAAAGGAAGAAATTTTAAGGACCTGATGAAGAAATGGAACCAAGGAAAGTAGAAAATGTTTCACAAAAGAAGGGAAAGGAAAGGGAAACAAGTTATCTCCACTGAGTTTCAATGAAGAATGGTACATGGAGATGCAATATCCAAATGGTGTATTACTTGGTAAGGAATGGGTATCACATGTTAGAAAGATGGTCATGAGTGACTACAACCATCAAACAAGCACCACAGAGAATGAGATGACATTGGAACTAGTTTTCCCTATAGATAAGAGGACACCAGATGGAATTCCTATCTATGATGATGAGGTAAAGGTGAAAATGGAGAAGGTCGGGTTATTGCAACTCTATGATTTGCCCTATTTGAAAAACCTAAGTGACTATACTAGTGGTTAATGTCACATGTGCATGAAGACCACTTCTACTTTGCAAGATGAAGGATGTGAATAACTCCCAACTGATTTCTAAGTTTACCGGTCTTATCTATGAAGGAGAATCATTAGATGATGACTTGGATGATAAGGAGGCCATTAAGAAGACCATTGAAGCTTATGACTACAAGAAGGGTTTGTGTTACTTTGACATTTCTGTAATTTTGACCCTATAATGAGGATGGCCATGTGTGCTTGGTCACAAATTTGAATGGGTAGGAGAGATGGACACAGATCAACAAGGCTTGGTTGAATGTTTTCCATAATATCTCGAGGGGACCATCTATAACCTATCGGCTTTCATAGTAGAAGAAATCATCAACGCCATGCGTGATGGAGAGAAGATCATGTTTGGTAATGTCCTCCTTACCATTGTCTTTTTGGAGATTGGAGTGCCCGATGGGCTAGATAAATTTGTTTGGGAATACCTAGATGAGAACCCTTCCCCACCAAAATATTTGAGCAATACACTTGTGACACCATGATGGCCACCCACAAGGTGTACCTAGAAAAATGGTATAAGAGGATGTGTGACACATTCGATGTTGAATGGAGAATACCCAAGTAGTTACCTACTTTACTACAAGGCGAGGTTGAATTCGTTGTATACCAACATTTTTGTATTGGAAGGTTTACTCTGACAGATGGCATCAAGGGTCCCTAGTGTAAAATTTTCATTCTCCTTCACAACACAATACTTCAAGGCGGGTCAATGATTCAAAGAGGAAAAAAAGATAAGGTTTGACCTCAGTATGGTAGACCAAGATTACGCATGAGTTTGCATAGAAAATTGATATATCCCAAGAAGTGTGCCTATGTGGAGAAGTATGTCTCCCATGACATACATATGTTGAAACCAATGACATTTCTTGTTTTTGAGGACCGCAACAAGGGTATACCTGTGTATAAGGCCTAAGTATGAGAAAGGCACTTACATTGAAAATGATGTCTCTATCCCAGAAGACCCCACCATAAGGAAGAAGGTCACACCAAGGAAAAGGGAGAGAGAGGAGGCTCCTGAGAAAAAGGCACCAAACACACATACAGTGTAGTTTGTAGGTGTGTAGGAGTCAGGTGCAAGACCAAACACCTATGCATGGAGGAAGAAGTCCCCCGCATGAAGAAAAAGAGAAGACACTAAGGAAGAGGCACTAGAGTAAGAGAAGTCCCCTACAAAATAATAATTTCTGGTGAGAAAGGATTCACCTAGGGAAGAAGAAAAATAAAAGTCTCCTATATTGGAATCACCAGTTAGGAAGAAGAAAAGAGTAATAGAAAAGGTGGACTCAAAAGAAACAGAGAGCATGGAGGCCGAAAAGGGAAATGAGGATGATGAAGAGCATGGTGAGGCTCAGAATCACCCTGTGTATGATGTACAAGAGTCAGATGAGGAGGGAAATAAAGAAAGGGATGAGGATGAGGAAGGTGCCCATAACTAGGGAGGAAGTGAAGAAGTAAACATGAAGGATCAAAAGACTCCAAGCCTTGACTAAGGAGTAGATAGAGGATGCCACGAAGAGGGAGGTAGACAAGCATTATAAAGGACTTAGTGGATCAAGAGGTGGAGCACAATGTCGAGGAAGTATTAAAGGAGACAGAGGAGAGTGTGAGCATTGGGAAGCAATATGGAAGCATGGGTGGGGATCCCAGCCTAGTAGTAAGCTTCCCAAAGGCAACACACATAGGTGGAAAGGGCATAGTAGTGACATAGGAACAAGAAATGACTTACATTAATGATCCAAACAAGGTACTACATGCGTGTTTCCAAAGTACCATGCCTACAAACCAACTCCTTGCATGGTCTTCTTTCGATGAAGAGGGTGTGTACCCACGCACATGAGGAAAATGCTATCTTGGGCTTTTGAGTCCCATGTTGATGAACCTAAATTTGAGGTCAACCGAGATGCATTGATGAAGATACCATATGCCAAGGGAGTAAACCCTCTAGTGAATTCCCAACAATTATCGATGAGCAAGTTTTAAAATGCTCAAAAAAGTATCGGTGGAGGTAGAAGCAAGACTCTTGAGAGAAATGATAGAATAAGGGTCTTGGAGGAAGAGCTTGAGAAAAAGAATGAGGAGATCATTGAGCGGGACAAAGAGATAAAATAGAAGGAATTGATTAGTTGCGCGAGTTAAGGTGCAAACTGAGGGATGAAAAGGAAAAGGTGTGCAAAATCCATAAGAAGATAGAGGTCATTTCAAATGCCATAATCTTGAAGCACCCATACCTAGCCCCGCTTGAGTAGAAATATGAGTCAACCATGCACTTCTTGGAAGACTTAACCCACATCCTCACCATGGAAAGGCGGCCACTTGCATTAGAGTCGGTGAAAAGAGGTGATGGTGCGCCAAAAGGAGGAAGAAAAACTAAATATTGGGGAGATGGTTACTCGGTATTCCGAGCTCCTTTCCATTATAAATACCTCCACAAATGGTTGAAAGGTTGTATATGACAATTCACTTGATGAGAGATAGGGTAGCGAGCATATTGGTTGCTACACATGAGGCATGGATCTAAAGGAATTTCAAGAAAAGAACAAAGGAAACAAGGTGGAGCGTGATAAGATCTGGACGAGGTTGAGAAAAAGTTGGAAGCAATCAAAACCTTATGGGTTTGGTTAAGAATCGGCTTAAGGAGCTATATCCCTAGGTCACTCGCAGAATGGACGTGTTGGGTGATCTTAGCAAGAAACTAGAAGGCATTATAGATACATTGAATGCTAAGAGAAATGAATTGATTTTTGATGAAGTAAGCACTCTAGTAGGTGACCTACTTCAGCAGGTGTGCAGGGTGAGGTAGATTCCTAGGAGAAGATTGAGGCAATTGTGAAGAAGGAATTCCCACTCCTCCTACAACAATAGTAGATTCTTCTATTCTTTCATTCTTTATTCAGATTTCCTAGTTCCACTATTCTTTATTCTTTGAAGAAGCAATGTTTTTTCGAGGATGGAGAACACGTGTAGTGTGGGGTGATGTTGGACCCTAAAATATTGGCTAAGTACCAAGAGGCATGCACGTGCATGCATAGGACCAGTGAGAAGAAGGGCACTCGAGGAAAGCGCACAGGAAAAAGGGGTTTAAGAAGGGTTTTAGTAAAATAAGGGCACAGGGGAGGTAGAACATGGGTTTAAAGGACTTAGCCATATTTGGCATTCTAGAGAGGCACTTGAGGAAAAGCATGAGGACCGACTAGGTATGATAAGTGGATAAGGTGCCACCTAGAGCCTTGGAGGCCAAGAAAAGGATATTCCATGTAGGAATATTCCTAGAGACATCATTATAGAGAGTGGAAGGTTTGTAAAGGGATAAGAATTCACCTATGAAGGACCACATTGACACTTGGCATGTGATCTACACTTGGAGAAGGCATGGCGGTGGGTGTTGATCTTATATAAAGGAATGCTCGGGCATAAAAAGAAAAGAGGTAGATGATGTGTGTATGGAGAGGCATAAAAGAGAGGTGGGATATACATATGCATATATGGGTATCTAGGAAGTAGAAGGCAAGGCAACAAACTGCTGCAGAAATGTTAGGTTGCACTAGGGTTTAGGATTTAGGGTACTAGAGAGCTATATAGAATGTCATTAAGAATTGACATTAATGTTAGGATCTGTAAATGGGTTATAGTAAGAAGGCATAGCCAGGAGCTCCGTTTAGAGCTTGTTGTATAGGTTGGACCTCTATCACTTATTATATATGGTCTGAGATGACCCTTTTGACTATAATGTGGCTACCATAACTCTTTTAAATCATATATATATATATATATATATGGGTTCATTTATGTATATCTTATTTATGGGTGCAAACCCTTCTGATATTTAGCATGTTATAGCTCAGATATGTTTTCCTATGGTTCATTCGGTGTTTATCTACCTTCTCTAATGCATGGGTGTGTGTGTGGATCTACTAGTTTTATGTTCTTCTTTTAGGATGCATGTATTTATATCTCTGCAAATAAACCCCAATTAATGGTGGAACCTTATCACAAAGCTCACATAAAAGAGGGATTTGCACTGCACACATGCCTCGGGTGAGCACCTAGTGCCCACTAGGTGATAGGCCAATGTGCTTGGGGTTAGAAAGAAGTATTAAGGGTAAAATAAACATTGCAGATAGGACCTATTTATTTCAGTTTCTTATTCACATGATGAATTGTTATTAAACAATAGATTGAAAACCTCTCTAGGAAGCACCACACTTCTTGGATCTAGCATATGCTAGGCAATCCACTGTCATATGCTATTTAATACTCTTTTGTGGTCTTGCTTTACATCTACAGGTAGTCCTTCCCAAATAAAAAGGAGTTCTCTACGATCAACTTGGATAACGTCAATACGCGCGCATTATACCTTCCACCTTCACCTCACAGGTATTCCTCCTTAACCATTTACCTTCTATCTGTTTCATCCTAGAAAGCATAAAACTTATTGGTGAAACATTTTGGCATGCCGGTGGGACCCATTTGGGGTTCTTTTCATTATTCATTCTTAGGGAATCATTGTGTGTTTATTTATTTTGAAAGAAAGTTCATATTAAAATCTTCTCCCTTGAAAAATTCTTCTTCTCCTATTGATCTTAGGAAACTTGTATTTTGGATTAAAAAGAACACTTCTTTTTATTCTATATTGCATTAGTGAAAGACATACTCTTTCCTATTCATTATTGCTCTCATCGAATTTCATTGTGGATTTGGGTTTAAAATATTTGCATCTCATTTTTGTATGTTGCATTCTAGCTCATCTAAATTGTGGGCAACCTATATGCTGGAAGTCATGCCCGCTGATGGTTGAAAAACTGAACCGTAGTTCACATTTTACACACTCTTTATACCAAATCACGAAAACAAACTACACATTTCTTAAACAACATCTTTCCCTGGAAGAAGTTGTCAATGATCACACAATCAGAGGATTGACAGTGGGCTCCAGCTGGTTTTCTGGCCAGTTATCATATCAGAGAAGGATCCCCACGCCAAAACTTACCTGAAACCAACCATAGTTGTTAGTTTCGTAGCGCACCTTCGGTAACCAAAAACTCTACTTTATTCACAAGTCAGTCCTAAATGGCATAAGCCACAACATAAAAATCTACATCATAGGATTTCATGTTTTGCTAGCTTTTGCTTGATTTTTGTTTTGAGGTGTGAGTTCATTCTCTTCATTTTTCTCTCCCTACACACTCCACCATCATAGTTGGTGTATTCCAACTATTTCGAATGTGTTAGGGCTGATCATTTCCATACTCAGTCTTTGAGTTGGTCTTGTTATTTGACCTAAATCACCAAAAATTCAATTTTCCATCTTTCATAGATTTCACATGATGGCGGTGGTCCAGTGGACCACCATCAATTTCATCATCTTACCACCGTCGGTTCACTAACCGCCATCGGTTTTAGGTTGTTTTGGTCATTTTTTCCAAAGTAGCATCAAATCTTCATTTATTTTCTTTCTATGACTTCCTTGGTCATCTTACTAGTCTCTAAGTCTTTGATATTACCTTCAAAGTCCAGTTCTATCTTGTTTTCACCATTTATTGCTAGAGTTACCAATATGACATTTTCCCACAGTCATCATCGACATTGGTCTATCTGACCGGTGGCGTTTACCCCACATCTTGGCATTGGTTACCCCAACCAACATTGGTCTCTGTGTTTTGAGTTTTCAATCAGAACAACAATCAAATCACACATTTTAGACCCATTTTTCTCCATTCCTTCTATGTGTTTCTGCATTATCAGCAAAACACAGAATACCTATTCTATTTTCAGTCACATGGTTTCGACTGTAGATAAGATAACGCTCTTGTGTTTCATGATAGCCCACCTGTTGCTCCCACTAGCCCATTGCCCTCTTCCATCTTATCACCTATGGACCCCAATCAAGCTCTTTCCATACCCACTGGTGATGAGGAGTTCGTGAGACTCCTTGATCACAACCCCACCACTCTACAGTATTATCTCACTCATTCATCTACCCATGATTCATTAGGGAAACTTGTATATGGCATGCATGTGTCCATTCCTCCTACCCTTGCACCCACTTCTGCATCAACTACTACTAGCTTGGCCTTACCCTCTTCCACCTTACCACCTGTGGTTTCCCAACTTGACCCTACATCATCGATATATGTTGCACCTATGACATCGATCTATAAACTCTTCAACTTTGGAATTATCCATAGAATCACAATTAATTGTTGTTGTTCTACTTTCTATTAGAAAATAACAGAGATAACTAGTGAATGAATTATACTTGTGCTTAGAATCAACAATTTGTAGAAAGGGAAAGAATATAGACTCATACACCAACAATTTTATCCTAGAAAACCTCCAGAGGAGGAAAAACCAATCGGGAAGGGAAATTTCTCTTTCTTCCCACTTTTATTGGCCAATTCAATAATAAGTACAAAAATTACAATAAGTATGAAAGAGAAGTAGATAATATCTCACACTTCCTCCTAGTTACTTGTTTACTCTGACTCAATTACTCCTTTCTTCTACAAATCAAAATTCCAACACTAAGAGCTTCTTACTCACTTGCTTCATGATTTGATGCCTTTGTTCTCTTCCATAACATGCATTTATAGTCTATATCATGTTCTCCATGCATTGGAGAATAGGAAAAGTCATGCGAGAAGAAGAGACATGGACACCCTTTGGAATTTTGGGACTGTTCGAGTCATATTTTATTTTCGTCCCGTAAGATCCAGGATCTGCCACCCAATGCGAGACCAGTGGTCCCAAGACCGCCACCTGGTGGTGGGTCGGTGGTTTTATAACCGCCACCTGCGCGGTGCGGCGGTCCTGCACTAAGCAGACAAAACCTCCGTGTATATTTTTCTTCTTCTTCGTGTTGGCTGATTTGATAAAGTAGAGTCATTTTGGATCCCTATGGATCACACATCCCATACTTAGGAGGATTTTAGTCCCAAAAAGCTTAGTAGGGGAGTAGATGAGGAAATAATTCCCTCACTTTCTCCTTCGGGTACCATTGGGCCTGCCTTGGTGTCTTTCCTTTCAGTCCAATTTGCCAAGACTCCTGCAGACATCTCTAGTCTCTCTGACCTTTTATTGCAGTACTACATCCTCCTCCAATTCACCTTGTGATTCCAAGATGTAATCCTCAATGGAAGGTAGCAACTGTAGTTCTTCATCTTCATCTAGCATGGATGGCTCATATAGGTGCAAGTTCTCACAGTTTACTACAGAGTACATCCTCATGAATGACGGAAAATCAAGTCGAAAAGCATTTTCTCTCCAATATGGTGCTCATATAATATGGTGCTTGACTTGACCTTGTAGTCTCTCCTTGCTCAAGTAAAGCCAAACTCTATCTCCAACATGAAGCTTATGTTCCCTTCTATGTTGATCGTGCCTAGATTTGTACTTGGCCTAAGATTTCTCTAGTTGTTCCTTGACTTTGAGATGGATTTTCCAGATCCTCTCAATGAATTTATTTCTCTAGTCACCTTTGTGTCTCATGTATCCTTCTCATCATGTTGTCCAACTGCTATGTCCAACGGATTTGTAGGTAGATATCCCAAGCATGCTTCAAATGATGAATTCATAGTGGATGTGTGTATTGCCCAACTTTAGGAATGCAGAATGTAGGCTAAGGACTCATCCTAAGTCCTTGGGTATTTGTTGTTATACCCTCTGATCAACTGTACTAAAGTCTTGTTTACCACCTCTGTTTTCCATCTATCTGTGGATGGAAATTTGTGCTCCTGTGTAACCTAGTATCCATCTTGTCCCACAAAGTAGTCCAAAATTTCCCCAAGAACCTAGAATCCCTGTCAGAAACAATAGACTTTGGCAAACCAAAATGCACCCATACATTAGCAAAGAAAAGATTTGTTGCCTCATGTGCTTTTATTGTATTTTTACATGCGATAAGAATACACATCTTACCAAATCTATCGACAACAACATAGAGATAGTCATGGCCATGTTTAGACATAGGTAATCCTCCTACAAAATCCATAGAAATTTCCTCCCACGGACGAGTAGTACTGGCAAAAAGGCATATACAAACCTTCCTTCCTAGTCTTAGGCTTGCTAGTACAACAAAGTTTACATCCACATATAAATTTTGATACTTCTTCTTGCATATTGGGCCAATACACGTACCTTTGCAAGTGGGCTATGGTCTTACCAACACTGAAATGTCCCACTACTTTCGAGGTATGTGCTTCCCTCATAAATAGAATTCACTCTTCTTTTGGCACGCAAAGCTTCCCCCATCGGTAGAGCAGCCCATCTTTGAGATAACAATCTTCAATCCTTGTCCTTTCAGCCCCTTAGGACTGCAACTGATAAAAATTTCACCCCAAATTCTTTTTCTTGGGCATATGCCTCTCCGTAAGCTTCATTCGTGAAGGGCTCGATCTAAGAGATAGTGGCCAAACAAGAAAACTTCTCCTATGTGGGTGGCCTAGACAACATGTCTGCCACCAATTTTATACTACCCTTCTTGTATTTAATCACCAGATGGAACTATTGAAGGAACCCCATCCATTTGTAGTGCCTTGCCTTCTGTAATTTAGACTATGCTTGCAAATACTATAGAGGTTTGTGGTCAGTGTGCACAATAGTTTCTTTACCCAACAAATAATGCTTCCATTTTTTAATTTCCTGAACTAGTGCATATATTTCCTTATCATATACTGAATATCCTTTAACTACTGAAGTGAAAGTTTGAATGATAACATGTGGGTTTACCTCCTTAAGCAACAACATTGCGCCCATGGCGTAATCATGCGGCATCTATCTCTACTTCAAAAGGCTGCTGCAAATTAGGAAGAGCAAGTCTACGGAGCATGACTAATATTTTATTTCAATAACTCAAATGATTTGTCTTTTCCTTACCCAGTCAAAACTCTTACTCTTTGTGGCCACTATGTGTAGAGGTGTTGTGATCACAGAGAAGCCCGGAATGAACTTCCGCATGTATTGTACTGCTCCCACAAAACTCCTAGTTTCTATGGCTCCTGTTGGTGTTGGCCAATTAGTGATGGCTTCCACCACCTTTGGATCCACTTGTAGCTCTCCTCCTCAACCACATGCCCAAGATAGACAAGTGATTGTTTGGAAAATTCACATTTCTTCATATTACAAAATAATTTTTTTCTCCTGAGAACTTCCAAGACTTGCTACAAATGAGTTAGATGTTCTTCCCATGTGGCACTAAAAATCAAGATATCATCTAGATATAAAATGACACATGAATATATGAAATCCCACAATACATCATTCATCAATCTCATAAATGTAGCGGGTGCATTACATAACCTAAAAGGAAGTACTAACCATTCATAAAAACCCTATTTTGTCTTGAAGGTAGTCTTCCATATATCCTCCTCCTTCATTCTAACTTGGTGATAACCTGACTTGAGATCCAACTTCATGAAAATTTTGGCATGCTGAAGCTGGTCCAAGAGATCATCTATGCGGGGAAGTGGATATATGTTCTTTATGGTGATCTTGTTCAAAGCACGGTAGTCGATGCACATTCTCTAAGAACCATCCTTCTTTGGCACCATCACAATAGGTGAACCACATGGTGAGGTGCTCGGACGTATCACCCCTTGGTCTAGTAGTTCCTAGAGTTGTTTCTTTACTTCAATACTCTTGAGCAAGGATTTCCTATACAACCCGATGTTTAGTAGGGGATTCTAGCAATAGTGAATCTCATGCTCTACTTCCTGTTTTGGTGGTAACCCATTGGGAGCCTAAAATACTTCCTGAAAAGACTGAATAATACTATCCAAATCATGTTTTCCCTGGTTAGAAATCTCTGCAACTTCTACCCCATCTTTTTATTCTTAATAAAAGTAAACAAAACTGATTATGATTTTCCTAAATAAGTCATTTTGCTTGGTTAGCACTTACCATAGTAACTCGTGTCTTACGCTAGTGTGCCCGGATGTTGTAGCTAATCCCATCCTTGACCCATCTGTATTGGTTTTCCCTCCTCATAAATATAGCATCCCTAACATACAAGTAAGGACTCTGAATACAACATCAAAAGCATCAAGTGGAATAACGTCAGCTTCAAAAACATCAATATATTGGGAATTTATCCCAAACTTGACCTTACATCTTCTTGTTACCTGAATTTCAACACCCTTCTTCACCCAACCCAAAGGATAAGGGTGTGGATGCTCGTAAGTCTCAAGACCAATATTCTTTACAACTACTTCAGAAATCAAGTTAGAGTGAGAACCGGTATCAACCAAAGTGTTTACCTTAGTTATCTTGACATGGATTTTGATCTGGAATAGTCTACTCATCTCCTCTTCCTGGTTGTCCATGTTGGTGGCCGTGCATCCAAGCCTCTTGTCTATATCAGAGTCATCTTTGATTTACACCTCCCCTTCTGTTTTCACAGCTGTAATGGACTTATTCGATTTCTTGGTTCGATTCTTTAGATGCAACTTGGATGCAACTTCCAACATGTAGCGTCGAGTATGACCATTGAGTTCATAGTTCTTGCAAAAATCTTGGGATCTTTACAAGTATTCAAAGTAGTGGCAACTTGTTTACCTTTCCCTTTCCACTTACCCTTGTTACTTGTTTTCCCAAACTCTTTCTTCTGCTGATTTGTTGACTTCTTTACCCTTGGCTCTACTTCTCCTTTCTTCTTTTCATCATCTATGTAGTACGCATATACGCATGCTTCATTGAGATCTTTGGGTTTTGTGGAGATGACTTTTCTTGAAGGTGAGTGTGAATTCCTCCCAAGTACTTGGTCAGAATATCCTCATCCTCCAAGTCCATGTTAAGCAACATGGCTTGCCTTCAAAACTCCATAGTATAGTCCTGCACACTTTGACCATTGCCTTGTCTAAAATACTACCATTTAATCATTTGGTTAGTCTTATGGCCAATAGGATAGAAGTTAGCTCTAAGTAGTTCTTTAAATTCTTGCCAAGATTTCACAATAGGACACTTTTTCTTTTCATAAGTGGCAAGATGGGTTTCCCACCAAACTAGAGCATGTATCTCCATCTTGAGACATGCAAAGGTGATCCTCGTGCCTCGGTGACATTATGGATGCTAAAGTAGACTTCTAACTATTTTAACCATTTATCAAGCAACTCTACATCTACTTGCCCTTCAAATCTTTTAATCTCAACTTTTGTTTCAACTTTAAAAGGAGTATGATCCGATTTTGCCTTTTCTATTGTGTTAGAAGCCTCTTCTTCATGTTCTTCCCCATAACTTTCTTCATGGTGGCTCCTTCCTATGCCAAAATTTTCAGCTAAGCCCCGAACCATTGAGTCCATGGAGTCTTGTTTGATAGAAGTTATCTTCTGTAAATCAGCAAGCTCTTCTTGCCTTCTAAACATCCTATCCATCATGGTCTCCAACATCTCGATTCTATGGACCAAGTTCTCTTCCTCCATTTGTCCCCAAATTCTTTGTTTCCACTTCTTTGTAGAAATTTCTGGATTGCAAGGTAAAGCCTCTTCGCCTTTAGATCTCGTCACTGTCATACAAATCTAAGAATGAATACCACAGTCCTAGATAATTGTTAGCTCTGATACCAAAATGATCTATAAACTCTTCAACTTTGGAATTATCCACAGAATCACAATTAATCATTGTTGTTCTACTTTCTATTAGAAAATAACAAGAGATAGCTAGTGAATGAATTATACTTGTGCTTAGAATCAACAATTTGCAGAAAGGGAAAGAATATAGACTCATACACCAACAATTTTATCCTGGAAAACCTCAGAGGAGGAAAAACCGTCGGGAAGGGAAATTTCTCTTTCTTCCCACTTTTATTGGCCAATTCAATAATAAGTACAGAAATTACAATAAGTATGAAAGAGAAGTAGATAATATCTCACACTTCCTCCCAATTACTTGCTTGCTCTAACTCAATTACTCCTTGCTTCTACAAATCACAATTCCAACACTAAGAGCTTCTTACTCACTTGCTTCATGCTTTGATGCCTTTGTTCTCTTCCATAACATGCATTTATAGTCTTTCTCATGTTCTCCCATGCATTGGAGAATGGGAAAAGTCATGTAGAAGAAGAGACATGGACACCCTTTGGAATTCTGGGACTATTCGTGTCATATTTTATTTTTTGTCCGTAAGAGCTAGGGACTGCCGCCCAATGTAGACCGGTGTCCGCCGCTCATGTGGGGTGGCGGTTTGTAACCGTGGCCCTACATAGGGCGGTGGTCCTATCACTAAATAGATAGAACCTCCGTGTATATTTTTTTCTTCTTCATTTTGGTTGATTTGATAAAGTAGAGTCATTTTGGATCCCTATGGATCAACATCTGTCATGTTTTTGATGTTTGTCACTCCTATGATGTTAACCATGCCTTTATCAACCACTTTAAGTGTAGGTCTATTTACACCCACTACCTATCATATACATATTACATCTCAAACCCACTATTATTGTCAACAGCCCACACACTCCCTTCCAAAAATTATCTTCTCCATCCATGAGTCTCTTCTTCTGATTGCTACGAGATTCTTTATGTCCATTCCACCTACCTACACTTATCACCAACAACCCCCTATTTCATCTCATGCTTATTAGGATACTTTCCCTCCACATCTATTCCGGCCAATGTTCCTTCCTCACAATTTTTGTACTTGGAACCACCACATACTGGGATGCCACCCATGTCATACCCTCCTAATCTACCCCCTTATACTGCAAGGGGTGCCCCATCATCACAACCTACCAATGATCTTATCAAAATGATGATGGACAAGATGCAGACATTAGAAGCATCTATCTCCAACTCACGTAACTCTCTAACATATGATGATATTTGCAATGAGCTCATTCACCCATCTATTCGATTCATTTATACCCTCCTTATTGGTAAATGCCCAAATTTAACCGATTTCAAAGAAATGAAGACCCATGACATCACTTGTGGTATTTTAAACATGTGTGTTAACTAATCACTCATGATGATGCTTTGATCTTATAGACATTCCCAATGTCCTTGACATGACCAAATTTAGATTGGTATAGTGTTGTACTCAGGCATTCCATCTTTTCATTTAATCAGGTAGCTTAGGATTTTCTAGACCAAATTTCTATCAACATTGTCAAAAAGGTCACCATGGTGACTTATGACGTGACACACCAATACGAATACGAATCTATCACAGATTTTTTTACTTGTTGGCAGATCCTAATCAACCAACTCACATTCCAACTACCTCAAACCAAGTTAATAGATTTTTCACCAAAGCTTGTGCTAGACACATCTCACCAACTCTCCAAGTTCAAACCTTTCGTGTGTTTGACAAGGCGTTCACCATGGCCCTGGAAACTTGAAATCCGTGCCTTTAAAGAGAATAAGATGTAATCACATAACAAAAATGTTGCATTTAAATCAAATGATACCTCTTCTTCTTACAAACTGCAAAATAATTATTATAAATCAAAAGGATCTACTAATGCAATTGTTTTGAAAGTTTTCTGTCTCATCCATCCAACCAATCAAAGCCTTCTTCCAATCTTTCTCTTATTCAAGATTTTTAGTTCAAGCGGGAGCAATGAAAATATACTCCCATAAGAGAACCCTACTCTTTAGTTTTAGAAAAAATTCTAAAAGCGAGCAGTCACTCTTCCACCCGTCAAACCACATATTGGTTTTGACCCCTCTCATCCTGTGCCTGCATGGTACAAAGAAAATGATTACTATAACTATCATTGCATTAGAGGTCATAGCGATGGTAATTGTATAACTTTCAAAAACATCATCAATAAATTTTATATAATGGAGATCTTGTCTTGGATAACCCTAATGCACCAAACTAATCAGAACCTTCACATCTTCAAGAAGTCATTCCCAAATCACACCCCATCATTTAACCAAATAGGAAAAACATCAACTAATGACAGTAACGTTCGTGAGGTTCATGTCATTTTTGACATCATATCAGCTCTTCCTACTCAATTTCCTCCCACTCCATCTTTTGAGGAGATTCTTACACGATCTCCTTCATCTACAGAGGGACCTATTTCATTTACTCCTTTACCCATAGAGGAGTCTCCCTTATCTTCTCCTTCACCCATGGAGGAGTCCACCATATCTTCTAATGCAGTTTCCCCACTCACCTCTCAACCTGACAAACAACCCATAGTACTTACTCTTCTACCCATGGGAGAGTCATGCTTACCTTCTTCTTTTCAAAAGAAGAACTTACCTCATCCAACTTTTCATCTCCCCTACCCACAGGGGATCCATTAGTAGCGTCCCTTCCTATTGGTGACAATTCTCCATTGGCTTTTAAGGATCCTATTGATCTGCTCTCATCTCTTCTACCCACATAGAGTCTAAAGCCAACCATTTCTCTATCTCATAAACATTCTTTACAGGATTACTACCAAATCAACATCATCCCCCTACATCAGTTTCATTCTCACGTTTGTCGACCACTTGGATTATGTTGACAATTCCATGCTTTGGGGACGTCTTCGAATTCTTGTCTCAACTCAAATGTAGATGTTGTCTGTTGACACTTCCATGATCTATCCAAAGGTGTTTTAGGACAACCAAACCCACCATACCCATACTATTTTTAGTGACACCTTCTTCATCACCCTCACTCACACCTAAAAATTTACCATCAAATGAACTTTTTCCTATGCCTAAAACCTTACCTACATCTATATCTTCCTCCATGTCTAGACCCATTACCACATTAGGATTCATGTCGACATCAAGCCTAGTCCATCCTCTGTCAAACTAGATTTAGCCACATCCTCACAAGCCATCGTAAAGACTATTCCCCCACCTAAGAAGAAGACCCAACCTCTTAGGCCATATACACCAGCTTCGCCCATTACCCCTCTGTCACCTTCACCACTTCCATATATCCTAGGTCCCCACCCATCAACCTTGGTCAAGCAGCCTCCTACCCAAAGTAAAACAAAAACACAACAGCCCACCTCATCACGATCCTTTGTTACACCCAAATTACCTAAATAGTTTACTCCTTCATCATCACCTACATAATTTCTACCTCCTATACCTACACCACTTCTTGTATCCTCATCATTACCCATGCCATTCCCTTCTCTTCAACCAATCCCTTCCATATTGCCTCTTACCACAACCTTCACCGCACCTCTATTATCACCTTGGCTAACATGTCCCCTTTCACCATCTGCCTTCCCTTCTACATCATGCACTTCTTCTTCACCTTTACCCAAGAAGGTGCAACCAAATCCCAGAACCCACTACCTTCCAAAGAGGTAGTTAAACCTACACCACCTTTAACAACTAGTTCACCTGCTACACCTTTACCCAAAAAGGTGCAATCTAAACCTAAAACCATACTATCTACCAAACAAGTAGTCAAACTTACTCAACCTCTAATTCCACCTCCAATGACGCCTCTCCCACCAAATTCACCCACACTTCCATCCAGACCCACACTTACTTCACATTGTGATCCATTGGCAGGGTCTTACGCCAACATCTTAGCTAACATTTTGGAAACCTTTGTCATCACATTGCCACCACTTAGACCTTACGACCCACTCAAACCTAAACCAGAAGGGTTTGATGATACCAAAATTTTGCTTATCATCATGTGTCAAGGCATGATGTGGAAAATTGTAAGGATCTTAAGACTATTCTTCTCCAACTATGTTCTCTCAAAGAAAAATTTGATGATGATGATATTTTAGATGAGGACCTTATTCCACCTACACCTATCACCACACATCCTCATCCCTTACCTATTCAGTGACCTCCATCTCCACCTCCATAACCCTTTTATCCTCCTCCAACATTTGAGATCAATATGGTCCGCATAAGAGAGCTATCCAAACCTCCACCAAAATTCCAATGCACCACATTACTTTCACAAAACCATTATATTCCCTCACCATATTTTTTCTTGTCTTATCACTACACCTTTCATGACTCACCTTCTCCTTTCATTGCAGATCAATATGGTTCAAGTTTCCACTCGAGCCCAGAAGGACAAAGGAAAGGAGAAAACAACCAGCTC
Organism: Taxus wallichiana var. yunnanensis; assembly: GCA_018340775.1. NCBI lineage: Eukaryota > Viridiplantae > Streptophyta > Pinopsida > Cupressales > Taxaceae > Taxus > Taxus wallichiana. Next base: position 785,636,420 of record CM031238.1, read on the forward strand.
ATCCACTACTCTTTTACCCAATATTCCATCTGTACCTGCACCAAAAATCACCATCCAGTGGACCCACATACCCTATTTCTGACGGGGTTTCCCATCATACAATGCTTAAATAATTACACTAGTCTCCTCTCAAAATGTCTTTATATGACCTTGTCCAAACCTCGAGTCTCATCGTTAGGCTCTTATTGATGTCTTGCAATCTATTGAGGTTCTACCTAATGACCCTACGCCTCTTGCATCCATTATCACTCCTCACCATGTTACCTCTCTCACAACTTTTACCCTTCCTTTGCTCCTACTACCACTCATCAAGTAATCGCTCTCAATTTCTCTGACGATGATATTGTACCTCTCTAATCGGATGATCTTGACCCACCCTATTTATTTTCATCTACATTGATAATATATGCATTCAACGCATTATGATCGATGGAGGTGCCAATATCAACATCATTTCCTCCCATGCGTAAAGCCAAATGTGCATCCCTACCAATTGCATGCATAATAACCTAGTTATGTTACATTCATTTAACGATGTCATGACTTCCACCCTCGGCACCATCATTCTCCACATTCACATGGGCCTCTGTACCATTCATGAATTATTATGTCTTAGAGGGGGAATTCCAATACAATCTAATGCTTGATGACCACTGGATTTGTGCCATGGGTTGTTTTCTTTCAACCTTACATTGTTGTTTAAAATTTGAACATGAAGGACACAACTATACCATTCCATCTAAGCCTTCACTATTCAAGAACCTGTAACATGTTGTATCGACCCAATGATGTCCTTATACCATTTAAGGCATCTACCACTGCTACCACTTCTTCTTTAGTAGCTACCTCATCCACCAATTTTATCGCTAAATCTTCCACAACTAACTCCTCTATTCCCACTCTTCTTAATGTAAACCGTAGTGTTATTCCATAAAATTGACAAGGAAATTTTACCTATAACCATACAAGAAAATTTTGTTTTGATCCCTCATTAGGGATCCCTTGTGTTCAGACGTTCTGAAAATCCCTTCAGGAAAATCTGGTTTCAGAACTTAGTCTTTTTGGTTTTTTTTTGGTCAGGCGCATGGAATGACTATGTAACACCAACTTTTGGTGCACCCCCTTAAAGCCTTTGGTGCATATTTTTCAGTGTTAACACACCTTTCGGTGCACTTTGTATGTTGAGTCTTCTCTGCATGCGCCAAGGCACATGCGCCTTCATGTTAGCACAACTTTTGTTGCGCCACTTTTCGGTGCGCCAAAGGGCGCACATAATCTCATGTCAACACAACTTTTGGTGTGCCAAAGCGCGCTTAGTTTCATCTTTGAAAATGCTTTGGTGTGCCAAAGGGTGCATGCTTTCCCATGTCGACAGCAACTTTCATGCGCCCTTTACAAAGTGGGTGGTGCATTTATGACTAGTTCACCTATATATATGTTTTTGCGCGCCCAAAATGTCATTTTCACTAGTCGCAGAGCACGTGATTTCTTTTCTCTGAGCCTGTCAGCCCCTGCCTCGTCGTTTTCAACGCCTTGTGGACCCGTTGCAAGTTTTTGCTATTTATCCAGGTAAGAGGTTCCTCTCCCTCTCGTGTGTTTTACGTTTTTGGTTCTTGGTGTGCTCGTGGTCTGGTTGTGGTTTGGAAGTATTGAAATATCAAAATGTTGGTCTAGCCTCCTCCTTTTGCTATCTTCCCATATCCCTCTCCCTCTGTCCAGATCTGCTAGTAGGGGAACTTGTCTAAAAAACATGGTTTTATTTCCTTTTTGATGAGTCATTTCATTTGCCCATAACCTACTCTTTAAAAACAAATGAAGAGAGAAATGAAGATGATATTTTTTTTCCCTTTAGGCGCACCCGGCGCGTCTTGCAACATCATAAACAGTTGCGCCCCTTTGCGCATCTGTCTTGCTCATAACATGAATAAAACCATGATGGCGCACCCATCACGCCTTTGTTGCATCTGGTCTAGCCTCGGCGCGCCTCCTCCATATCTTTCAAAACACTAGCCACTGCGCCGCAATGGCACACTAACCTTCCTTGTTGCATCGCATAAACATGCGCCCTTTTGGCGTACCTCTGTACTGCGCAACACCGCTTAATCTGCATAAGTGCAAGACTTTGAAGTCAAGCGCATTCCCCATTCTGTTGCATCATGTTGTGTAAACCCTTTGTCAGGCGTGCCCAACTACTTGGGGCGCACCAAATGTTCATGCAACATACAAAATTCATGCACCTCTTGGCGCATCCTGTCTCTATGCAACACGATGTTTTCATGCGCCCTTTTGTAAAATGCATCCTGCAGTATTCATGCGCCATGCGCCTTTGGCACCAGTTTAACCCTTGTAACACACTTTCCCGTGCACCTTACCTATTTAGCCCTGTAAGCTGCAGCTTTCATGCGCCATGCGCCCTGAGTCTCAAAATCTCTAACTCTTTCTTCTGCTAACATTTCAATGGAAGATCAAATGGCTAATACAACCTTTTTGGATTGGGTCTCGCTTCTTCTTCATGCAGATCAGCAACTGAGTTCGAAAGAACATATGTCTACATCCAGCAAGAGACCCACCAAATCCAAAGGAAAGGCCAAACTTACGGAAGAAGAGATGAAATATAAATATCAAAGGGTCAGGATGCCCGAGTCCCAGGCCGAGTGTAACATGGACGTCAGAGATTCAGAATTGGGACATATTGATATGGAGGAATTCTGGGCTAGAACTCAGAAAGTCACAAGGAGTCCATGGATGGACAAAGCTGACAGCGAAGCCTGCCCTTCCTTCGATGGAATCCCGATCGGCACCATCAACAATGAATTCTTGATGGTGATTGCCCAATGTTACAACAAAGACACAAGGTGTGTAAGTAAACAACAAGGGCGAGGTAGTCATTAACCTCACTACCACCGTCACTTTGAAGGAATACAAGCGCATACCACAACAGGCACTTTGTGGCCGCGATCAATCAAGAATGCATTAAGGCATGGGATGACAATGCAGATCAGTGTATGCAACTAATGATTGAGGTTTACTTAAAAAACAAAAAGGTAGTAACCCGGTGGCCCCAAATCATCCACCACGGCTGACTTCTCGAGAGGAGCTCGGGACACCATTACATTCTGAGTAAGGGGTCTTGGGCTTTAACGCCCATTATTTCCATAAATGGATCTTGCGATACTTAGAGACCATGAACAAGAATATGCTGATCGGGTAACCTTCTAGGGAGAAATTATAAGCAACACAATCTACGGCCTACAACAATTTAGCACCTGCTTGGGGACATTCCATATGAACTCCTACGTGGTCTGCCTGCTTGATCGAGAGGGACTATCTAGGCCTGACGCGGAGTGGAGTTTGGCCTCGGGTCAAGATATACGAATCTACCCGGAATTGAGGTGGAGAATAGCATCTCCCAATTCACAAAAATTAACGATGTGTTTTTCTATCACATCATCTCGCCTATTGAGGCCGAATATGACTTATGGCCATGCACCAAAAAGCATAAGTAAACCACTGAGAAATGGGGGCCTTGTTCACCCAGCTTTCCACATTCACCTATCTAAGGCTGCTTGACTTTTTGGGAGAGCCAACCAGCTACCGAGGTATCTTGGACCTAAGCCCCTCTGTATTTGGGTATCAAGGCAGGCTAATCACATACCACGAGAAATGCGAAAAGAAAGAAGGGTGGAACTCCTTTCCCCCTAGTGGGCCGTATACATACTCTACCCACCACAAGGCGAAGGAAATGTTCGCGAGCGGAGTTACTCAATTTGAAACATGACTTCTCGGCGAGGCCTACCTTCGACCCAGGAGCTATCTCCCGCGAGGCGAAACTTGATCAATCCACATCCCTCGGATCGAGGACATTTACATTGGCGTCATCCATGAGGTGGAGCTCAGGAGAAAGGATCATTCTCACTTTAGCATTGGCGAAATCATCCAATATGGGATAGCCATTGTCCCCAAAGGCTTCCAAACTACGGAAGATGAAGTAGACAAGGTATATCACCGGCACGAGATGGGGACGATTGGCCCTTTCCACCATTGATAGAACTAAGGCTCCTCGAGAAAATTGAGGAGAGGTCGAGGAGACTTTGTGTAGGACAGAACATTGGTGTCGGATGAACGGCCTAATCTACCTTGGGGTTGATTTCACAACCTCCCCACGGGTAACGCACCTCCACGATCCAAACAAAGAGCCCTAAAGGCAAGGGCAAAGGCGTAGAAGGTGAATCCAGTGCCATTCACGAAGAAGCCCACTGAGAGTCCTCCTTCCGCGACACCGGCGAGCAGTAATAACTCAGCTTCGCGAAGAAAGAAGCGAGAAGAGGAAGTTCCATAGGCCCATCCTCGGGATGTCGGCATTGCTACTAACAACCGAGGTCCCTTAGTCCCTTCTTCTTCTCTTCCTTCCCCTCCTCGGCGACTCAGTGACCATCCCTTTGGTCGTGTCCTCTTCCCCTTCTTCTACTTGTTCCCCCCGCCTCTTCATCTATCTTTTCTTCCTCGTTGATCTGTCCTCCTCCATTTCTTCCCTCATCTCCGAGCTCCCTTCCTCCTATGTCTTCCATTGTTAGTTTCCCTTCCTTAAGTGGGCACTTCTTGGCTATTCTCTCGATGCCACCGCCTCATGTATCACGTTTTCCCTCTACTACTACTAAATTTGCCGCCTCCTCTGTTTCCGGTCCCACTGGATCTCTCGGCGGTAAGTCGGCGAAAAAGGAAAGTTCCCATCGCTCAGATGGACTTTTCCGTGATCCCATCTAAGGGCAAGAAGTAGAAAGCTGTCACACGCTTCTAAAAGTGTTGTAGGGGAGAGAGTTATGGAAATCGCATACCCCAATCCCCTCAAAGAGAAAAAGGATCTGTCTCCTCACATTTTTCACGTGACCCAAGTCACAATGGGGACATCTTCCAAAAGTCTTGTGGGGAGGCTCTTTCTGCATTGACGCCCTCTGCAAAAGCCAGGGAAATCAAGGAAGAGAAAAGGCAATCAAGGAGAAAAACAAATATCTGCTCCAAGCCTTGCGAGAAGATGGGTAGTGCGCCTCCCACAAGCGCCGAGACTTCGAGCTTAAGCGGAGAAAAGTTTGAGTATGCCAAGATCGGCGAAAGCGAGGGTATGGCCGTTTCCGCTTAGAGGAGCCAAATCCTCAAAGATAGCAAAAAGTGATCACCGATTTATCGACTTATACGAATATCGGTAAGGTGAATAAAGAGCTCAAGCGTTAGCAGGGCCCATATCGAAGAGCTGGAACATCTTTGATGCACACATGAGGCCTTTAACAAATGTTCAACTGACCGGTCAATGATCTGGTCAAGTTCGGCGTCTTCGGCCATCCAAGGGCCTCAGCAAAATCATGTCCACTCTGGACCGGGTGGATCAGCTAGAATTTATCCTAGAAAAGATTGACAAAGTGAAGGAAGAAGCCTGGATGCGATGCACCAAATGGGCAATTGTTCTTAATATGTCGTCAGGTTACTTACTCCTTCCTTCACTTTAAGGAAAGCTGATGAAACCACCGGATCTTCAAGGAGATCGCTTCTCGAGCGGGGCGGAGGTCACATTTCAGAGTCCATCAACAACTCGGCTTTTAGGGACTTCGTCGGGTTCCTCATTGAGGTGGAAAAGGACTTTTCCAAACTCCCAAAAGAAGCTCATAGATGAGTGGGAGACTTGTGAGGCGATAAGAAATAGGCACAAGGATCCTTCCCAGATCAACTAGGGCCGATAATCAACAAGTTCATGGAATACCACTCTCGGTTCCATATCTCGTCACTGAGGAGCAACAACAAGCGATCCACCCCCTTTTGGCATAAGATGATGATGATGAATAGGCTATTCTTGCTTCTTCTTCTTCTTCTCCTTCTTCTTCTTCTCTTTCTCTTCTTCATCTTTCTGGAAATATCTGGAGTATGTTGATGCAAATGATGACATCATCCATGTTGCATCATGGGATGATGTCATCCATCAAGTTGTAAAAAGTCAACATGACTTTTAGATATTTTGTAAATATCTTTGTAAATAGTTGTTGGCTCCTTTTTTCCTTCTTTTTCTTCTTCTTCTATAAATACTCCAATACTTGTAGTATTGTGGGATGGATGGATATCTTTCAGATGAGAAATAGAAGTGAAGAAAAAAGACTTTGAGCTTTCTTGTAACAGAAGAAAACAGTAATACAAATATTGAGACTTTGTGCTGAATAGTTGTTATGCATTAGACCTTTCTTATGTTAGATCTGTATGTGTTTATTCTGTTAGATTCATATCTACTTTTTTGTCATTTATTCATCATCGGTATTGCTTTGCTTTCGTTTATGCAAGTAGGTTTGGCTCATACTACCAATCCCAAAACATAAACCTTCGACCTTTCCTTTGGAATTCATTTCTTTTCTTCCTTCGGACCTACTCTTTCTTCATCCCCTCTTCCTTTCCTTTCTTTTCGCGGTCGGAAACACCCCTCTTGGGATGAGATCCCAAAACCCGAAGGCGGAATCTGTGAGACTTGCATAAATTCTGCTTTGGTAGAATAGCAATAAACCGGTTTAGCTTTCTGGCTGACTCAAAGAGGGCTATGCCACGCACTTTGTTGGCTCGTCCTATCCATAGATCATTGATTTTCGGACCAACATGTAGCTAACCCATCAACCAACCCATCTACTTCTCAAACATCCAATGCTTCTTCTTCCTAGTTGTCTAGTGATTCATCCATTCCCACTACCCACATACCAACTACTAATCCCTTAGAAGGTGTTTTTCAATGCCTCACTCTAGGGAGTACCACCTTTATAACATTAAAACATTCCTTACTCCTCAAGAGTATGGTAACCTTCACCAACATCCCTGTTATGATCACCATGTAGGAAAATTTTTCCCCTACGGTCCTCCCCACCTTCGCACCAACTTAATGTATGGGGACTTGATACTTCTACCTACTCACCCAAGCCACCTTCCCAAACTTGACCATTTTCCTCGACCTTCAATCTCTCACCAACCGCCGCTTCACCCACACCTTCCTCCATTGTTGTGCTTGGAAGGGATTTGGCTTTAGTTTCTATGAATAAGGCCTCCATACTCATTCCTTGTACCACTCATAAGCATAAAGATTGTAGTGGTATTGGATTTTCCAAACCACCTTCCAAGAAGGCCTGAGTCAAACTCATTGAGGATGATAAACATTCCCCACCCCATTCACCTACCTCACCACCTTCACCTATAGAGTCTATGGATCTAGAATCCATTCCTCTAAAAAAAAAAATTTGTGAACGTTGTTTCCCTGGGACCTCGACTTATTAGCATGATGGCAAGGCTCCCTCTTCTCTTCCCTTCCTATATCTTGACATGATCGATGATGATATGCCTTCTATTAACATCATTCAATGTTAAGATGATGAGTCTATTCTCACCTACCTTGGTGCGAGAAGATTCTTATATTCATTGGTCATTACCTTCGAGATGTAAACCATGTTGAATGAATCAACCATCGAAATCAACATTCACACTCAAGACAACCCGCACATTCTAAAAATAGGCCAATCTTTAGATGTTGTTGAACAGGAAGCTTTCACTTCTTTCCTCCGGGATCATAGCAATGCTTTTGCTTGGTCCTACGCTAATATCCTGTATTGACCCAAACATTGTGGTCCACAATATCGTAACCATTCTTGATGCCAAACTGTGAAACAGAAGCTGTGAAAAATGCATCCTCACATTGCCCTTCTTGTCAAAGAAGAACTCCAGCACCTCCTTTCGGTTTCCTTCATTCTACCCATTGATTATCCTAATGGATCTCTAACATTGTTCATGTCACAAAAGTGTAAGGGGACTCTACATTTGCATGGATTTCCATGACCTTAACTTGGCTTGCCCCAAAGATGAATTTCCTCTACCTAGTATTGACCAACTAGTTGATCTCACCACCGAGCCATGAGATGTTATCACTCATGGATAGTTTCTCAAGTTATAACCAAATATTACTCACCCCAAAAGATCAACACAAAACCACCTTCATCACTCCTTGGGGGACCTTCTCTAGTGTCATGCCCTTTGGCCTTAAAAACATTGGTGTTACATATCAACGGGATATGACTTATATCTTTCATGAAATCATGCATAAAATATTGGAAGATTACGTTGATGATCTTCTTTCCAAATCTAAACATCAAATGAACACCTTGCAGTCCTTAAGGTTGTCTTTGACCGTCTCATCAAATATTACATTTTCCTTCAACCTAAGAAGTGTGTCTTCATTATTCTCTTAGGAAAGCTCCTTGGTTTTATCATTTCTTTGTGTGGAATTAAATTTGATCCCACTAAAATCAAGGCTATTATTGAGATGCCTCCACCTACTAACCTTCGTCAACTTCATAGTTTGCAAGGAAAGTTACAATCTATTTGTTGCTTTATTTCTTAGCTTTCTAACCGCTACCATCCATTTCATCATCTTCTAAAAAAGGATTTCTCCTTCAAATGGGATGACGAATGCCATAAAGCCTTTGATGCCTTACAACAATACCTCCTCCAACCACATGTGCTCATTCTACCTAAGGATGACCAACAATTTTACCTTTACATTTTTTCCATTGATCATTCTCTCGAGTTCCATATACATGCTCATTGTGACAAGTAACACAAGGAACAAAAAATTTATTATATAAGTCATCCACTTTTAGACTACAAGATTAGATATAATCACTTTGAAAAACTCTTCCTAGACTTAGTCTTTATTGCCACTAAATTTCATCATCACCTACTCAACCACAAAACCTTTGTTATCACCAATATTATCCCCTTACATTATATGTATGCTAAGCCTTACCAACATCAATGTGCGTATGTTGTCTCATGCTTCTTGCAAACCTAGATTTCGAATTCATCCATCAAAAATCTATTAAATGACAAACCATTGTTAACCAACTCATAGATGTACCTCTCTCCAGAAACCAACCTTCTAACTTCAAATTCCCTAATGAATCCATTACTACCCTCTCCCTAGATGATATCGTTTACTAGATGACCTTATTCTTCGATGGTTCTAAATGTCAGCATGGGGGTGGTGCAGGATTTATCCTCATTCCTCTTGATGGTGAGCCTATGCCATTATCTTTCAAACTAGATTTTGATTGTACTAACAATATCACCGAATATGAAGCACTCGTGTTAGGTCTTCAAACCACCATAGCCTTAGATGTTAAATCAATTAATATCTTTGGAAAATCTCAATTGGTTATGAACCAAGTTAATGTTATATACTAGTGTCGTAATGAGATACTTCAAAAGTATAAACATCATGTTGACATGATTTTGACTACCTTTGACCATTATGAACTTCAAACCACCCCGCATTCCAGTAATAAATTTACGAACACCATGGCCTGTCTCACTTCTCAAATACCCGCTTCACCCTCCGACTCAAAATATTTGTCATAGTACAAAGGTTGCAATCACCTTATTATCTATTTTGAGATGTTAACTTTGTAGGAAACATTAAAACTGACCCACGTGACCTTTGGTATAAGCAATTTTCGACTACCTTTCCCTTTCAATTTTACCTCTAGATCTTACTCATAATGGATAGTGAGCCTTCCTCAAAAGTGTCTCTTACTATGTCATCATGGTTGGTATTCTCTATAAGTGTGGATTTGATGGTATCCTCTTATAATGCCTTACGAGTTTTGAAATACCATACACTATCAAGGAGGTTCATGATGGGATTTGTGGGGGTAACTTTAGTGGCTTAGTTGTTGCTAAGTGCATCCTTCACCTCATAATTTATTCTTGACCAACCATCAACCATGATTGTTGTGACTATGTAAAACATTGTGTGAAGTGTCTGTAACATGCTAATCTTCACCACATGCCTAGTCACACCTTATAGGTCGCACGAGACCTTTGGCCTTTCTCTCAATGGGGTTTGGCTCTAGTTGGAGAAATTAACCCTCATTCTTCCCAACGTCATCAATGGATTATTACCGCTACCGAATATTACACTAAATGGGTGGAATTCATACCTCTTATTTCTACAAAAGCTTGAGAAAATATGTGAATTCATCAACCATCACATTATTTTTCACTTTGGTGTTCCTCATCACCTCATCACTAATAATAGAAAACAATTAAAAATAAAACCCTACAGAAACTTTGTGATTCCTTTGGCATTCAACTCAGTTTTCTTCACCTTATTATCCTCAAATAAATGGCCAAGCTGAATTGACTAACAAAACCCTAAATAAAATTCTTATGAAATTGGTTGATGATATTGGTAAGGATTGGCACACGCACATTCTTTTTTCCTTATGGGATTATCGCACTAGTATTTGCACCTCAACTTCTGCCATACCTTTTTTATTTGGTCTACTGCAGTGCAGAGGAGGTTGTCTTGCCTCTCAAAGTCCAAATTCCATCTCTTTATATCTCACTCAAAGATATGCTCAATGATGATGATTTTCACCAAGACCATTTGGCACACTTGAGTTATTAAATGAACATCGTCTAAATTTTCCACTTTTACCCCTAACCAATTTTCCCCTTTACATTCACATTCTACCCTAGTTAGTTTCCATTTACACAAAAACTTGGAAATTAATATATCATAAAAACATACATACCTACCATTTTATCACCACAACCATATTCTACTTAAATCATTTCATATTTCCATGATATTAATTACTTGGAAATTTAAACACAACATACATACAACACATTATTTCCATAAGATCAAGTAACTTGGAAATTACCTAGACTCCACCATGCCTATACCTGACCAAACCATACCTATACCTGACCAAACCATGCCTATACCTGACTCCATCATGCCTACAATACCTCGACTCAATCATGCCTAACTCACCTAGTTCCCATGATACACAATAACAATGGAAATTAAAAAGAGTACATCATCCATCCAATAATAATCATCAACTATATAAGGGGGAATGTTTGTGTATCAATACATATGTACACAAGGATACAAGTGTCTCAAAAATATCATATACAATCTCACAAAATATTTGGCATGCAAAGTAGTATATATATCAAAATCAAAATGATAATACAATATCACATATCATGACCAATCAGCCCCACCTAAGGCCCTCCTCTCTCCCTGTCAATTACCCTGTGAGTATCTCTCCACCCTCCATTGGTCCATGCCTAACCTCCATCTCTTCCTTGCCCTATGCTAGGCCCGGTCTCTGAGAGCTGGTAACCTCACCCTAACCCTATCTCTGGGGCTGATGACCCCCTATGTTACCCGAGCTATGAGTCTTGGATATGGTCCACTCACTGGCTGCCTGTTGGGACCTATGCTCAACATAAGAGGTAAAATCAATACCTGTGATTGCTTTAGATGGTCATGGTAATAGTGGGCCTCATTCAGGGCATCCTCGAACCTTGCCACAGATACGGTCTGGGGTGATGTCATCAGCCTAACTACCACTTGTGAACTCTGCCCTACCAATGGAGGACCATGTCTCGCATCGGTGCATGTACTACAGGACCATGTCTCGATGCTGTGTAGCTAACTAGGCTGTAAGATTGTAACATACTCTTGTTTGGCTATAATTTGTCCTTATAAATTAGTTACTTGCACTGCAAAGCATGGCTACCTATGTACCATCCCCTGTAGGAGCCTGTGTATGTACTGCTCGTGAGTGGGAAACAATCGCTAACCATGTAATGTAGTCACATGCCCTATCAAAGTAACTACATGTGTGCGTGTGCCTGTCATTGAAATCCCAGCATGGTCACCTGTCCTTGTAGGGCATCCCTCTGAACCATCATTGTGGCTAAGTTTGGTTGACCTAGCCATGGTGGTGCTTTGCCTGTAACTCCACTGCCCACCATTTTTTGTATGCCACAGTGGTCCTTACATCGTCCAATATCATATCCATTGGTACCTCCTCCTATCATATTGGGGTCTGTGGGTCGGGGTGGAGACAAAGGTCTCTCCACATCATCCCTATGGTACTGTGGGAAGGGTGGCGACACATCCTGTTGTAATCTAAACTAGCATAAGAATTTGTCAATTGGGATCATCTCATGCTCACCGACACATCTACCCTATATCCATCACAATAGTTATAGCTCTTGTAGCTCCTAAGCCATCCCTCTAAAGTTGGTAAAATGACATATGACCGCTAGACTACATCCATCACATACAATCCCTCCAGCTACCACCTATAGTATACTACGTCATGAGTTCCCTCCTCCACTCGATGATGACCACCTATTGTAACCCACCTCATGTAACATGTCCTCTATCCCCCATGGTATCAATATAGTATTAGTAGTCCTCGTGGCTGCACTCCCACAATATTCTCGTATGCCCAGTAGTGCAGTAGGAATGTACAACAAATTTTGTAGCGTCACATCCTCTGGTAAGCCCACAACTCCCTATATAGTTGCACTAAATTTGTATGTGCCCATGCAAAACATACTCGATCCTCGATCATATCTCGCAACACTCTCATCAATCCTCTAGGAAACTGACCACCCTTAAATATGGAAGTACATAACACCCCACCACTACCATCATCAGTATTTTTAACCACATCTCCTGGGTGTGCGGCAGATACAAATCCTTAAACAAGGCGGCATTATACTCGGTCAAGTCACTCACCATCTCCCCAAATACTATAATCATCACCTTGAAGGCTCCCTTTGCGATATTGAATGCATTGGCTCACCAATAATAGGTAGTTGCAGAATCCTATAAACATCCTCCAACATGATCATCATCTCATTGGTGGGTAGATGGAAGGTGTTGGTTGTTGCATCCCATCTATTGATGAGAGTGACCATGAGACTGTGATCCCATCGGATCCTCTGTAGCACCTAATACCCACCAATCTGACATCTCGCATGTGTGTCCACTCATCCTCAGTAACATTAGGACACATCTTCCTAATAACGGTGGGACCCTGTCCCACATCGTCAACTGATATTGTGCCTACATCCATACAACTTAACAATGTCAAGTACTAAACTACTTTTCTTATTTCTTCAAACCTAATTACCCCACCCCCACCAACACCCCATACCTACATTGATCTTCCCAACTATCTAGTCCCTAACTATTTTACCTCATCTATCATCCATTTTATCTTCACCCATACCCATACCCACCTTTTCCTAGGTATATCTCACCTAAATCCACTTATACCTACATCTTATATGTTTGCATTTAACTACCTCCTAGTTTTCTGCACCCATTTTCCCCCTACTTTACCCCTTTTTTGAAGTAGGTCACTTTTAATAGTGATCGACATCGGTTACATTCAACCGACATCAGTCACCACTAACTAGTACCGGTCCCCTTTCTAGCCACCGATGTCGGTATACCGAATTGACGTGTCGGTCGAATCCAATTTGACATCGGTCTCTGGTTCGGCCCTAGGGCCAAACCCCATGCCCCACATTTCAAAAAAAAAAAAAAACACCCTAAATTCTACCCCAATCCCACCTATAACCCACCCCAATTCATTTACCCACCTATTTAACCTACATTTCACCCTCTCCAGTACCTAATTTCATTCATTTTTACCCCAATTTAAAATTTATAAATTTCCCACCCCATTTTTTATTTTTATCAAATTTCACTCAAAAATAATGAATGGAGATTGCTTCCTACCTCAACCCGGTGTCGCCTCCTCGGTGGAACCTCTACTCTCTACATGGGTGGTCCTCTAGCACCCTCTCTTGCCTCAACCATGCCTAAATCACCCTCTCAATCCTCCACCCAATCAAATCGCTCGTAGTGATCTCATGGACCCATCTACCTCACTCCTCCAACCACTCAGCTACCTCCAACTCAGCCTGGAAAATAACCTTGTCCTTTTCTCCCTTAGAAAGAGATGAAATTTTCTCTCTATTGTTTTCTATAAACGGAAAGATTATAATGAATCCATAAAATGTGGATTTTTACTTTTTTAACCAACCCCCTACTTGACCAACGTCGATTAACCATGACCGACATCGGTCTTGTGCCCTATTAAACTGCACTTGGTTTCCATTTACCGCCATCGGTTAGTCATAACCGATGTCGGTTCACCTTTTTGACCCCATTGCACCATATTGCACCACATCTGCTTGCCCAAAACCTTTTCCACCTAACCCAAAGTTGACCTTGACCTTACACCTCACCCTCATGACCTTATTACCTCTCACCCAACCTCACCATCAGTTGGGGCATGTTTGTGCCCCTCACGTGGCCTTACCTATAGCCTTTCCTAAATCACCCAACCGACACTCACCTTTTGTGACACTCGAATTTGTGTACTCACTATACCTTGCGATGTGATACTCGTGTTGTTTCACCTAATGACCTTACCTTTCCTAATGTTATGTTGTTTATCCCGACCATACCTTTGGTGCCCTGGAAAAAAACCTATTGCCTGTTCCTACACCTATCCTAGTGGTGTTTCAGGACCATATCCTATACCTTGGATACCTGAACCACTTCAACCTTGTTTGGATAAACCTATCAACCTTTGATGACATAGATTTTGCAAGCTCTTTAACCTAGTACCTTATCATAATCTATATGTGTGCATGTGTTAGACTGCCATTACCTATTACCCGACCCGACATTACCCTTACCTACAACCCACCTACTCTTGCTTTCATCATTTACCTATTTATCAAACCACTCACCAACTTCATTTCACACCTCCTCAGTTCCTAGTTTGAGGGGGATCACCTCCATCCATACTTGGGGCAACCTAACCTCCACTCATACTCAAAGAAACCTAACCTCCACTCATACCGAGGCACTAAGTTCTGTTTTGTCGAATCACTTACCAATACAAGCTACATGACAAAAAGGGGAAAATGTAGACACCAAATTTGGGTCACACTCTCTTTGGTCCCCTTTAATTAATTAATGTAATGCATTTAACTAACCATGACCCCTTTACCCCATATTAATATTCACCCTCACATTATTAATTAGTTTAATTATTTTAATTAAATTAATTTCACCCTCACACCACCTCATCATGACACCTCACCCTAGACCCATTCCAGGGGCATTTAACTCATAGTGATTGAGTCATCACCTTCAACAATGAGTCATTACTCCCAATGTCGAGTCACTAACTTGACCTAACTAACTAAGACTTTTTCTAAACCTAACTAGACCTCTCCTAATTTCTTCCTACCTTCTCTCATGTGAACTCCACTTTCCTAAGTGGACTCAATGAGGAAAACACGCCAAATCTGGGAAGATCTACCTATTTTTGGTAAATAGGACTATTTCTCCCTAATTGATGCCATTTTTCCTCATTCAACGTTGGTTACCTAAACTAACATCAGTTCCTTTAGATACAACTTTACAACCTTTTACCCGAGTTGGTCGTTTTCATTTTGAGAGTGTTATTACAATAAAATGAGGATCTCATAGACATTGCTTCATTCAAATGGCATCTACACACCACCAGAGAGAAGCATAGGCCAAGGATTCCCTTCTAGATCATTAGAGCATTCATGGGAACACACAAGTCATACTACTTGTGGCATTGAACTAGCTACCACCTCACCAATCAATCACCAACCTCCATCCAGCCACAAGATCTTCATAGTAGCAAGTAAGTAACGTGATCTTAATCATTTGTGCTTACTTTATTATAGATCTCTTTCCTCCATTATTTTCAATTTCTATTGTTATCCGGATATCTCCATCTTCTCACCAATCCACCAACCCAACCAGATTCAAGCCCTTTCACCCTTTGTGACCTCTCCCTCTGTATTCTTGAGTCTTCTCAGTTATATTACAAACCTAACCACACCCTCCTCACTCTCTGTGTAATCATAGAGAAGCCCAAAAACCATTTTATTAAGTTATTTCCAATTGCCCCTACCAATGTTGGTTTACCCTACCACCGTCAGTTTCATCCCTGAACCGACATCGGTCACCTGACCGATATCGATCTCTATGTCATTTTATATTCTCAAACCAAAAGCTTCCCACTCACCCAAAACCAACCTGACCTCAACCAATCAGCCCCAGTCCCTTACCAAACCTTTGACAAACTTCTTGCTTTGAACAAACCTTAGTTCTAATTAGATTTAGTGTTATTTTGATATCTAGCATAAAATCTAGTGTATTGTGTGTATGAGAAACCTAAATCATTACATTGCAATAGGACCTATTTATTTTAGTTTCTTATTCACATTGAATTGTTATTAAACAATGGATTGACAACCTCTCTAGGAAGCACCACACTTCTTGGATCTAGCATACACTAGGTAGTCCACTGTCATATGTTATTTAATACTCTTTTGTGGTCTTTCTTTGCATCTACAGGTAGTCCTTCCCAAACAAAAGGAGTTCTCTACAATCATCTTGGATAATGTCAACAACGTGCGCATTCTACCTTCCACCTTTGCCTCACATGTATTCCTCCTTAACCATTTACCTTCTATTTGTTTCATCCTATAAAGTGTAAAAATTATTGCTGAAACAATAAGGATATGGTTAATTTTGTATTATAGGTGGATCATCTAGCGTAGTGAGTGGTAGTACCTAGTGTGAGTGCAAGGAGTGTAGGGTAGCCACCCGAGGGACTAGATAGAAGACCTAGTGGTGATGGGGGTGTTCGGGGGTGGTGGAGGTGATGGGAGTGTTATCCATGTTAGTGAGTTTTTGAGAGATATTCATTTTACTGGAGAGTGATTATATGTATTTGGATTGTGGGTTTTGATATGTATACGAGATCTTCAAGAAGCCTTTTATGATATATAGGGACTCTTTTGATGATGTATTTTGAAATTTTTATATATATACAATGATGATGATTGTGATTGTGTTTTGACTTATGTGGTTTATATGTGTTGATGATGATACATGTGTTTTAATGTTTACTTTATGAGTTTTTAAATGTGTAAAATGTGAATTTATGATTAAATGTTAAAATGTGATGATGTGAATTAATGTGTGATCAAAAATCAAAATGTTCTCTATCTTTTTGAAATAGGAATTAAAAATGGAATGATCGCTTTAATGTTTGGATTTGATACATACACGATGGGTATGAAGATTTGAAAGAACTTGCACTGTAGCCTTAAATAATGTTAACACAAGACTATTAGTGGGTAGTGAGACATAAAAATTTAGTTATAGAGATAGAGTGATTAGATATAGCTTCCTAGGACATGAAAGGGGTTTGTTATGTATAGGTCATGTGGGAAAGAGGGTTCTCCTTTTCAATAGTTTCATAGAGGAATGCCCTAGCTTTACATATTTTGATTTTTGATGCAAAATGATCGACGTGGGAAGTCTGTTTTGATGGGAAAGTTGATCGATGCGAGAATCTTTTGATATTTAACTATTTGAAGTTTTTTTGATGTGGGAAGCCTTTTTACATATAGGTAGCCATCCTTCAAGGGTGTGGTCTACAATTTTGACTTTTGACTTTGATTTTACAAATATACTCGTCCTTCGAGGGAATAGTCTATATTTAGACATGTGTAGTTGTCCTTATAGGGATCAATCTACTTTTTATTTGTATGATTTTGATATATTTTGAATAGTTGTCCTTCGAGGGATCAATCTATTATTTTTATTTTTGAGCATCCATAGATAATTTTTGAATTTTTAAGCTAAGTTCAAACCCTACTAAATTGTTTCAAGGAGGTGAAAATATGTGTACCACGACCTATACATACGTTTAATGTCATATGTTTTTAGTTAGTACTAGGTGAGATTAATGTAATGATTGTGGGGTTCCTACTAAGGAGGAACTTGCCATGTGAAATATGTGATGAACAGAGCCGTGGTGTTCATCTTTAAGGATTACAAGGATAGTGACGGAAAACCACATGCTTTCAAATCATTACGATGAGAAAATGATTGGTTTGACGGTGGAATGAGGTTTTAGGTGTAACTATTAGTCATGATGTCCAAGGGTTAATAGTAGAAATGCCGTAAGTGCAAGGAATTCAAAGGTTCATTTCCAAGTTTACCATAAAGGGAGACCAAACGAAAAGCTCTTGACCCATACTTATGAGTGATAATGTATGGACTAATCCAATTAGGGGCAAACTTTCCACATTTACTCTGTTCTAAAGTAGTGACATTTTGATTTTCCTTGAGAACAAGATCACCAATTTTGAATTCACATTCTTTAACATGTTTATTGTAGGAACATTTGACATGTTCTTGATAGACTTGATGATGTTCAAGGGCCATTAAAATTCTCTATTTTTATGATTTCAGCCTCGGTATAGCGGGTCTCGTATTCGTGGAGGGTATGGCTTATGTAATAAACAAATTGTTCACGACCTTTCTCATCTCAATGAGCAAGAAAGCATGAACGCATGATATGTAGAGATAGAAAGGCTCCCCCTCGTGAAGAGGTGTGGACATAGGTGGTGATAGAATATCGTGTTTGATTTCATCAAAATCCTTTTCACAATTAATATCCCATCTGAAGTCAAAATCTTTACGAAGAAGGTGGTGAAATGGTTGATAGCTTTGAGAGCTGAGATATGTAACGTTGGATGTACTACAATTTACCCTTAAGGCTACGCAGTGGTTAGAGATATGATGGAAGAGGCATCTCAAATATTTCTTTAATTTTCAAAGGATCCACTTTGATACCTATATACAGATGATGAACCCCAAGAGTTTACCAATAATAACACCAAAAACACACTTAGTAGGGTTAAGATGAAGGAAAAATTGAATAAGATGGATAAATATTGATTCAAGGATGGCAAGATGATCTTTGCATCATTTATATTTCCCTAATAGATCATCAACGTAGTCCCCTACTATCTTGTGGATAAGATCATGGAAGATGTATGTCATGGCGCGTTGATAAGTGGCTCTCGGTATTTTTAAGTCCGAAGGGCATAACACGGTGTGAAGGTCCCCTAAAGGGTAATGAAGGATGGTTTGTGTTGATCTTTAGAAGCGATGAGGATTTTATTGTAACCGGAAAATCCATCCATGAGGGAGAGCATTTCATGGCTAGTTGTTAGATCGATTAGTTGATCGATATTCGGGAGAGGGAAATCATCTTTAGGGAAGCCAAGATTGAGATCCTGAAATTGAATGTAAATGCATAATTTTCCTAAGGGTTTGGCTATGAGTATTATATTGGAGGCCCATTTTGGATGATCAATGGGTATGATGAATTTAAAAAAAAGACATTGTAATTCTTCTTTGATAAGGAGAGCTACTCGGGGTGCATCCTGTAGAGTTTTTGTTTGACTAGTTTAGCATTAGGATAGGTTACGATTTTATGTATAATGTATTGGGCTTAATACTTGGCATATCACTATATGACTAGGAAAAATCTTGGCTCTATTTGGATAAAAATTCAAGTAAAATCATTTAATTCTTATGGATTTAATGATTGACTAACCTTAACTATTTGAGGTTCCTGAGGGTTTCTAAGTTTATGTCGATGGTGGATTCATTAAGGAGTGTTGATATATTAGGTTTTAAGAATTTTTAAGGAAATGGTCATCAAATCCCATATGGGATAAGATTTCTTGATCATTATGACATTGAAGGGTGTTTATGGTGGGTGAGTCTTCTTTGATCATTTATGGCCAAATGATAGGAAGTTTCTTAGTGACATGGTTGGATTGATAAGTTAAAGGTCTTAAGGAAATAGTATTGACTAAAAAAAGTTAGGTGGAATGGATATGGTTTCATCTATGTCCATGGGATTGTTAGATTCTATAGATGGTGGTGGTTCAAGTTTAGTGATACGTATGGATGTGGTTTGAGAAGATGATTTAACAAAGGGATTTTCATATCCAAACCCATACTTTTCATGTGGTTTGAGAGAATTTTGGATAATCAAGTCATGTATTCCTTGTTTGTAATGTCCAAATCCAAAACCTTTCCATGCACATCAATGAAGGTACATTTGAGTGAAAGCAAGATTGTATAAAGAATCAAAATCAGATGTAAAGGGCATGGCATGATGTTGATGGTTGTACTTTGAAGAGGGATGGTCAATCCCCTCATAGAAAAGGTTGGTTTTTAAATAGGAGATGCCATTGAAAATAATGTATCCAATTTTAGGATCATACAATGGTTTTTTTATGGTCTTCTCGTATATCTTAGGTGTGGGAAGTGAATTAAGCATGAGGAGATGACACTCCCGGTAAAGGTGTTTCATAATGTCTCGAGGGAGGAATCATCAGGAATTTTGGATGATGGAATGGATGTGCTAGTGGATTATTCTTTGGATTATTTTTACTTCAGGATGAGAATGTTGTTTGGATCGTATTTCATATTACAATCGGCGAAAGGATTGGGATATGTGGGGACCATGAATGTCTTACCATTGTATTCATATTTGAGAGATCGGTGGAGCATCAAAGGGACAAAATGCATAGTGCATATTCAAGGTAGTCCTAATAAAATATTATACTAGAATTATCCTTCTATGATATAAAAGAGCTCGGGAAGGTTTTGACTCCAACATTAAGTGGTAAAATGACCTGTACCTAACGTTGGCGTAGTTGTATTGTTGAAATCCCGAAGGAGGACTTGTGTTTGAGCAATGATGATATTTGGTAATCATATTTGGTAAAAGGAAATGGATGAGATGATGTTAATTGCAGTGCCCCTATCAATCATTACCCTCTTAATGAGGACATCATTGAATTGGGTTGTAATGAAAAGAGGTAAATCATGATCCTCATACCAAGCGATGGTATTTTAGTAAAATCAAAGGAAATAGTTGAGGTTGTTTTGAGAGCTCCTACAAAATCTATGAAAGATTGGGGATCATCAAATGGTATTGATATAGACTGGAGGCCTTTTATCGTTGCTTGTTTGTGTGAGGGTGATGTTTGAAATAGTTCATAAAGTGACATTTTAACAAGAGCTTGGTATAATTGTTTAATGACTACCTTTTTAACTATAGTGGAAGACGGAGGTGCAGCTAGAATGGATATTTTAGTATTTGATTTTTGATTAGAGGTTTTAAGGGCCAAAGGAATGGAAATATTAGGTTTTTCTCTAGATGAATATGAGGCAAGCTCGGGAGGTGGTGGGATAGTGACGAATGTTTTTGGTTTATTTTTTTCTGAAGGATTTGATTCGTGGGTACGAGCTCATGTAGTAATGTGGACAACGTCAATCTAATGGGGAAGGATCTTACTCAAGGATTCTTGATAGTAGGGATGATGATGGTGTAGGTTTTGGGTGAGGTTTCTTAAATGTTCATAATTATGAGGGGAGGATACCTTTGTCTTCAAGCTTTTTAATGGCTGCGTGTAAGGCTTTACATTCTTCACATGAGTGTCCATGTGTTTGATTATAGTTGCAAGAGAATTCAAATTAATACCAAGAAGGCTTCGACCTCGAGTGTTAGATGGTTTTAAAGGAGGTAACAATATGAGTGATTGTTGAAGCAGCTTTTTCTAGTATAGTTACATAATGTCCCTTTGATGTGGAGGTAAAAGGCAATGGCGTTTCTTTTGATTTTACTTTCTTGGAAGGTGTTGCCTTTGGTGCAGATTATTTAGTGCTTTTTTAATAAGTAATTTTTATTGGGAGGTGGTGGTAGGTGGTTTAGATGAGGATGGGGCCCTAGGAATGGAGGGTTGATGTTTGATTCTTTATAGAAGTAGAGGAATGGTTTATAATAGTGACCTTTTTAGATGGGGGAGGAATCAAAATCCGAGAGTCACATAGACGATATGTGCTACGAAGTCATCATAGAAAATTTTTGTAATTTGGATAACTGGTTGTTTTTGTGGTGTTCGTGAAGGATTCTTAGAAGGGCTAGGTGAAGAGGACGTAGCTACGGATGTACAGGGGTTTACTTTAGATAATAGATTGTGAGGGTATTCTTGATTATTTAGATGTTGTTTTGGGGTGTTCTACTAGAGGTAAGTGTGGGTATGGATTCGATAATGAGCGGTGTTTATGGTATGGTGGGTTTGACACGTTGTTAGTTTGGGGTTTACTACTCAATGGGGATAATTTGGAAATGGTTGTTTAAAGATGTCAAGGTTCTAATTCTGAGGAGCATTAGGGTTGTCTAAATGTAGCTCTCCTTTGTCAATCAGATCTTGAAGGGCGTTGTGGAATGAATGACACATTTTGATGTTGTGACCTTTGACCCTATGGTATTTATAATAATTGTTATCTTTATACCAAGAGGGTTTGGAAATGGAAGTGTCGATAGGATGGATGGGTGGAAGAGAGATCATATTAATGTCGAGGATTTTGTTAAAGATTTCATTGTAAGTCTCTCTAGTAGGGGTGTATGTATGTTGAGGGTGGAAGCATTCGGTGTTCAAATGTTCTTTTGGATCAGATTTTATGAATATGGCATTGGTGATGATTTGGGTTTGTCTTGACTAGAAGATGATTTAGATGGGAAATCTGATTTTGGTTTCTTTGGTCTAAGTTTGACTTTTCCTTCTTGAGAGCATGAAGTTTGAGTTTGCAGGCCATAAAAAGTCTTCATTAAACATTTGAAATGATTGGATTTAGAGTGTGGAATAGATATGTTTTACGCATGAGCGGGAAAACAATTCTATTAATTTAGTTTGTGGGAGAGAGAATGATAATTGATTGTGTTGGTGCCCATTTTGATCCTCTGTTATTTTCCCATCTTTCCCCATTGGTTTGCATGCTCTAAAATGTTTTTCTTCGAACTTGGTGGTCTAAAACTTTTTCTCTACATTGAATGCTTTCAAAAGCTCATAAACTTATTATTTTGCCCCATTTTGAAGGAAAAATACATGTGTGCCTTACTTTGTGCCCTAAAATTCCAAATCCACGGGCCTCTATCATTTTTTCCATTTTCCCGACCTGTGGAGCTCGTGTTTGTTTGTTTTTGCATTTTTTCCCTCAAAAATCCTTTGCCATGGTCGAAAATTTCTTTAAAATGCATTCCCTTTGTTTTTGACCAAAAATCCTTCACCCACGAAGAAAAAATCAAATTCGGGCATCTCTGGTAAATTCTACATTTTTTTACAGTCGTACGGGTGTCATTTACCGTCACAAAATTAAGCTCAAACGATGCCTCATACATGGCCGCTTCTAGTTGGACAAGGATTGGCGGGTTTGTTTGAAAACTTAGCGTTTTTTGGCTTTGGGCAAAATTCACAATTTCCCCACAACTCCGTAGGAGGACACGTGTCACATTCTCATGCAAAGGTGGAGTGGGAGGTTGGCAGTGAACTTAGGCATTTTTTGCCTTTTTTGGTGAAAGGGAAAAGGGTGAGGAAAGGGCGGCGTGGGTCCATAATGGAGCAAGGGGAGGACACATGGCAGGTGCAGAGGGCAGAGCGGGTCGGCACGCCGATGGAGATGAAAGGGAATTTTTCCCTTTTTTGCAAAGGGAGTTAAAGTGGAAGTTTGAAGCGCAGTCCGCCAAATGAACCACAAGGAGACACGTGGTGGGCAGAGCAGGTCGGCGGGCCGCCAGAGAAAACAAGGAAATTTTTTTTTTTGCAAAAGGACTTAGTGTGGAAATTTGAGGCGTGGCTCCATGATGAACCAGCGACCAACATGTGGCAGGGAAGAAATCGGAGGTGCGGGCCCACGGAAGAAAAATGGAAAATTTTCCCTTGGCGAAAAAGGGGTTAAAACATGAAATAAGCCCATGGATTTTTAGCGATAGAGAGGATGACATGTGTCAAGGACAGAGGCAGAGGTGTGGGCCGTGGGGAAAAAAGTGAAATTTTTCCAAACTCCAAAAAGGGTCAAAATGCGTAGAATTGAGCCGTGATCCCAATGGGACCCACCATATGCCACGTGTCATCACCAAATTTCAAAGGTGGAGGCAAAGAAAAAAGTAAATTTTTTCCATTTTTCCAAAAATGTTAAAAATTCAAAAAGTGAGCCCGAATTCATTCCCAATCATATTTTGACACGTGGAGGGCCTAGATTGAAGGAGAAAGAGTAGATCAAGGGTAACTATACATTTTCATTTTTGGCCGCCATTTTTGCTCCAAGAAGTGTGAAAATATGAATTTTGCATCATTTTTCATCGAATCTTTGGTGAACTCTTGTTGTTTGTGCCTAAAAAGATCAATGCAAGTGGTTTTAGGGATTAATTTGCAGATTTGAGGTATTTTTGAAATAAATTTTTGCCCCATCCCGAGCAAACACGTGAAATATCAAATCGAAAAAAAGTAATCAAATTTTGAAATGATAAGGATGAAATGATGAAATGATGAAATGAAAGGGGGTGCGCATATGGAGAATGAAAAACGTGCCTCCACAATGGATAATGATGAAGGATTTGTAATGATTCACCGGTTTAGAAAACACTGCAACTTTGGTTCAAATTTGTTAAATGTCCCTATCTGCGAATCATGTTGGAATTTTGTAACAAACTTGATGTTGGGCATATTCTTTTCTTGGGAAATAAGGATCAAATGTAATTGAAAGTTATATAATGCATGTTTTGAGACATGTAAAAGGTCAAAGAAACTTAGAATTTCACGGGAAAATCTAGGAAGAAGCCCATTCTCTGAGAAACCACCTGAGAACCATTTCTAATTCCTTTTGCATCATATTTGTATCATGTTGAGTTGGTTTCAGTTGTAAAGCCATCAACAAGCTTTGAGATTTTTCTTATAACATTCCCTACTGATAGATTTGATCATTTCTAGATTATTTTGTGTTGTCTCTTGGCAAAATTTGCATGCACTTATGTTCCATAATGTTTTTAATTTGTGTTTCTTGCTCCTGTTGCAGTCTTGTGTTTGAAAACTCTTTTGATCATACATGGTCTCATTTCTTGTTGATAGTTTAGTGGCATCTACAATCTCACATTCGAAGAGATTTCATCTAATAAAAGATAAATGATTTAAAATCACTTTACCTTCCTTGAATTTAGAGATTGTTGTAAACCTTTGGGTGCACCTTAGGTCATGATAAAATAGAGGTTTCTGGATGCTTTGTTGGTTCATCTACTTCAATATTTTGTGGAAAGTTATCAAAGATTGTGTGGAAGAGTGCAGATCTAGGCTTCCATTTAGTGCACATATCCTAGTTGAAGGAGTATCTCAACCCTTTTGAAGCATTACATTGTGTGGGTCTTACAAATTTCTTAAAGGTCCTCAAAGAATTTGGTAAATTCTGGTTAATCTTGTCTAAAATATCCCACCAAAAATTCATTCGAATAACTAATCCTACCCCACACTACCCTGCATTGCATTGTGTGTAAACAAAAGAATCCAATCCATCTACAAAAATGCACAAATTAAATCGAGAATCATACCATTTCTACAAAGTGACCTCGGCCTTGTCTTGAAAGCATTTCGATCATTTAGTAGTGACAACTCTATTGAGTTTGAATAATGGAAAATTGATCATGTTTTCCCAAGGCCATCTCCATATAATATGCACTGAGTATAAGGATACCTCCACCTCCTTCACAAAATAGAGCTGCAATATAGGTTCTCTTACCTTGGTTGAAAGGTACAACCTAAAATAGTGAGGATCATATCAAAATCCTTTCATGGTGCTACCCACCTTTTCAAAGCTCCGAGTGCTAACAAGTAGATAAATTGCTTCCCGGCTACAAAATGACATATAAATCATTTATTTGCCTCGAGTGTCTTGTAAAATCCATGATGCCACTCAAGTTGTGAAGGAGATTAAATCAGGTACCAACAAATTGATTATACCCCTCCATTGGGCTACAAAGTTGGCGATGGATTCATCTTCAAATTGTTTAATGGCATATAGATCTTTGATGGTGATTTTACGGATGATATTTATCAAAAAGTGTTCAAGAAATAGTTGGGTGAGTTGTTTGAATGAAAAAAGGGAATACTATGGGATGTTATTATACCAATCTAAAGTAGGTCCGGCTAAAGACATAGGGAACATCCTTAGCATAAGGTCCTAGTCATGAGATATCAGGTAAAAAGCATGACGAAAGGCTCAAAGGTGTTGTTGGGGATCTTCCTTGCTATAGAATATAAGGAATTTGGGAAGTTTCCATTAAGGATGGTAAGCCTTGTAAGGCACAGATGGATGAATAGGTTCATTACAAATTTGTTCGTATGATAGTGTATTCTTAGGACCCATGGAAGTAGATTCAAGAGCTGGATATGTGGTTCATTAAGGCTAGAATAGGGTCGATTTGTGGTTGTTGTGTCTTTGGATGAGGATGAATCGGGTTGATTAAATGAGAATTGATTAGGCTATTGATATGATTGGTATTATTGTGGGATGTTTTCTTGAAAAGGAATATTTGTTGAGGCATGTTCATAGGAATCTTATAGGTAGGTTGTAAGATTAAAGGTTGTGATGGTTAGATATATCGATACTAAGGAGGGATGGATGTATTAAAGGGAGATAATGATTGTTGCAATGTGTGTTAGAAGGGAATGAATGTGTGGATTAGGGGTTGAGAATAATATGAAGTTCTTATTGAAGAGGAATAGAAGTGAAAATAAGAGGTTATGATGATTGTGGGATATTTTGAAGGTGAATATATGTATCGATAGGAGGTGAGATGGCTATGGTATAGTTTGGGAGTAAGTAAATGATCGTGACAAATAAGTTACATGTTGTGTTGTAAGTGATTTCGAGGATTGTTGTGAAGCCAAGTGAGTACTAGTAACAACGGTGGTATTGATTAAAGGTGTAGATGTGGGAATAGACATAATAATGTTCTAAAGGGGTGGTATGGTTTGTTGAGATGATAGTGACAGAGGTATGCTAATAGAGACAATGGTAGAACTCACATGAGGTGTTTAAATGGTAAAGGAAGTTAAAGGGGTTTGTGTGGATGAAGAGGTGTCCGAATCATTTTGAGGGGTGTTGAGCTAGTTGAAGGTTTGGGTTGTTGAATGGCCATTTTTGTGAAGAAATCACGTTAAGGTCAAAGGTAATCATGGGAACTTAAGACACGATGGTAGATGTTTCGATCAAGCTGCTAGCAGGGTAGGAATATATTTCTTTGAATGAAGGGTTCGTGATTTGGATCAATGAGATGGGAAAAACCGTATGAAGGATCGGTGCATATGGTAGTGGTTCAGGTAATGATGATTGGAGATGGACACCCCTAACAACAAGATATGCATTAAGAGCCACGGGGTTTGAGTCAAGTATTTCTAAGAATACCTTTGGGTCCACGCTATTAAAGAACCATAGACTAAGGGGATCGGGTATTTTAGATGAAGTGGAATTAAATACTATCATAATGTGGTTGTTCATGATCTTGGGGTGGGGGTGAAGTAGTGTTTTTGTACATGAAATGCACCTCGGGAATTTCGAAGATGGGTTTGAGTATTATTGATGGAAAATTCAATGTTATCTATCAAGTTTTATGGATTTTCAAGATGGGTGTTGATAGGAGTTATTAACTTTGATCAATGAGTCATTGGGCTTCATCTAGTTTAGTTTGGGTTTGTTGTAAAGTTTGATGGTATTGTGGTGTGGATTATTGGAATGGACTAGACATGTTTTTTGAGGTATGGACATGGGATTGTTGTCTGTAAGTACCATATTAATAAACACACAATTACCTAATAAACAAAAATAAATCTAGATGGTTTGATTACAAACAGCAAGTAAAATCACGTAAAATGAATTTGATTATCTTGATTAATTAAGAAAAAGTGGAATGTGTAAAATGACGTAAAAATTCCTAGGAAATGGTCATCTCGTGGATGGTTTCGAGAATGTTTAAGGTTGGAGTCCTTGATATACAGAAGGTACATGAGTTCCAAATATATGTTGGTGTCATGTATGAGACCTGGTATGGGGCCTATCCCTCACTTTAGGGTCCCACAACAATAAGGGAGTCACGTGCTTAGCCAATATACCAAAAACTAGTTGTTTATACTCGGTCAAAATACCGATTTAGTTTCCTTATGGGTGATGAAATCTCAATAGTTATCACTTGGGTGGAAATTTTGATGCGAGACTTGATAATTGATGTGGTTTGGTTGTGTGGGGGAAAATAGTGTGGATGCAACAAATTAATCTATGTGATTAAGTAGTATGTTAGGTTCTTTTTAAATCCAAAAGGAAAGGTTGACTTTGATGAGAATAGAATGACAAAATGCAATGCGAAAAACAAAAAGAAAGGAAAAGGACTAGCCTTAAAAACACTTCTTTTTAAATTTTTCAAATCTTTGATTTTTTTTTTAGCAAAGCAAAAAAGCAAAGACGCAAAATCCTCTCAAGGAAGAAACCTGCAAAAATGTTAGCGAGAAGGTCTAAAAACAACAAAGAAAATGACATTATAGGTTGAATAGGTAATCAAAATCACTCACAGATGTCGTCGTTGATTGATAGAATCCCTAGTGATTCACAAAGACACTCACAATTTAGCTGGATCGTTGGCAATTTGACTGGATCATCGGTGATTACAGAGTAGAAGGCCTAAAATGAATGAAAATTTGATTTAAATGAAATGAAACCACAAATGAAGAAGGTTCAATTCCCACCGGGCATGCCAAAATGTTTAGAGATGTTTTTACTTTTCTACTCAAATTAATGAAGTGAAACAATAAAAACAAAACAACCTCATAAGATGCAAGTTTACCAATACCCATAAAGATGGATTTTGGAGCTAGTGTTTGATAAAATTTGACCAAGTTTGAATGTATGTGTACATCCTCCTATCCTACAAAGCAATTTGCGCTCAAAGATACTAAATAGAAAGTATTAGAAACATTGATAGATGAGTTTCCCAAAGAAAGGCCGGTTCCAAGAGTCCAGAAGGCTTCCTTGGAGGATGTCATATTTTTATAACAATTAAGTGAGTTGACAATAATGATATAGATGAAGATAAATATATACAATCAATATAGATATATGGATAGAATAAGGGAAGCCCTCAAACTCCAGATGAATGGGAAGGTCTTATACAGCTTCGAAAGTGGCCCAAGCGAGGGTAGATACGATCTAGACACGTTCAAAGTAATTATACTAGAAATCCTTGGCCTCTTGTTCGATCTCATTAAGGAATTCAAATTGATCTTCAAAATCTTGGTTGGTGTCAGCAAATCATATTGTGTGAAGTGTGAGCTCATGCAGGATATTTTATTGTTCCCATAAGAAGGGGTGTTGGACTATTAGAAGGTTGTAAATGTTGGTAATTTCATGTGATTGACAGGTATTTCCATCTAACAGAGCCATTATCAAAGACATGTTAGAAGGAATAGATATGATGAAAATGATGAATAAAGTTGACAAAAAGATGATAAATTTGAAAAAATTGAGATTTGAAAAATTAGATTTGACACAAATTGCTAGTGATTATGCCAATCACTGGTGATTGAGGTGAATCACTGGTGATTTTAGAGAATTGTAATAATTTAAAACAAATGAGTGTTTGACGATGCAAAATGATGTTCCAGACTATTTAAAAGTTAAAATGTGATTGATAAAGACAAGTGAAGATTTCAGGAATACCTTGAAAGTGTAGTGAAGCTAAAAGATGCCTCAAACCTTGTTGGAAGATGATTTGTGTTGGTTGAATGAGCTCTGGTGTAGTCTGTAATTCAGGTGATGAAGATTGATCTCCAGATGTTTGAAAGCTTGATGGAAAGACTTGATGATGTCTAATAAATTTGATATCTTTGTGTTGGATGACAAGGTGTGGGATGCAAATGATTGAAGCAAAAGTTGGGGCATGAGATTCAAAATTGAGGATCCTGGAAGAAGGTCTAAAACCTTCTATTTATAATCGCTAGTGATTCAACATAATTTTTGTTGATCTGGATTATTCGTGATTTGAGTGGTAAAGTGGTTAAAACCACTTCTAAATGAAGTTGCTTTATTTTGTAGGTTAGGTAAATGTTGAAGGATGTTTGTTATTCGAAGTGTAGGGGTCAAAAATGGTTATGAGATAGTTTGTTTTATTTGTATTTTGGTTTTTAAGTGGTTTTAGGTGGTTAGGTGTAGATTTATAGATTTTACAACTGTGAAAAGGTGACATTTATGCCAAGTAAATATGATGGAGGTTTTGGACTTAGGATAGGGAGTATAAATGATGGATTTGATTAATATATTTTAAGTGATAGAGGAGTGTAAATTTTGAGTTTCTACACAATGGACCTCCCCTTCAACACTTGTATGCATATAAATCTCAACCTAAATCCACCCAAGCCCTCACTTCTCAACTTGTTTTATTCTTCCCCATATTCATGAATGTGCTAGCCATAGCCCAACTTGATCATGGCTCTCGTAAGTCTTCTACCATGATCCCTCAAAATCATCAATCCAATCAATTGGTGGTTCCTTCTACCCAATCTAGCTCGCATTAACACTATCCCTACATCTTCTCTCCCCATCCCATCCTCATCTAATGTTTTCATCAATGCCCCCATTCAAAATATTCAAGAATCTAACTTACTCCCTCTACCACCCAAGCAACACATTCAAATATCAGTGCCTATCTTCACATCCCAAGTCCACGCCAATGTTATTACCTCATAACCCCACCCTTTGGAGTCAATCCAAACCAATCAACCTCCACTCCAAAGCACCTTCCAACACATGTTTCCTAATCACCCCATCCAAACATCTCAACCACCTCATCCAACACATCCCCAATCTAATCCCCTATCATCCAACAATAGCCTCCTCAATCACACCCACTCATCTACATCCCTTCCCAACATCCTATCTCCCAACCTATTCAATTACAAGCCTTCAATTATCTTCCCCTTATCAACCACTTCCACGAATTCCTACACACTCTCAACGATATTAACCTCATCCTCATCCGCAATGCAACCCATCCACGTCTTATAATTGTAACCTCATCAATCATCCCCTCACCCTCACACATCCAATGACCCCATGAAAAACTTAATAAGTATGTTGGAAAACTTGGAAGCCACTACTTTGGGTCCTAAAATCTCATTCAACTCTGAACAAATCTATAACAATCCTATCAACCCATCGGTCCCTGACAAACCTTATCTCTCTACATTAGGAACTCCTAAGTTTTATAAATTCGATAAGATAGTAAGGAGGACCATCAACAACACATTCATTCCTTTAGGCATGCATGTTATCTCATTGCACATGATCAAGACTTCATGCTCCACACCTTCCACATGTCGTTGGTCGGGCCTGCTTTGGATTGGTATAATGACATTCCTCGACACTCCATTTTTTCACTCACCCAACTCATGCAATAGCTCTTAAAGCACTTCTCCATTAATATTGTGTGCAAAATCATCATCACCAATCTCTATTCCATTAAATAAGTTGATGACGAATCCATCACAGATTTCATCACTAGGTGGTGTGGCATTATTAATTAGTTATCCTTCTCCCTTCCCCAAACCAATCTTATCGATATTTTCTCTCGAGCACGTGCAAAGAATATCTCAACTCTTCAAATCCAATATTTTCAAAGCTTTGAGGAAACCTTCACCATACAACCTAGATCTATGTGCCCTTGAGCAAGGCCATCTAAGACTTCTCTCCAACAAGCCAAAAAATGAATTCACCAAGTCTTCTACCCATAATAACAAATCTAAAAATATAGCCATCATTTTCATTAAATATTCTTTTACATCCACCTCTCATGCTAAGACCCCTCAAATGGCTCCTTGACCTACTCCCAACTATACTCCCTCGAGAATCATATAGTTTGATCTTTGATAAACTCATGGTTGCATGCCTTATCTATCTTCCCCTATCCATCCCATTGATGACACGTGTCCTAAACCCATGTGGTACCATGAAGACCACTATTGCAAACACCATCAAGTCCGTGGTCATGATATTGAAAAATTTGCACCTTAAAGACTTCATCAAATAGCTTATCGATCGTGGGCCACATTCACTTGGATAATCCTAACACCCCTCCTAACCAACCATTAGATGTCTTCAAACAACCCTTCCCTAATCATTCACCAAATAAACAAGTTGATCCTTCTACATATCAAGCACCTAATGCTCATACGATCAATACTTTAAGTCAAGATTCAACACCATCACCCGCTCCCATCATCCCTTCATCCACTATACCCACCTCTACTCCTTCGACATCTATCTCCACATCTTAAACTATACCCAGCATATGCACCCATGCCTACATCTATCACACCTACATCCACCACATTTTCATCTACTACACCCACATCTCTTGTATCCACATCTATTACATCTACATCTACATATTTTACACCTGCATCTGTTATATCCGTACCCATCCCCACATCTGTCTCAACATCTATTTCTACACCCATGCCTACAACTCCTACACCCATACCTCTAATTGTATCCATGCCTACATCAGCTCCTAAATCCACTCCCATATCCACATCATACCTTCAAACATCTACTAAGTAGACACCCTCACTTGATACAAATTGTAAAGGATGTCCCAATCCTATATTCATCTCCAACAACTACCACCACTTCGTACCAACACCTTCAAATCCCACACAATCTGTAACTCCTTTCGATCTCATCAAATGTATCATCCAAAACCACTTCCATATTTAATCCCCACATCTTCAACAAAACCTACATCCGCATTACCTAGTTCCACCTCTAAGGATCCTCCAGTTGAAATCATCGTGATCCCTTCTGGGTAAAACCTTGCAGCAAAATCTACAAAAATTGGCATCCCTACTAAAAATTCTCTCACCCATCCACATAAGAAGTTGGAGCTTCCCCCTTCAAAGCCCCATCAACCTAAATAACCCAACATCTCATCTTCCATCTTAGGACCCCACCCATCTATCTTAGGACTAGGCCCTTCATCCAAATCCCCATCATTTCCAAATATGGATTGAAACCATCCATTCCACCTTCCAAATCAAAACCATCTAAATATAAATCAGAATTTAAAGTCTCTATCAAACCCCATAAGAGTAAGGCACCTCTCTTTCCTTCATCATCTTCCCTCAAACCAAATCCACCCAAATTCCATAAGACTTCATCTTCACAAACATCGTCACATCTTATACTGAAATCCTTTAGTGTATCACCCAAGCATCAATAATAACCCTACCCCTATTAATCCCTTTGACCCACATGGGTCAAAACCTACATGGTTTGATTCCAACACCATATGTGCCTACCATCATGTCCCTAGACATGACATAAAGCATTATAGGGCCCTAAGAACCCTCATCAACAATCTCATCAAAGAGGATGATCTTCTCATCAAAGAAGACCACCCTCTCCCATCTTTCAATCATCCACATCTAAGCCTAATCCTCTAATCAAGTATATAACCTCTAAAACCTCTAAATCTAATTTCTCATCCACATCTTTTGTCATCATCTCACCACTAACTTCTAGCACTCCTAATGATGGTCCTCCTTTTTATATATATGTCATTCATATCACCACTCATTCTTTCCCTCACAAGTCCCAACCATCTACCCAATCTAAACCCCAAAAAATCATATTTACTCCTTCCAACAAACCCACTCCATCCCTTTCTTCATCCAATGACAAGGTGTAATCGTAGCTGCACCGCAAACCAAAAACATGTCACTATTGAACAATGCATCATAAAAGAATTACATTAGGCTCCCATTAAGATGTCTTTCTATGAGCTCATCCAAATCTCACCTAACCATCGACAAGCTCTTATTGAATCCTTTCAAAGATATCAATATCACTAGTGATGAATCCTAACCCTTTGTGGCCCTTGTTGGAGCTCTTACCGCTTCCGCCACTATCTCCTTTGACGATTCGAAATCTATAAATCTCACCTAAACATCACATCCTTCTTCTTTTCATCATTTTCTCGCATCAATGAAACATTTATCCCCCGCTCTATGATTGAAAATGGCGTAAGTATCAATATAATATTTTTTCATACCTTCGACTAGGTTAAACTTCCCAAATCCATTATTTCTCAATCACCTATAGTTCTTCGTTCCTTCAATGATGTTTTCACCCCTCCTATAGACACATAGTTATCCTACCCATCCATGTTAGTGAAAAAAATCTCCATGAAATTTGCTACATTGTAGAAGGGGAGTTTCAATATAACGTCTTGCTTGGATGCCCATAGATTCATGCCATGCATTGTGTCCCATCCACTCTCCATCGTTGTATCAAATATGAACATGAGGGGAAAATCCATACACTCCCCATCGACCTTCCTCCATTCAAGGCATGTCATATGACCTATCGGCCCAAATGGCATGCTCATCCCTAAGAAAGACCCATCCTCGAAGCATCCACTAGTTCTTTCGTACCTACATCTAAATTACCTAATGATGAATCTCTTGATAATGTGATGTAGTGTCTCTCTCTGTGTAACAAACCATTACACCAAAACCTCGAGGTGTTAGTGAAATCCACACATGAGGATCATAACATCCCACCATGCTTTGTATCCCAAACCTGGGCTAGATTTGTGCCTGTATAGTGGGACCACACCCTACCCTATACGAGCCCCGGGCGAACACTGCAATGCCGACATAGCTACCCATGCCGAGACTCAAACCTAGGTGGTCACTCTAATACCAAATGTAACAAACTATTACACCAAAACCTCGAGGCATTAGTGAAATCCACACATGAGGATCATAACATCCCACCATGCTTCGTAGCCCAAACCCCGGGCTAGATTTGCACCCGTATAGTGGGACCACACCCTACCCTATATGAGCCCCAGATGAACACTGCAATGTTGATATAGCTACCCATGCTGGGACTCAAACCTGGGTGGTTTCTCTGATACCAAATGTAACGAACCGTTACACCAAAACCTCGAGGTGTTAGTGAAATCCACACATGAGGATAATAACATCCCACCATGCTTTATAGCTAGGACCTTGGGCTAGATTTGCACCCGTATAGTGGGACCACACCCTACCCTATACGAGCCCTAGGTGAACACTGCAATGCCGACGTAGCTACCCGTGCTAGGACTCAAACCTAGGTGGTCACTCTGATACCAAATGTAACGAACCATTACACCAAAACCTCAAGGCATTAGTGAAATCCACACATGAGGATCATAACACTTTGGGTTGTATCAACTCCTTGCTCTCAATTATCTTCCCTCACTCAACCGACTTGGTAGACCGAAAATCTCCTATGCACTAACCTAACCTAAGCTCCTATGATATCTCAACACTAATCTTACCTATGGCAGCATCGATCACCCTTCCTCTCGTGTCAATAGTCAACCCCACACCAAGTCATTCACCAATGGCTTCGATTTCCTCTATAAAAATCCTTTTCCTATACATACCTCCACCGTTGCACGTATAAGGGATTCGATCTTGGAAGTTATGAACAAGGCATGCATGATCTTGTCATTGACCAATCCCACAAGCCTCATGAGAAGTTCTAGCTGGATTTTAAAGAATGACCCACCTTATCCCTAAGCACATCCTTCTTCTACATCTCCAAAGCACATTTATTTGTCATCCACTCCATACGAAGACACCATAGACATGGATGACACTGTGTCCCTTTCTTATAACTTTTTTAATCTCCACTATCACTTTGGGACCGGTCACTTATCAGTTTGAAGGTGAAACTAGGTCCCTTCCTCTTAAATTTTCCAACATGGTAGAGGAAGATTCCTCTACCATTGAAATTATTCAATGCACCAACAATGACTCCATTATTTCTTGCATGGGGTTAGGAGATTCTCATCTTCATAAGATCTTACCTCTCGACACATCCACCCTTCTCAACAAATCTACCATCGACATCACAATAGGGTCTCTGCAAGAGCCTCGTATTCTCAATATCGATCAATCCCTTGATCTGTAGGAGCTTGATTCCTTCATTTCCTTCCTTTCTAAGCACAACCAAGTCTTTGCATGGTCGTACGCCGACATGTAATGACTTGACCCTAACATTGTCTTCCATAAAATTGTTACCCTCCCCAATGCTAAGTTGGTTAAGTAAAATTTGTGTCGCATGCATTCTTGCATTGCCCTCCTTCTTAAAGAGGAATTGCAATGCCTCCTCTCATCTAACTTCATCATAGTATCGACTATCTCTGCTATGGGTTTCCAACATCCTATCCATTGCCAAAACCTCTAAAAATCTCCACATTTGTACCAATTTCTAAGATTTAAATCTCGCCTACCTAAAGATGACTTTCCTCTTTCTAACATTGATCGGCCTAATCAACTTAACCCCTTGCCATGAAATTTTCTCTCTTATGGATGGTTTTTATGGTTATTATTAGATCCTCATTACACCAGAAGACCAACATAAGACATCTTTCATCACCCCTTGGGGAACCTTCTACTACCACATCATGTCCTTTGGTTTGAAAAACACAAGGGCCACCTATCAACACATAATGACCTACATCTTCGATGATATTATCCATAAGACCATAGAGGACTATGTTGATGACCTCTTGGGTAAATCCAAGTGTCGATAGGACCATTTTTTTCCTTGAAATCCTCTTCACACGCCTCATCCACTTCTTCCTCCCTCTTAATCCCGCCAAGTGTGTGTTTGGATTTCTAACTGGAAAACTCCTTGGCTTCATCATTTCTATCAGGGGTATTGAAGTTGACCCCGCCAAAATTAAAGCCATCCTTGAGATTCCTCCCTCTTATAATCTAAAGAAACTTCACGTTCTTTAAGGTTGACTTCAATCTGTCTGTCATTTCATCTCACATCTTTTGACTGATGTCAGCCTTTTCATTATCTCCTTTGCAAAGACACCTAGTTTAAGTGAGATATCAATTTCATGAAGGGCTTTAATGAACTTAAGCAATATCTTTTATCGCTACCTATCCTCACGCCCTACGCATGAGGGGGTTCCTTCTATCTTTATGTCTCTACTACCAATCATGCTCTACGTGCCATGTTGGTACACCACGATGAGCAAGACAGGAGCAATCCATCTATTATATCAGTCATACCCTTCACGATTATGAAACCCGCTACACTTAAACGAGAAAAGTTTTGTTCCACTCTCTTCTTCACCACCTCCAAGCTTCTTCATTATCTTCTAAACCTTAAAACATATGTTGTCACTAGCTTCAATCTCCTCAAAACCATGTATTCCAAACCTTATCACAATGATCGCATCACTTGATGGATCATGTTCATGACTAATTTTGACCTAGATTTCATCTCTCAAAAATCCATAAAGGTTAAGGTTGTCGTTGATTAACTTGTCAAGCCCCTCTTCCTAACAATAATCTTCCCCATGAAAAATTCCCCAAAGAATGTACTAATGCCATGATCATGAATTCTCCCTATCAAAATGAAAATTTTCTTTGAGGATCTAAGTGTCAGAAAGGGGAGGCATTGGCGTTATCATCATTCCTCCTTGGGATGCTCCTATCCCCATCGTTTATAAACTCAACTTTGAGTGCTCTAACAACATAGCTGATTATGAAGCCCTCATCTTAGATATTCAAACCACTATCATGCTCAAGCATCCAAATCCTCTACATCTATGGTGATTCTCAACTTATCATTAATCAAGTCAAGGGAACCTATTAATGTAAAAATGAAGTCCTTCAAAAATACAAGGACATCGTCAACTTTCTTCTTGAAGCCTTTGATCAATATACCATCTAATCATTTAGCATACACCATGTCATATCTCATGTCCCTCATCCCTTGGATAACAAAAGAATCTAAACTCTCTATTATTGTTCATCACATCAATCATCCATCTCATACCCATGAACTTCCCTCAGATCAATCATGTTAACACCAACCAATCTGACATGTGGTACTCTCAAATCTTCAACTATCTATCTATATCCAAAATTCCCTCCGACCTATCCAAAAATGTAGGAGGCCATTCCTTCAACATGCTAATTGTTATGTCATCTTTGGTGGCATCCTCTACAAATGTCGGTTTGATGGCATTCTTCTATGGTGTCTTAAATCACATGAATCTATTTGTGTTATCCAAGCATTCCATGACAACATCTGTGGTGGATACTATAGTAGTTTTGTTACCGCCAAACGTGTTCTTTTCTGGGCTATTACTAGCCCACCCTTAATCAAGACTGTTGTGAATATGTTAAAAATTATGTCAAATTCTAAGAGCGTTCTAATCTCATCAGCCTCCTTAGTTAGGATTTACATTCGAGATCAAGATCTATGGCCTTTCTCACAATGGGGATTAGACCTCATTAGCCTCATCAATCCACACTCCTCTCAATGTCATCATTTTATCATTACCACTACCAAAAATTTCACCAAATGGGTGGAAATAATTCTACTCACATCTAGTAAAGCTAAAAAATCGTTGATTTCATCTATCAAAGCATATAATATTTCATTTCACCATCCCCAATAAAATTATCACGGAAAATAGAAATCCCTTCAAAACTAAATATCCCAAGAAGCTTTTTGATTCTTTCAACATAAATTTTAGCTTCTCGTCTCCTTATTATCCTTAAGCTAACACCATGCCGAATCCACTAACAAGACTCTTTGTAACATTCTTACCAAAACTATTGATAAAGTAGGTCAAAATTGGCATCTTCATATCCCCTTCACTCTTTGGGATTATTAGACTAGCGCATCCACACCTCTACGGGTGCTACTCCCTTATCTCTGTTTATGGCTCAAGTTATCCTTCCTCTCGAGGTTCAAATCACATCTAGCACATTTCTCTCCACAACTTAATTGCCGACAAGGATTTCGTCGGGAGCATCTCGCATAACTTGAGTTCTTTAGATGAGTGTCACTTAATCACTCTCCAACATCATCATGTCTATCAAGATCACATCAAATGTGCCTATAATAAAAATCTTAAGAAACATGAATTTAACATTGGTGACCTTGTCCTCAAATAAAATCAGAATGTCACCACTTTGGAAAGGAGATAACATGGAAAATTTTATCCCAACTATATTGGACCTTATATTATCACGCATAAGTATGGGTCTAGAATCATATCATTTATCCTCTCTTGATGGTAAACTAGAAACAAAACATCTCAACACCTTGTATCTACAGCCTTTCTACTGTTAACATCCATACCAATGGGATCCTAGTCATATCAACGATCTTACTCCCATCATTACCCTCTCCATCTTTCATCGTAATGATTTGGAATTATGTGGTCTACTATCACTTTCCTATCTATGACCTTCAATATGAGCACCATGGCTCTGCCCATACAATATTCCTTATGGACAAGTTCCTCCTTCTAGTTTTGGACCCCGCAATCATTACATCCATATCCTTCTTATCACCTATTGGAACCATGAAAATGATCCATAGGTTTCACTTGTATATCTTAACTCCCCTCCCCGAGTGGTCTACTTGGCTTTCCTCAGCTTTATCATAAAAATAAAAAAATTACAGATGCTCATATCAAAAGCTATCTTACCAAAAATAGACTAACTCCTGAAGGAAAATTTTCATATAAAAACAATTAATGTCAAAAGTATAGAATAATCCCTCAAAGGAAAACTATCATGCATTCCATTACTTCCATCAAAGTAAAAATCCTAATCATATATTGGCTATCATATTATATCCTAGCCATAAAAGGCTTCCTACATTGATTGGCCTTCTAAAAATCTCAAAGTGAAAGAAAAAATTCAGAAGCAAGCCTTCTCGGAAAGCTTCCCACATCAATTATATTTTCCATCTACATCAAACTTCCCACATTGATTAGTTTGCGTATTTCTCGAGAGATGGGGCATAAACCTATGACTACCACCTAAGGAAGAACCTATTTTCCCTATAAAAGTTACATCTTAAACCCCTTGTCAAGTCTACAATGGGTTCATAAGCACACCTTCCATCTTTCCCTCATGATCTTCAATGTGACTAACTATCATTAGTTATGTGTTAACATCG
The DNA here is from genome assembly GCA_018340775.1 of Taxus wallichiana var. yunnanensis. Taxonomy (NCBI): domain Eukaryota; kingdom Viridiplantae; phylum Streptophyta; class Pinopsida; order Cupressales; family Taxaceae; genus Taxus; species Taxus wallichiana. The sequence goes on from CM031238.1 coordinate 785,676,123, forward strand.
GCCAAAGGCTGCAATTGCATTGATTTATGTTGTTTCCTTCACGATTTACCATCAATCCAATATAAAATCATTTTTTCTATGCATGCTCTTTACTATGATGAAGTGTATTGTCCTATGTGAGGTCACTCAATCTTGGTCAGATCTTATCTATTGCATAATATGCCATTACACCACTTTATATCTCATTCAATCCAATTACCATCTACAACTATAACTTGCATATCTAACCTAAACCCTCTCATCATCATTTCTACTACATCATATCATATCTATCACATTTACCACATCATAATATATTTTCATCCATGCATCATCTAAATCCATATCTATCAAACATCATTTCCTATCTATAATCTAAATCAAATATCAACATCATTAACATCTCATCTATACATCACATCAAATATTTGCATCACATCATCTAATCTAACATCCACATCCCATCCATCTTATCAATCGCATCTATCGTAATAACATCTAACTCTAAATCCATCATATCTTTCTAAATATCTAAATTCATACACCATCATCATATCTAACATCTAAGCTCATCACATCAATATCCAAATCACTATCAAATATCTACATCATCATCTATATCTAATCATAACCAATCCATTATTTACATCCAATCAAAATATCACATCATATCACATCTAACATCTACATCAACATCCATAATCTAATCAAATATCAACATCCATCACAACATATAAATCATCACATGTATCTAATCTACTCAACACAACACATGGAAATCATAACAAAATCATCATATATATCAATCATCGAAGTGTTTATACATCGTGATAGGCCTCTATTGGGATGTATCTCAAAATATACACATCAAAATATCTATCTCAAAATCATCAAAATCCATATAATATGTTCACCACTAGCGGTGAACTAAAGATAAAACACTCTAAGTCCCGAACCCTATCCTCCTCCCCCGCCACCTGTCTAGTCCATTATCTATTATGTGATCCTACCTAGCTATGCTATACTATCTCTGTGCTACCAAATTTCACATGGGTGCCTACCTCCCCGATCTCTTCTCTCCTGCTAAGTATGTCACATAACATGGCTCATCGTGCAAGCTCGCAATAACAATATACTCATAATAGTGTTCCTCCTCGCCCAATGTTTGGGTGCTCTAATGACATTGTGCAAAATAGAGCCATCTGTCCCACTCCTTATGAAGATCCCTATGCCTCACCCCTATCACCTCATATATGCTAACCATATCTCCATACTTGGCCATTTAAGCCTCTATCTGTCGTGATATATATCTCATTGTTGTATAGGTCTTTCTCTTGGCACATCACATCTAACTCATGTCGTGTGGTATCTCTCTCTTGGTGAGTAGTATTTATCTCCACCGCAACCGGTCTATCTCGTCCCCCCTCCATCTCCACCTTTGCCTACTATTAATGTGTTGGTCTGAAAATCACAAGAGGGTAGATCTATGGATAGACGAGCCAACAGTGTGTAGGGCATAGCCCCTCTTTGAGACAACAAAGTGAAACTGGTTTATTGCTATTCTACTAGTAGGAATCTATACAAGTCCTACAGTATTCTACCTTTAGGGTTTGGGATCTCGTCCCAGTTGGGGTATTTCCAACTATGAGTAGAAAGGGACGAAAGGAAGAGAGGAGATAGAATAGTTCTGAAGGGAGAAAAGAAATGAATTCCAAAGCAGAAAGGTCAGAAGGTTTATGTTTTGGGATTGGTAGTAAATGGAGCCAAACCTACTTGCATAAACAAACAAAGCAATACTGATGAGCAAATGACAAAAAGTAGAGATAGATCTAATATAAGAAAACACATAGATCGACATAAGAAAGGTCTGATGCACATAACACATGTATTCAACACAAAGTCTCAATATTTGTATTAATGTTTTCTTCTGTTACAAAAAGTACAAAGCCTTTTCTTCTCACTTCTATTTTTCATCTAAAAATTTCCACCACCTGAATATAACAAATATCCAAGTATATATAGAAGGAGAAAGAGAGAGAAGGCAAAAAGAAACCAACAACTAATTACAAAATATTTACAAAATATCTAAAAGTCAACTGTTGACTTTGGGCAATTTGGTGGATGACAACATCTCATGGTGCAACATGGATGATGTCATCATTTGTGCCAACAAACTTTTAAATATTACAAAAAGAGAACATCCTAGGAGGAAGGAGCCTATTCGTCGTCGTCCGTGGCTAGAAGGGAGTATCCTGCTTCTGCTCAGGAGAGGAAATGTGGAATTGAGCCCGATACTCCATGAATTTGCTAATCATCGGTTGAAGTTGATCCTGAGCAGGACCCTTGGTGTGATCACCGATGACTTCACAAGTCTCCCATTCATCTCTGAGTCTCTCTGGGAGCTTGAAGTATTCATTACCTACCTCCATCAGGTATCCAACAAAATCACGGTAGGCCAGAAGGTTGTTGATAGATTCCACATCAAAAGTAGCTTCTGACCCTAACCCTTGCGATGTGATCTCCTTAAAGATATGAATAGTGTCATCTACCTTCCTCAAGGTGTATGATGGGGTGAGAAATCCTGGAGACATCCTTAGGATGATCTGCTCCATTTGATGCATTGCATCTAAGGCTTCCTCCTTGATTTTATCAATTTTCTCTAAGACGAATTCCATCTGATCAACCCGATAGTCCAAAGCAGTAAGGACTTTATTGGGTGCTCTGGGGTGATCGAAGACGTTGAATTTCACTAATTCATCAACCGGGCAGTCGAGCATCTTCTGAAACATCTCATGTTATAACCTAGCATGGTCCAACTCTTGGGAGATAGGTCCCGCAATCACCTGGAGGTCCTTGTTAGCCTGATCAATATTCTGATATAGCTCTGTGAACTTTACGATTACTTCCTCACTATCTTTGAGGATCTGGTCTCTCTAGGTGGATATTGCCATGCCTTTTTTTCCAATCTTGGCATATTCGTTTATCTTTTCCTAGCTAAGGGCCTCAAGAGTTTCATTAGTAGTCGTAGGAGGTGCACTGCCCATTTTCTGCAGGGCTTGGAGAAGATGTCTGTTCTATTCTTTTAGTACCCTCTTCTCTTCTTTTGCTTCCTAAAACTTTTTGCAAAGGGCATCCACTGATGATAGGGCCTCTCCTTGTAGGATTTCTGAGGATGTTCCCATCGTGACATGTGTCACTTGTATAATCTGTAGGAGACAGATCCTTTTTATCTTTTGTGGGATCGGGATACGCGATCTCCATTACCCTTTCACCTAAAGCACTCTGAGAGAAGTGGGTTATCGGCTTTTGCTTCTTAGCTCCTTTTGTTGGGATGACGGAGAAGTCCATAGGTGCAATGGGGACTTTCCTCTTATGCTGGCTCAGGTGCTTGGAGATCCATTCTGGACTTAAGGGAGTGGGATCAGAGGGAGAAGAGGGAACGAAGGCAGAAGAAGGGGCAACTATAGTGAACAAGGGGAAATGGGTAGAGATGCTTGGTGGCAGCATTGATAAAGAAGCTGAAACTCCAATGCTCATAGGGGTAGGAGTCACTGTAGGAGAGGAAACCATGGGGATGGAAGGGATCTGAGAGATGAGGGAAGAAATACTTTGGGGACTGCTCCACGAGGAAAGAGAAGATGGAGGAAGAGGAAGGGGGAACAGAGAAGATAGGGGAGAAGACACAACCAGAGGAGTGGTTGCTTGAGTGATGCGAGGAGGGGAAGGAGGAGCGAGAGATGGGACGGTGGGAACTTTAGTCAGTTACAGCAGTGGCAACATCCTGAGTGGATGTGCCCGTTGGAACACTTACCACTGTTCTTTTCTGGGGAGACCAGGCTTACGACTTGCTCCTGGGTGGCGAAAGGAGGACTCTCAGAGCTTGCTCTTGAGTAGCGCTTGATTCCCCTTCTTTGTCTTTCCCTTTGCCCTTTGGCAAGTGCTTTGGCCTAGCAGGTGCATTACCTAAGGGAGACGTGGTGAAGTCTACCCCAAGGTAGATGAGACCGTTATACCTGCACCAATGTTCTGTGCACTGCAAAGTGCCTTTGACTCTTTCCTCAATAGTTTGAGGTGCCTTTGCTCTGTCAATCTCAGCAAATGGCCAATTGTCCCCATCCGTATCTAGATAGACCTGATCAACTTCTTGATCAGTCATTTGGAAACCTTTCGGGACAATGGCCACGCCATATTGGATAATTTCTGCCAGGGCCAGGCGGGAGTGATCCTTTCTCCTGAGCTCGACCTCGTGATACAGGTCGATGTAAATATCCTCGATCTATGGGATGTGGATTGGATCAAGCTTTGCCTTTGGGAGGTAATTGCGAGGATCGAAGGTCGGCCTTATCGGGAAATTGTGTTTCAAGTTGAGCAATTCTATCTCCACAAACATTTCCCGGGCTTTGGTGTGAGAAGTGCAGGTGTATCTACCCACTATGAGGGGGAAAGGAGTTCCACCCTTCTTTCTTTTCAGGAACTTCTCGTGGTATGTGATAAGGTGCTTGGACAGCTCCAATAGGATCAGCTTAGGCCCCGCATACCTTGGTAGCTTGGTGGGCTCCCCTAAGAAGTTGGCGGCCCTAAGATAGGTGAAAGTGGGGAATTGCATAAATAATCCCCCCACTTCTCTATGGCAGTTACTATGCTCTTGGTCATCCAATCGTGAGTCATATTGGGCCTCAAGAGGTAGATGATGCCGTAGAAGAAGGCATCATTGATCTTGCTGAACTGTGGGATGCTATTTTCCAGTCTCAACTCTAGATAATATTCATATATTTTTACTTGGGGCCATACCCTGCATCGACTTAGCATTGGGTAGTCTCTTTCGATGCGCAAGCAGTGTAGACCACGTAGGAGTTCATGTAGAACCTCCCCATTGTTGAGAGTTGTTGGAGCTGCTCAGAGATGGTGCTATTGATGATCTCTGCCCATTCAAAATGTTGATCAGGAATGTTTTTGCTCATTGTTTCCAAGTATCTAAGCATCCATTTATGAAAGTAATGGGCATCAGGAAGCCCAAATACCCTACTTAGGAAGGTAATGGTGTCGCTCAGCTCCTCTAAGAAGTCACTACGATGAATAACCTGCGGCCACCATGTTATTACCTTCTTGTTTTTTAGATACACTTCATTCATGAGCTACATGCATTTGTCCTCATTTTCATCCCATGCCTTTATGTAGTCTTCTTGGCTTATTGCTACAAAGTGCTAGTGGTGGGGATACCCAACATGATTTCAAAGTGTCAGGCAGTGAGGTTGATTATAACCTCGCCCTTTTCATTCTCGACACACCTTGTGTCCTTATTGTAGTAGTGGGCCACCACCATCATGAATTCGTTGTTCACCGCGCTCACAGAATTCCCCAGTGAAGTGTAGACCACTTCCGACCAATTTGTCCATCCATGGACTGCTTGTGACCCTTCTAGTTCTGGCCCATAAATCTTCCATATCAATGTGGCCAAGTTCTGAATCCCTAATGTCCAAGTCACATTCTGCAAGGGACTCGGGCATCCTGACCCTTTGGTATTTGTACTTCATTTCTTCTTCCGTGAGTTTGGCCTTACCCTTTGACTTGGTTGGCCTCTTACTTGATGAAGACATGTGTGAATCTGAGTTCAGTTGCTGATCTGCAAGAAGAAGCAAGGAAGTCCACCGTAGAGAGCCATGTTAGCTGTCAGATCATCCATCAAAGCTTTACAGAATGAAGAGTTAGCAATTTAGAAGCTTAGGGCACAGGGCACAACTATCTATACTGCAGGCTGTAGGGTTAGAAAAGCAAGGCGCAATGTTGGAGAGTGTTGCATGGATAAAAATAGCACAAAGGGGTGCAAGGTGCATAAATATTACACAAAACACTCAGATGTTGATGTCAAAGGATGTGTGCCTATGCCTTATGAAGTGTTTTAAACGGGAGCATATTATCTTGGTGTTGCAAGGTGGCAGGGTGTGCCAATGGCGCATATATGGAACATGTTGCAGAACATTTTTATGCGCCAAAGGGCGAGAATTAAAGGATGCATCATTGAGTTAAGGTGTGCCAAGGGGCTTTTGGCGTGGCGCAGGAAGAGTTTGCATGACATTCAAATGTCGATGTAGCTGAATTTGTGCTTGCGCTGCGTTAGGGCTTTGAAAGTTTTATAGGGCATGGGGGAAAAGTGTGTTGCAGCAAGGGAAGTGAGCCCAATGGCGTGAATGTGTTTTCTGCAGCATGATGAGTTTTTTACACCAAAGGAAAGCCACGGGTCGGGATTACGATAATTATAGAATTTGTCCTTTTGGACGAGTTTGTGGTTTTCGGCCTCTTTCAACATAGATTTTGACAGTAAGGGGAACAGAGCGAAGAGGATCTTGGATTCATTTTTGAGACAAAGCCCTCCAGGCCAGCAGATCTGGAAGGAGGGTAAAACTAGTTTTGGGGGAGAGAAGATTGCAAAACGGGTTGGAGGTTGTGTTTTATTTCTTTAGATTCATTTTTGTTTTTAACAACAACCACCTCTTAAAAATAACCAAACCAAAACAAAAACCACAAGAAAAGCAAGGACCACTTACCCGGAATATATAGAATGGAAGAAACAATGTGGGGTCCACGAATGCAACGTAAAGCAACACGGGGATGACAGGAGCGTATTGACAGGTGCAGAGGAATTAACTTTTTCACGTGTTTTCAATCATGAAAATGACAGGTCGGATGTGCCTATTTATAGTAAAAGGCATAATAAATGTGCCACCAACTTTTTCAAAGGGCACACCAAAACAGATGCCAACATGAAATTATTTGCACCTTTGGCGCGGTTTCAAGACTGTTGACATTGCCTTTTTAGCCTTGGCGCACCGTTCAAGGGCACAACAATTTTAGTGTCGACAGGGTGGTGCATGCACCTCAGCACAGGTTTGAAAGGCGCATCATGGGAAGGTGCAACATTTGGAATGTCGACAGTCCAAAGGATGTGCCAAAGGAATAGAAGGGGGTGCATATGCATTTGATGTTGCATGAATAAAATCTGTGCCCAACCAAAAAGGACCAAAAGACTAAGTTCGAAAAACTAGATTCTCCAGGAAAGGGATTTTATGCCATTCCGAACACTAAGGGACCTTGGCGAGGAACCGAAACAAAATTTTGGTATGGTTACCTACAAAATTGCCCTCGTCAATTTTACAGGGATAACACAATGTTGTTGCCTCTCTCCTCCTACTTGTGTGGCCTCCTCGCAGCCTTGGCCACCCACTACTACATCCACCACTCCACATATCTCTCTCCAACTCCAACATCATCATCATCAATATCACATGGCTCCCCCTCCTCTTATAATGGGTCTTCCATCACATGATTGAGTAAGTCCCTCTCTGTCTCATCACATTTATATCCGATAGGTTCCCTGTGCACCATTTGAACCAACCTCGAATTGTCTCATCACCCATGTAAACTAGAATACCTCTATCATCTCGGTCTCGCCCTACACCCATCTAATTCTCCTCATCCCCAAAATTTATACATTTATGCCTAGACATGCAAGGAACCCTTTATAAGGCCTCCATCTCACATGATATACCTACAAGCTCCATAACCTCTCCTCATACTAGTCCTCACCCTTCTCACCCATGTCTCCATGAGCCATTCACTCACCATCTCAAAATCCAATTGAAATCTCTACGTAATCTCATATGATCCATGGGAGCCCCGGAAGTCTCACCACGACTATGTACTCATAATCCCAGTAGTGTAACAAGAAGCTCGGGTCCATGCATTTACTCCTCCTGTACGTACATCCGAGCTCAAGATATACCTATGCTAAGAGTGTTGCTCCAAAAGCAAACATTTTCATGTGCTTGATAATATATGCCACCACCCCCGCTAATGCCTATGGAAACCGGGCTCCACTTGAGTCTAGCATTATATTGCATGATATTTCCATCATAATCAAGCAAATCAGTTGGCTCCCCGACATTGTTGGCTGATATCATATCTCAATATGGAATGCCCCTGATACAAATGTAATATATGGGGCATTTGCTTCAAAAAACCATGTTAATGCCACCATCTTGGCCTCTGTTATAATTAGCACTATCAATGCCCCTAGATCGATAGTCTCAATATACGATACATGTCCTCTAACATGATCATCATCTCTTTGGTCATGAGCTAGAAGGTATTGGTCCTCAGATCCCATCTATCTATCAAAGCTATGATCAACCCTATATCTCAAGGCACCCTCGATAATGGTGGAATCTACCCAATCCCACTACCTCCAAATCATCCCACTCTGCATCTATAACATCTACCCTCATAATCCCCAATAAGGTAGGGACTTTGTCTCTTAGATACATTGTATCTATGGCCTCGTAAAAATCCATCAAACATACAATCAACATCAATCATCAAAAATCATCTTTTTATCTTTAATTATCAATCTAACCTAAATACTACCTACCAACGTCGACCCCCTTCCATTGCTCAACATACAATTTCCCTCGGTCGATAAAGAACCCACCCGATTTTCACTCACTAGCCCTTGACACCCATCAATTTCTAAAAATTCAAAAAAATAAAAAAATCAAACAAAGATCAAAACTAAGCTAGGTTTTCAGACTTACCACTCTCCGTGACCTCGGCCACTTCCTACCTCCTCCACTAGCCTCCATTTCACTCAAATCTCAAGTTTTTCTATCATTTGAAGCTCTTGATCATCAAAACATGCAATAAAAATGAGATTAGTTGATCGACTCTGCCGCTTATAGGTGCATTGACCCAATCATCATCGACCCAACCCAAGTCATCATGACCCAACCCAAGTCATCGCCGACCCTATCCAATCACCATCGACCCAACCCTAATTTTTCATCCCCATATTCTTTCATCTAATCCCTCTTCCAAATTATCTTTTCTTCCACTTTCAACTTGTGTGTCACCCCTAACACGCCTTTATTTTTCTTATCGGACTTATTTTTCTATCTTTTGTCTCATCATGCATCTTTCATCACACCCTAAAGAGCCTCACTCTGTGGCCATTTTTGTGTCCCTCTAGGCACTATCTCTCATCTTACATCCACTTTTATAGCCATATTTTATCCTCATCCTACATGGATGCATATTTTTGATTCCTCATGTATGAAGGATATCAATTTTACCCCTGCACCTTGTCGGACCATTGCCTCTAACCATCCTCACATTTTCTTACACAACTTGATGTTTACCTTTGACCCGTTGGTCCCATGGCTTACACATCCATCCGAGTGGATTCCCATTAGATCCCCTCCATCATGTAGTGGTATTTTCTGACTCATAGGGTTTGTAGGATATTGTCGTCATCTCCGTTGAGACTATACTTTGTTCCCTACCAATGTGATTCCAAGATCACCACCATATTTTTGTTTTTGGTTTTTTTGTTTTGCCATATCTTGCCTCGGAATGTTCTTTTCTCATTTTTTTCATCCTTTCCCTCTCTCCTTCATCTATTTCTTTCAACCTAGTCACCGATTCCCCTTCGCATCATCGATTCCTAATTTAAGGGGGAGCAAACCAACCATCATCTTTCATCACTTCTTATTTTTTCTCTAAGTTTTCTTAATGCAGCCACTTGAAAAAAGGGGAAAATGTAGACACCAATTTTTGGTATGCTTGTCCCCCATCCCACGTTCACTCCCCTTCATCATCACCATTCATACCTCTCGCCCTATTTAAATTTATATTTCCCTCCTACATCTCATTTTCCCCTAATCCCCATCCTAATCCCATCTTAATATTATCATTATTTATCCACCCTAATTATATTTAATTACCCCTAAAAACTATTCATTATCCTAATCTTACCCATAAACACCCCCATTTATTGTCCCTAGGATTCCACCTTCCCTCATTCAATGCCCTCTTATCCTCCCACTACCATTTATTCTCCCCATGTAACATTAACTCCCCAAAATAGTTTTATCCCCTTTAAGTCCCCCATTTTCAAGACAAACATCGCCTCTACCCCCCAAGTGGATGGTCTACCACCGTTGACCCTATTAATATACCTCTACCCTCCTCTCCTTGGGATGTAATTTTTGAGTCTGTTGTTATCTTGTGAGCATGGTTTGTTTTCTCCTCTTCTTGTGATCAACAATATTCAACTTGGAGTTGTCTTAGAACCTTTGGATGTCATTCATGGAGAGTTGAAGATTTAGAGCTTGTTTAGAAACCTTTCATTGTTTCATCACCTCTTTATTGCAGATTTTCCAATCACCTAGAGCTTTTCTTTACACCATCTTTTGCGGATCCTTCACCACGGTTCATTTTCCCAATCATTGTGCCTCGTCAAAACCCTATATCCCTCCTCACTCGTCGTTGGCTTTACATAGTTGTCATCGACCTAATCCACATCTACCGTATTCTCTATATTCCATCCTCTTAGTCGGTTGTTCTTTAGCCCATGATACCTTAGATCTTTTGATCTTGTCGCTCGCACACTTGTTACTTTAGACCTCATCTCCATTATCTCGTAGTCATCATTGATCAATCTCGGTCATTGTTAATCCAACCCGGTACCGCCATCGACCCTATCTACATCCACCCTATTTTTTTGTCTCTATAATCTTCCGTAATTTTCTCTACAACTTCTTTAATGTCCAAATCCTCTACATCATCTCAAAGACCAAATCTAGCTTTTGATCCACATTTGATTTCCGTACTTTTTTATATGTTATGTTGTTGTCACTTTTACTTTGATCGTATCACTATTCTTGGGTCGCCGCTAAACACGACCCGAGTTTAATTTGTTTATTATCATTTATCTTGTCATATCCTTATTTTAGCATCTTTAGCATATTCTAGATCTCTTCTTTATTTTGTTATATGTTGCCTCCATCCTATCCATTATCAATTATCATATTTTTTTATCAAAGTGGGTTGACATCCATCCCTAGAAGTTATCACTTCTCGAGACTAACCTAGTCAGGAAACCCACCATCTTATCTACTAATCATTTTTTTGTTTATCTTCTCTTTATTGTGTAGGTTATCGAGCTCACCGTGAAGAGGCCCTATTGTGCCCACATCTCCATCATCATCATTATCGCATATCAAGAGGTAGCCTTAAACCCTCCCATAGTTTCTAAGTTTCTTGATTTCTTGTATCCTCTTCATTAACTTGTAACAACAATGGGAGGTCTTGTCAAATAGTATTGGTTATAAGAATGGTGGCAAGTAGAACTATAGTATATGGTAATATAATGTCCCCGATTGGACACTTTTTACCACCAAACGGATTTTAAGTAAAATCCCAATCCAAAGACCAAAATTCTAAATAATTTATAAAATATTCCAATGCACGTCCGAATTATTTATGAAAATAACGACTTGCATAAGAGAGGAAAATCACTACAAACTAATGTAAACCACTAAATATTTAGCTCAAACAACTCATTAAATATTGCAAAGATGAAATCACAAAATAAATACTAGAGTTAGTCTTCAAAAGAGGTTGAATTTATTTTATTAAATTTTTGTAGAATAACTCTCGAAACACGATTGAAAATAACACTTCTTCAACACCAAAAATTCTAAAAATAGCAGATCTGATTTATAAAAATCAGGAATATGAGCAACGATCAAAATATGATCCTAAACAGCTCTGAAACCCCACAACCAGCTCTCCAAGTAGGTCACTCCTAGAAAAAGGGCTGGAAATGAAGAGAAAACACAGCCACAACTTTCCTCTCCAAACCCTTGTCCAAATCTGCAAAGTACAACCCTCAAAATACTTGGAAAACCACTGGAAAATCAACTAACTCTTTATGCACAATGGAAACCCCAAACTAGAGGAAGGGTTTTCGTCCTTCTCTAGAGTAAATCTCTAAGGGTTTTCGTCCTTAGAAGATTGAAGATGCAAGCTAAAATGCTCAACATACAAATATGGAATGAGAGAATAAACAAGTGATGTCCTCCTTAAGCAAGTCGATTTGCTTATATAGAGAATATGGGCCAAATGGCCACCTCCAACAACCAATCAACTCACTTGCCTCATTTAATGTTTTCCACTTTATTTAATATTTTCCCTTGCTTTCATTTAATATTTTCTCTTGCTTTATCCCATCTCTACATGGGTCGAATTTCTCCTCTAGGGAAAATAAAACATAAAGTAACTTTTCCTTTTCTATTTTTATTTTAATGTTAAGTTTATAATATTTTATTATAAGTGCTTTTTATAATAATTTTATTTTTCTATTTGCACTTTATAATAAATTATCATAACTTAAGTCTCCCTTTTTATTTATTCCTTAGCCATCGGGAAGACAAAATGGGCTAAGGGTCTTCGATTGGGAAGGGGATATTACAGAAATTGGAAATACTATACATAATAATATGAAAAAGTGAATAGTAATTTCATTTGTACCGAGAGTAGGTGAAATTTGGAGCTTTGAGATGCAAGGATGCCACGCGTTACGGTGGCTAATCAGATGAGATTTGAGAGGGTGGCTATGTAGATGACCGAGGAGTTGATATGTGTGACCAAACTTGAATTTTTTTGTCAACTATGCTTGTTTTGATCAGCTTTAGTAAAATTTGAAGTTTTGTATAATTAGGCATTTCTAACCAAGATAGAAGCGGATAGGGTGTTTCTATCCTTTGGGACACTATATACCTAATTTGTGGTGCTAATGACCTACTTCTACGCACTAGTGACATGCGTCCGGGCACCTAATGTCCAAGGGCCAAGTGTAGGGTTTTGGCACTATTTGGTGAAATGCGTGTATTTGATATAAATTGAATTAAATCTAATTTTAGTGTAACTAATGTAACAAGTGATATAAAAATGATAATATACATCAATATATAAGTGTTAAGTACTCAAATAGTGTAAAACTCCAAACAAATAAGAGAGATAAATGAGTTAATTTGGTTCATGTATAACTGGAGGTAGCTCGAGAGTCTATGTATCTACCGGATCTGTACCGGGAATGATGTCACAATGGCTAGCAGAGAGTTCTAAGACTCTATACCTTTGTGTGAGATAGAAACGCCTATAGGAGGGCAGAGTACGTAAGCGTAGGCTGTTAGAGTAGGTATTTACCTTAGCTCATGTTCACCTAGGTACATTATTTACCTTTATTGTATTTATCCTCACCCACTTATGTGTGTGGATATTTCTTTTATTTATTTAGATATTAGGAGATATTATCTAGTTGTTAGGTATAGTTCTTTCCTTGATCTATGGTATTGACTAGTTCTTTCCTAGATCTATGGTATTGACTAGATCCTTGATGTCTAGTTCTCTCATAAATCTATGGACTTGACTAGTTCTTTGATGACTAGTTCTTTCCATGATTTATGGCTTGATCTACGACCTTGATTGGTTCTTAGATTGTTATTCCTTGCCTATATAAGCAAGGCCCATTCTCATTATATTTCATTGAGTTCCATAATAATATATGATATTGTTGCTCATTTGTTTGCAAAGGTTTATGTAAAGTTATTCTGGCGAATTGCTTTCATCTTATTGATCGTGATGTTTGATTAGCATCTGTGTTCTTGGCTTGGCACAATCTAGTTATCGTTCCTTTTATAGGCATCCATTTTGGGCCCTAGTATGCAGTGTGAATATTCAAGATCTACTCTTTTTTTGGGTTTGAGGGTCTTTTCTTCAATATCTACTTTTTCACTCCAACTTTGTTGTTATGGTTTTGGTCGCACCCATAACTCTAAAAAAACCCTAGCTATATGCACAAGCTCACAAACACATTAGATATGAATAAAATATGTAATATATGAAGTCAGATTGACCTGACGATCACCCAATGAGTGAACTTAGTACCAAGAGTTGCACTACATTTTATACTCCATGTAGTTTTGTGTGTTTGTGTGTGAAATAGTGTCCTTAGGTTTCCCTCACGCCAATGATGCCAAGATAGTAGGTTATAGCTAGCTTTGATGCAAATGTGTGGTATGAAATTCAGCACTTCCCCTTCCTATGTAGTGTATGTAACCCAAAATACAGTCCCTTTTGATAGTAGTGATAATATGTAGATGTGATAGCCCTTTTGAATTGTTAGCCATAATAATAGTGTGTATGTTATGTATATATATGAGTCTCTTGTTTGAATTTCAACACTAGTGACACAAAAGACTAACTATGAACATGGGATAAGGATAAGAAAAGTGAAAAGGCCAACCACAAATGTCAAAAAAATTTAAAAGAATAAATAGGACATAAGTACCTAGAATGGTGTAGACACAAAATCATCCACTTTAGACATTATTTAGTCTTAGTCTTATACTATTTAGAAGGTTTTGAGTGAAGAAAGTAATAATCAACCCCGTCTTTTAGCCATCTTGTTTTATTTTATTTCATCATCCCCAACCTTTTACACCCACATGCCTAGTCTTCTTTGGTCATCTTCCATTATTTTAGTCTCGATTGGGGCACTCATGGGCTCCCGATCTCTTTTGAACTTTCCCACCACTTTTTGGGCTCTTTCTAGCCATTTGATGTCTTCATCTTTTTTACGGTCATCCATTTCAGTGGTTAATTACTTAAATTTAGATAAAGATAACCCTATAAATATAAAGTTATGAGACCATAATAAGGGACCAAGCTCTATTCATTATTATCATCCACCTAGTGTTTCACTTTGATTCTAGAGCATTTCTTTGAATATTGACAAAACAGATAAGGGTAAAGGGCTAGGAGGAATACCTATTAAAATGTTGGTTGTAGGTTGTTGTGTACGTATGACTTCTTGATCCATAGTTGATCATGAGAGCTTCCTTTTGGCTAGGAGGAACTACCTAAAATAGAAAACAAGACCACCAAATAAAAGTTAAACAATATATGTAGTGGACTACCTAGCGTATGCTAGATCCAGGAAGTGTGATACTCCCTAGACGGTTGTCAATCCACTATTTAAAACAACTCAATGCTAACAATAAATGAAATCCTACTGTAGTTAAAATGATTTAGGTATCTCATTCGTCTACAATAAGCAAATTCATTCACAACAGGCTAAGCTATGATCTGAATCTGAAGGTCAAGGTCTCTGTCAGAGATACTGGTACTAGTCTGGATCTAGTTTTGGGTTGTTTTGGGTATTTGGTGGAGGTTTTAAGCTCTGTTCTTGGTCTGAGGGTAAAAACACAGAGACCGACGTCGGTCTATGGTATGACCGGTGTCGGTTTAGGTTAACCGGCGATGGTTGTGGGTAACCGGCATCGGTATGGTCGGGTACAGGAAGCTTAATAAAAACTTGATGTGAGGGTAGATCCAAAACTAAATGGAAATGGAGAGGGCTATGGAAAGGTCTGTGTGGGTCTTAGGTATACTCAGGGGTAATTAAAATCTGGGTATGAATAGTTCAATGGAGTGGGTGAAGGAATGGTCAAGTTTGCATGGAGGTAAATGGTGGGGGAATGGGAATGGGAGTAGAAACTAATAACAGAAGTAAAAGAGTCTACCAAAATGACAATGGACAAGTGTTGGTTAACAAAACACTTATTGTTGTACGAGCTTGATGTCTGGTTGGCAATGGCGGGTGATCAAATGGAAGGAACTTGGTGTGGTGTTGGCGCTTCCCCTCGGATGCTCCCGTGAAGGCAAATGGCTCTGTGATTGCTTCTAGTGTTGGTTGTGGATGCTCTGATGCATGTACGAATGCTAGTTCTACTTGCATGCAGCTCTGGTTTCATCTCTTGCTCTCAGAAGATGTGCCAACCTCAAAATAAGGTTGTTTTGGGGATTAAATGGTAACCGACGGTGGTTTTGGGTTGACTGGTGGTGGTTTAGGGTAACTGGCGTTGGTTAGGGTGGGATTCCCTAGGTTTACTAAACTGGGTAGATCCTCTTGATTTTTGGGATCTCGTTTTGTTTTCTTCCATGGATTAGAATGGAAGCTTCCTTTCTAACGGGTGGGAATGTGGTTAGAGGGAATGTAGGCTTTGATTTTTAGGGTTTAGGTAGGTCTTAGTTAGTTATGGCAACATACTAAGAATAGGTCTTAGGGTGAGGTGGCTAGATGAGGTGTATAGGTGAGGTGGTGGTGTGGGCATTATCCAATTAGGATATTTAAATAATAGATATTATGAGGACATGGATTAATTAAATTAATTAAATTAATATTAGAGTGGGGTGAAAGGGGCCATGGTTAGGTGAGTGTGTTTGAGTTGGTTATTTGTCGAGGGACCTAGGGGAGTGTGACCCAATTTTGGTGTCTACATTTTCCCCTTTTTTTGTGTAGCTTGTATTGGTAAGTGACGCCTGAAAAAATAAGATGTGGTTGCCCCATGTGTGGGTGAAGGTGATCCCCCTCAAACCAGAACTGATGAGGCAAAAGGAAGAATCGGTGAGTGGTTTGATAAAAGGTGAATGTGATGAAGAAGAAGGTGGGCAACGGGGGTAAAAAAGGAAAAAGGTCTAATCAAGTAATCCAGGTAATGGGTCAGGGTCAAAGGTAGTAACAGTCAAATGCACACACATGTATAAACTACAACATGGTACCAGGTTGAAGAGCAAGAAAACTCTACATTGTCTAAGGTCGATAGGTTTATCCAAACAAGGTTGAGGTGATTCTCGGTATCCAAGGTATAGGATATGGTCAGAAACACGATGTGTCAAGTAAGTGCAGAGAATGTTTAGGTATGTTCAGTACACCAAAGGTTAGGTAAGAATAAACGGTCACAACAAGAGGCAAGGTAAGGTTAGTATGTCCATCAACACGGGTAACAGTGCCGCAAGGTATAGCGAGCACATGAGGTCATAGGTCACTAGCGATGTTCCAAGTCTAAGTATCTAGGTCATGACATGGGTAGGGCCGAGGTATGGGTAAAATAATGAGTCCCGAATGAGGATGAGGTGAGGGGGTAAATGATAAGGTCAAGAAGATAAAGTGAAGTGTCCAAGTGAGGTGTGGGTGAGGTAAAAAGGATTTAGGTCAAAAATTGGGGTAGGGGGAGGAAAAAGACTAAGCAGGTAAACCGATGATGGTTTGAAGGCACCGATGTCGGTCATAATGGACCGACCATGGTAAGCTAGGGCACAGGACCGATGTCGGTTAAGGTAAAACCGTCACTAGTCAAGTCGGGTAGGTTATAAAAAAAAAAAAAAATTGCCATATTTTTCAAATCATTTGTCTTTTACCGAATTGGGAAAATGACAAGTGAGAGAGAAAAGTGGAAAGTGTCCATGTGGAATGGAGAGCTGAGTTATGCAAGCGGTGTAGTGGGTGATTGGTAGTGGATAGGCGGGTCCACGAGATCGGATTGAGTGATTCGATTGGTTGGAGGTGAGGAGATTGATTGGGTGATGGAAGAGGCAGGAGAGGGATCGGGTGGACCACGGTGCAATGGCCCGACATGCCACCATGGTGATGGCAAAGCAGTGATGAGGTAAGGGTCAATCCTACTCTTTTTTTTGTTTATTAGATTTATTTAGATGTTGGGTGGGTAAAAATAGGTTTTTTTGGGGGAAATGAATTTTGAATTGGTGGGAGGGAAAATTGGGGTAAATATGAATGAGGAGAGAGGTGATTGGGTGAAGGAGGGGTGGGGAAGGGTGGAGGGGGATTTGGGTAGGATTGGGTGGGTAGAAGGGAGAAAAAGGGAGTTTTGAGGAAGAATGGGGGTTTGGGCATCATGATTTTTACGGTGATAGTGTTGACCGCGTCGGTTGAGGGTTAGCCGACGTCGATGGTAGGTAGAGAATCGGTATCACATCAAAAACAGGTGACCGATGTCGTTTATGGGGACCGGGGGTCGGTTATGGGTAATCGGGACCGGTCGGGCATAATTTGAGGGAAAAGGGGGCCAAAAGTGACCTAAGTTGGGTGGGTGAGGTAGGTAGTGGGAAGTAGGAGATGTTTTGGGGAAAATCATAACATAGGTAAGGGGTAAAAATAGGTAAGGGTGAATGATAGTGGATTAGGGTTGGGGTGGGTAGATAGAAGATGTGATACAAAGGTAAGGAGGTCTAGGGAAAGAGAGGTAGGGTGGTAGATAAAGGTGAGGTGTTGAGTGGGATTGTGGTTATGATTAAGGTATATTAATGTGATGTTTTTTGATGCAGGTGAGAGATTAGTTGAGGATGTGAGATAGGTGCCACCCCTGCTCGTGATAGTTTGTGGGGCGGCGATGGTCGAGGAGTGGCGACATGTGACAGAGGTAGGCTTGAGTGGGGTCAAACGTTATCGGCATGTAGTCCGACAGCCGAGTTTGATGGTCACCCTCATCGATAGATGGGATTCGGTGACCAACACATTCCACCTACCGATGAGGGAGAGATGACAGTCACCCTAGAGGATGTGTATAGGATCCTGCGGTTACCATATTTGGGACGCATGTATATTCAATCTCCTCAAAGGCATCTGAGGAATTGATGCTGACGATAAGTATTTGGTGAGGGATTGTGGAGATGACATTTCACAGTGCCAGCTCTGAGTTATGGAGAGATGTACCTAGCCCATCCAGAGGAGACGAGGCTAGTAGTATTATTGATGGAGGTAGTATGTTGTTTTGCACTGCTAGATGCAGAGGGTGGGAGATTCCCATGATCACTGATGGGGGTGCTGCATGATATGATGATGGACATGACCTGCTTTGCATGGTGCCAACATTCCTAGTGTAGTTATATAGAGAGCTATGGGCATATGGGTGGCTCTGCAGTTCACTTATGCTACACATTTATTCTTCATTGTTGGGCCTACAAGCACATTATTGTGTGTTCATCTGATTGGTATGCCCTAGAAGATGCATTTGAGCCTAGGTTTTGTTTGGGTGGGGTATAGGGTGATGGGTGCTTGTGATGGAGAGCGAGCAGAGATAGGGTTACACATGATGTGGCCTATTATAGGTGATTACTGGAGGGATTGTTCAGTGTGGACATTATTTGGAGACCGTATGTGGGTTATCCCTCATACAAATAGATGGTCGATGAGTTAGATGGCTCACGTAGATACTCAAGTGGATTGAGGGGTGTCATGCAGGGGAGCACGAGATGATCCCAGTAGATAGGGTCAAATGGTAGTTTGGGTTACTACAGGATATACCACCACCTTTCCCATAATACCGGAGAGATGATGTGGAGAGACCACTACCGCTACCACAACCGACAATACCTACAGGGCAGGAGGAGCAGGTTATAGATCAATGTATCGATGATGTTGGGGTGACTGATAGGTATAGATAGTGGTGGGTGGCTCATTTATGAGTAGTACCTCCCAGCCGGGCAACTATATTTAGCCACCATCACCATGTAGAGAGACACCCTACAGGGGTAGGTGGTGACCCTGATTACATAGTTGGGGATGGTACAGGGGTAGTTGGTAGGTTCAGAGGTGGAGGTGGCCGCGTTGCATACACACACAGTGGCAGTCATGAGCCCAGATGGCCCAGGTGGAGATGGAGATGGGGATGATGAGCAGGTGGTCACCCTACAAGCGCAGTTACAGGTTTGCAAGGCCAATTGGCCACTACACACAGCGAGATTGAGGCACTACAGGCTCAAGTACAGCGCAAGTGCGAGGCCGATGGCACCTCCACAGCACTGGGACAAGGTCCTAGTTCACAGGAAGGGTGGGATAGGTCCCATAGGACAGGCACAGGGGCAGAGGCCGATGGGGCCACCACAGATAAGTACCCATATCTAGGTTACAGGATGCCTTAGGTGAGGCTAGGTATTACCAAGATCAGTTGATGGTGGCGGGGATAGATTTTCTATCCTATGGAGAGTACAGGCATAACAGCCTCGAGTGAGAGGACCAGATCCCGTACCCACAAGTGTGGAGAGCACAAGGGGCCATCGAGCCCCGAGACAGGATCAAGGTGAGGCCACCAGTTCAGTTCACGGAGGCCAGCCCCAAGTGATGTACCAACAGGGACCCAGCCACGACCCATGATGGGTGGTGAGATGTTATTAGGCCGCCGGACAGAGCCGAGAGGGAGGAGGAGAGGTGAGACAGATATGGAGGATGTCCCTAACATGATGATGCCTGATGCACATCCCTCCATTTTGATGTATTTTATTCATTTTTTATATATACCGGCCTGCGTGCCAAAGAGAGTGAGGATGTATATGAGAGTTTGAGAGATTTTGATCATACACCGCCTGCATGCCAAAGATATTTGAGAGATTTTGTTATATGTATATATTTGATACACATGTTTGGATGTTTTGATTTATAGAGATGATGATGATTATAGTCATTATGTGTATTTGTGGTTATCTTGCTATTTTGATTTGTATATGTGATGGAAACCAAGTAGTGTAGGCATGATAGGGTCAGGTCATAGGCATGGATCGAGTTAGGTTTTAGGCATGGATGGAGTCGTAGGCATGGATGGAGTCAGTTAGGCATGGTGGAGTTAGGTTATAGGCATGGTTGAGTCAGGTTTGTGGTTTAGGCATGGATTGAGTTAGGTTAGGCATGGATGGAGTTGAAATGGGTTGAATTTGTAATTCATTAATTTGTGCAATTAATGATGATATGGGTCATGTTTGAGATTTTTATAGTAACATGCATGATAATGGTAAAGAAATGGTAGACATAATGAATGTATGAATGATGATGATAAAGATGTGAAAGCAATTGTTGTTTGTTTGGTTTAATTTCCAATTATTGATATAAAAAGGAAACTAACTAGGGTAGAATGTGATTTAGGAAAATGAAAGGTGAATTGGTTAGGGTAGAGAGTGGCCGAGCTAACCTCCAAGGGCCCCATGCCCTCGGAGTGTTGCCTACATAGTCCCATGAAAAGGGACCTCAAGCCGATGTAGTTCTCCCATAAGCTAGGGAAGAAGGCGAGGAGGTATGAGTATGAGTTGGTAGGTTATAGGCATGATTGAGTCTAGTTATTTTAGGTATGGGTGAATGGTGGGCACATGGGATGGGTGATTTTGAGTTGATTATGGAAAAAGAGGAAAATTTATTACCCAAAGATAAGCGTCGAGGATCTAGTCCTAGATAAGATAATCAATACGTAATGAAGAAGGTTAAAAGATAAGAGGAGGCAAGAAAGCCACCTGATTGGCAAGGATCATAATGGGTGGGTCATACCTTAGATAGGATGAAGAACGTAAGACCCTAAATACATTGCATGATGGAGTATTCTAAAGGTGAAGAGTAGTCACATGATCACCAAATGTCAGTTTCAGTAGGTCCCTTGAGGTGGTAGGAAATGAAGGTGCAAAGGGTGAGAGGGTGAAAAGTGGGTAGTTTATATGGTATTTGGTAGCATGTGTTTGGGCAAGAGATCCAAGATCACAATGGGCAAGTCCATGATGAAAAATTTTTTTCTATTTGACTTGTATTTGAGATAGATTGATCGATGTGGGAAGTCTATATGGGATGAGGAAATTAACTCCTTGAGGTCTTCACAAAGTTGATCGATGCAGGAAGCTTTGATTCTCTTTCTTTTTTTTTTTTTTTTTTTTGAAAGAGCTTTACATAGT
Source organism: Taxus wallichiana var. yunnanensis (assembly GCA_018340775.1). Taxonomy (NCBI): domain Eukaryota; kingdom Viridiplantae; phylum Streptophyta; class Pinopsida; order Cupressales; family Taxaceae; genus Taxus; species Taxus wallichiana. Next base: position 785,697,504 of record CM031238.1, read on the forward strand.
TGTCCTTCGAGGGAGCAGTCTATTTATAGCAGCGATGTAGAGAGAAAGATGTCCTTTTGAGGGAGTCATCTTTTATTGGAAGTTTGACTCAAGGAGTTGGATCCCATGTGAGGGATTTTAAGTCATGGACAAGACTAAGGTGAAGAATTGGATTCTTGTTCAGAAAGTAAGGTGAAATGACCATGGGATCTCATCTAAAAGTAGATAAAAAGTATCCATGAGAATCATGCCATGTGTAGTGTTGTGGTACACATATTTAAGAGAAGATAAAAGAGTGATGGGTATGCACATGATTCTTATTTAATCGTTGGTGATGGCATAGGAAGTGGATAATAGCACTCAAGGGATGAGCATGGAAAGAGGTAGAAGGTGAGGTAGGACTAAAAGTCAATAGTAGAATGGTCGAAGATGTAAGGCATTGAGGGGCTCAAGTTCGGGTTTACCATCTAATGAAGATAAACGATAAGCACTTGATCCATAAGTATGAGTCACGATGTATGGTCCAAGCTAATTAGGAGAAAATTTTCCCGTTTACTTTTTTTTCTACTTTTGTTACATGTTGATTTTCTTTAGAACAAGGTCACCGACTTGGAAGGTTTCGTTCATGGATGCATTTTTCATAGGCACGTTTGATATGTTTTTGGTAAACTTGAAGATGGTCAAGAGCATTAAGATGACGTTCATCTAATAACTCAAGTTGTGCTAACGGTCTGGTGAAATTCATCATCATTGAGCATGTCATGAAGAGAAATGTGAGTGAGGGAATCTAGACTTTGAGAGGTAGAACAACCTCTGTACCGTAGACTCAGAGAAAAGGGTGTGGCAGCAAAGTGGAAGTGTGAATACTAGTGCGGTACATGCCCATTGGTGAAAGGAATGTGTGTATGCCAATCTTCCCATATCATTAACCACTTTCATGAGAATTTTGTTTAGGTTTTATTAGTGGATTTGGCTTGGCCATTGGTTTGTGGGTAATAAGGTGACGAGAAACTGAGCTGAATGCCAAAGGTGTCGCAAAGTTTTCGCAAGGTTTTATTTTTGAATTTTTTTCCGTTATCAGTGATGAGGTGATGTGGGACACCAAAGTGACAAATGATGTGATGATTGATGAACTCACATATTTTCTTTTTTTTTGGAGATGAGAGGTATGGCTTCAACCCATTTGGTGTAATATTTGGTAGCGGTGATGATCCATTGATGTTGTTGTGAAGAATGGGGATTGATCTCTCCGACAAGATCCAAACCCCATTGAGAGAAGGGCCAAAGGTCATGGGTGACCTGTAAGGCATGATTGGGTGTATGATGAAGGTTGGCATGTTGTTGGCATTTTACACAATACTTAATGTAGTCACAACAATCATGGTTAAGGGTCAGCCAATAATAGCCTAGGTGAAGAATACGCTTAGCAACAAGAGGCCACTAAAGTGACCTCCACATATGCCATCATGAACTTCCTTAATGGTATAAGGAATTTAGAACTCGTAAGGCACCGTAAGAGAATACCATTAAAGCCACGCTTATAGAGGAGGCCACCCATGATGACGTAATGAGAGACCTTTTTAAGAAAGGCACGTTGTCCATTACGAGTGAGGTTGGGAGGCAAGATGGAGAGGGAAAGATAATCTGAATATTGTTTATACCAAAGGTCACTGGGTTGGGAGCAGTGGTTTGATAGAGTAAACTTCATGAGGTAAATAGGAGGGTGATTGGAGTCTTTGTATGGTGACAAATATTTTAGAATCGGTGGGCAAAGCAGGGATTTGAGAGGCTAAGCAGGCCATGGTATCTACAAATTTGTTGGTTGAACGGGGACGGTTTGAAGGCATAATGGTCGAAGGTGGTCAAAAGTATGTCCACATGATGTTTATACTTTTGAAGTATCTCATTACGACATTGGTATATACCATTGACTTGGTTTATGACCAATTGAGAATCACCAAAGATGTTGATTGACTTAACATCTAAGGCATAGGTAGCTTGGAGACCTAATATGAGCGCTTCGTATTCGGCAATATTGTTTGTACAATCAAAATCAAGTTTGAAAGACAAAGGCATGGGTTCACCATCAAGTGGAATGAGGATAACACAGCCCCACCCCCATGCTGACACTTGGAACCATCAAAGAAGAGTGTCATTTGGTAAGTGGGTTCATCCAGGAAAGGGTAGCAATTGACTCATCTGGAAAGTCAAAATTAGAGGGTTGATCCCGAAAATAGGTGCATCGGCCAATTGGTCGGTGATAGCTTGGCCCTTGATGGACTTTTGATGGATGAATTCAAGGTCGAGGTCGCTAAAAGCATAAGCCAAAGTGTGTGGCATGTTGATTTTGGTAAGGTTTGGCATACATGAAGTGTAAGGGGTCGGTGTTGGTCACGACATAGGTTTTGTGGTTGAGTAGGTAATGGCGGAGTTTTGTGGCAATGAAAACTAAGGCTAAGAAAAGTTTTTCGGCATGGGTGTATTGGGTTTCATAGTCCAAAAGAGTATGGCTTATGTAATAAACCATACTCCTGTGTTTTTCATCGTGATGAGCGAGCATGGCCCCAAGGAGTGGTCACTAGCAGAGATGTATAGGTAGAAGGGTTGATCGTCTTTAGGTGGAATGAGTATGGGTGGTTGGAGAAGGTATTATTTTAAGGCCTCAAAATTTTGGGTAGTCATCATCCCATTTAAAGGAGACATCCTTCTTGAGAAGATGATGAAATGGTTAACACCGATCAAACAATTGTGAAATGAAGTGGCGAATAGACTGCAACTTACCTTACAGGCTACGGAGTTGCCTAAGATTAGTGGGCGGAGGCATTTCAAGAATGGCCTTGACTTTAGTAGGGTCAACCTCTATACCATGTAAGGAAATGATAAATCCTAGGAGTTTTCCCGAGAGAACCGCAAAGACACACTTCTTGGGCTGAAGGTGAACATGCAATACTTAATGAGGCGGTCAAAGATGGTCTTTAGGATGGTGAGGTGCTCGGAGCGGTGTTTGGATTTGGCAAGGAGGTCATCCACGTAATCTTCAATATACGATGCATGATGTCATGGAAGATGTAAGTCATAGCTCGTTGATATGTAGCACCAATGTTTTTAAGGCCAAAAGGCATGACTCGATAGCAGAAGGTCCCCCAAGGGGTGATGAATGTAGTTTTATGTTGATCCTCTAGGGCAAGAAAGATTTGGTTATAACCCGAGAAACCATCCATGAGTGATAGCATCTCGTGACCAGTGGTAAGGTCAACCTAGTTGGTCAATACCGGGTAGAGGAAAGTCATCTTTTGGGAAAGCTAGGTTGAGGTCACGGAAATCCATGCAAATGTGAAAGTCCCCTGTCACCTTAGTGATAGGGAAAATGTTATAAATCCATCGAGGATAATCAATGGGTAAGATGAAGGACACGGAAAGAAGATGTTGAAGTTCTTCTTTGACCAGAAGAGTAATGCGAGGGTGTATTTTCCTCAGCTTTTGTTTTATGGGTTTGGCATCGGGAATGGTTACGATATTGTGGACCACTATGGTGGGGTCAATATCAGGCATGTCTACGTAAGACCAAGTGAAAGCGTGGTTATGGTTTTTGAGAAAAGAAGTGATGGCTTCCTATTCAGCAGATCTAAAGATTGTCCAATCTTTAGAATGTGTGGGTCGTCCTGAGTATGAATGTTGATTTCGATAGTTGATTCATTCAACATGGTTTACGTATCTCAGATGGTAATGACCAATGAATATATGAGTCTTCAACACCAAGGTAGGTGAGTATAGATTCATCATCCTAACATTGAATGACGTTAATCGAAGGTGTATTGTCATCGATCATTTCAGGGTACAGGAAGGGAAGAGAGGAGGGAGCCTCGCCCTCACGTTGATAAGTCAGAGGCCCCAAGGAAATGGTGTTTATGAAAAAAAAATTAGGAGGAATGGATTCTGGATCCATCGAATCCGTCGGTGAAGGTGGTGAAGAAGGTGGAGCGGGTGAAGAAGGTGGAGAAGGGCTGATGTCCTCAATGAGTTCAATGCGAGCCTTCTTGGTAGGTGGTTCACAAAGTTGATACCACTATGGTCGTTATGTTTACGGGTAGTACATGGAATAATAATATGATGGCCTTGCTCGTAAAAGCCAAAACCAAAACCCTTCCATGCACATCGGTGTAGGAAGGTGTGGGTGAAATGGCGATTGGTGAGTGACTAGAGGTCAGTAGAAAATGGGCGGGTTTGTGATGGTGGTTTGGTGTATAAGTGGTAGTATCAAGTCCCCCATAGGTGAGATTGGTGTGAAAGTGGGAGGACCATAAAGGAGTGCTCTCTATGCGGTGATCATAAGCGAGGGTGTTGGTGAGACTTCCATGTACTCTTGTGGAGTAAGGAATGTGTCGACACTATATAGGTGATACTCCCCAGAGTGAGGCGTTGAAAAATGCCTTCAAGGGATCGGTGGTTGATATGTGGGTAGTGGGATAGAGATGTTAGAGGTGATCGGAGGTGGAGCCACTGATTGGGAGGTTGACTGGTCAGCCATGGAGGTTGGGTAGCGGTAGGAATGGAGGATGAAGGTGCAGATGAAGTAGCGACGGCACTAGTGAGTGGAGGTATAGGTGAAGTGGCAAAGTGGTCATGGAGGTAGACATTTTAATGGGTATAAGCACATCATTGGGTCGGTAAAGCAAGTTGCAGTTTTGAAGGGTGATGGGTCACCGGAATTGTATAGGTGTGTCCTTCATGCTCAAACTTTACACAATGATGCAAAGTGGAAGGAGGAACACAACCCATGACATGAATCTAGGGTCTACCAAGTAACAAGTTGTATTGAAACTCCCCTCAAGACATAAAATAACTCTAGAACAATGTGGGGGCCCACGCGAACATGGAGGATGATGGTGTCAAGTGTAGAGGTGATAGCACCATTAAATGAATGCAACATGATGGGATGTTTATGCATGCAATTTTGAGTATGCGCATTTGGGTCGAATGCATGGGAGGAGATGATATTAATGTTAGTGCCCCCATCGATCATAACACGTCGTACACGTATATCATCGATGTGGATGAGATGAAGAGAGTTGGATCTAGGTCATTGGTTTGGTGTGGTGTGATCTCTTCATCTGAGAAGCTGAGTGCGGCTACTTGGTGAGTAGGTGAAGGTGTAGATGAAGGTGGTAATTTGGTGAGAGAGGCTACATGATGAGGTGTAATAATGGAGGCCACGGGTGTAGGGTCATTGGGTAAGACCTCAATAGACTGAAGAACCTCCATGAGAGCTTGACAATGGGATTTCAAGGTTTGGATGAGGTCATATAGGGACATTTTGAGGGGGGATTGGTGTAGTTGTTTGAGCATTGTGCGATGTGTAACCCCATTAGAAATAGGATATGTGGGGTCGCGGATAGTGATTTTAGGTGTGGGTACAGATGGTATGTTGGGTATAGGATTGGTTGGTGGGTCGGTTGCCTTTTCCTTGCCTTTATCCTTCTAGGCGTGGGTAGCAACGTGGATCATATTGATCTGAGGTGGGGAGGTAGGTGAAGTAGGTGAGCCATGAAAGGTATAGCGATAGAAAGGAAAAAACCAAGTGGTGGGAAGGAACCTTGTGAGATGAGTTGGGCACACCAACATTTGGGTGGAGGTTTAGTGAGTTCTCTGATGCAAACCATGTTAATTTTGAATCTTGGGGTGGATCTAAGAGTTGTGGGGGTGGAGGTCTTGGTCGCTGAGTAGGTAATGAAGGAAGAACTATGGAAATGGGTGTTGGTAAAATGGGGTCCTCATCGAGAAGGTCATCATCGTCAAAGTTTTCTTTAGGAGGACACAACTAGATAAGAATGGTTTTCAAAGCCTTGCATTCTCTACATCATGCCAGCACATGATGGTAGGCATAAATTTTGGTGTCGTCAAACCCCTTTGGTTTGGGTTTGAGTGGGTCATAAGGCCTGAGAGGCGTAATGTGATGACAAAAGTTTCAAGGAGGTTGGTTAAAATTTTGGCATAGGATCCCGCTAGTGGATCACAATGGGAAGTGAAAGTGGGTTTGGGTGTAGGTGCAACTAATGTAGAGGAAGGGTCTTTGCATGAGGGGGAGTAGGTCGAGCCACGATTTTAGGTGTTGGTGTGGTCTTAGGTGTTGGTCGTGTTTCTTGGGTAGGGGTATGGTAGATGAATTGGCAAGAGAGTGTGTGGTTGGTTTGACTACCTTATTAGAGGGTAGCGGATTTTTGTCTTTAGGTTACACCTTCTTGGGTAAAGGTGATACGGCGCATGAGATCTAGAGGGAAAAGTGGATGGTGGAAGAGGGCAAGTTACCCATGGGGATAACCGAGGTGTTGTGAAGGTAGATGGCGTGGGTCGTGCAAGAGGTGTGAGGGAAAGAGATTGAAGTGTCATGGGTAGTGAAGAAGTTATCGATGGTATTGAAGGTATGGGTGGTAAAAATGTTGCAGGTGTGGGCAGAAGTTGTGTCGGGTGCTTGGGTATGTTAGAGGTTTGTGAAGGAGGAATGGGCTATTGTGTTTTTAGTTTACCGATGGGTGGAGGTTTCTTAACCATGCTGGAAGGGTGAGGTCCTAAGACGGATGGAAGGGGTGAAGGTGATGAAGGTGTGATGGCGAGGTTGGGGTATGAGATCTAGGGGATTGGTTCTTCTGTTTGGGGGCCGGATTAGGTTTGGTGTTAGTTTTGGAGGATGTGGCTAAATCTAATTTGATGGGTGGATGAGTAAGGCTGGCTGGTTGGGATGACCCCTAAGGTAGTAATAGGTTTAGGCAAGGAAGATGATGTAGGCGTAGGTTTTGATGTAGAAGCATGTTGAGCTATGGGTAAAGGTGTGAGTTGAGCCATGAGGGGTATTATGGGAGAATTTGTGATAGTTGTGGTTGTGGTTGGTTCGATTGGCTGAGAATATTTTTGATAGATAGTGGAAGTGTTAGTGAGTGACATCTGCATTTGTGTTGAGACAGGAAGTAGAAGACACCCCCAAAGTAAGGCTCTATCCACATAATCTAGGCGGTCGGCTAAGCGTGAGAATGACACTACAGTGGGGAGGTTGATGAGGATCCAATGGTGATTCCCGTAAAATGTGTCTTAGAAATGGGGAATTTACTAGCTTCAGCTTCTATGGGTAAGAGAGCCAAAAGTAAGTCCACATGATCTTGGGTAGTTGAGGGAGAATGGTCACCTAGAGGCAAAGACATTTCTACTAGATCTTTGATAGGTGGAGGAGATGATGGGTGCTCCCTCTGTAGGTGAAGGAGATAAACAAGAGTCTTCCACGGTTCGGAGAGAATCTTGCAGTGACAGATCTCTAGGTGAAGAAGCCAAAGGTGAAATGGTTTTGATGTTAATAGGAGGTTCCTTCATAGGTGAGGGAGGAGACAAAGGGTGTTCTTCTATGGGTGAAGGAGATAAACAAGCATCTTCCGTGGGTCAGAGAGGTACTGTGGGTGACGGATCTCTAGGTGGAGAAGCCAAAGGTGAAATGGTTTCGATGTTAATAGGAGGCTCCTTCATAGGTGAGGGAGGAGATGAAGGGTGTTCCTTTGTGGGTGGAGGAATAGGTGAAGTGGGTTCGTGTGTAGGTGGAGGATTTCGGGATAGGATTTCCTCTATGGAAGGAATATGAGGTAATTGGGAAGCAACAGGTGTGTCATTGAAAATAGCATGGACCTCGCAGTGGGTATGGCTATCATGAGTTGAGGTCTCTCGGTTTGATCAGAAGAAGGGGCATGATTAGGAAATGGTTTCTTGAATATGTGTAGGTTTTGATTGGTAGGTGCATTAGGATTATCCAAGGTTAACTCACCTTTCTCGAGCATTTCTTGGACAATGTTTTTGAAAGTGATGTAATTGTCGTCACTATGACCTTTTACCCGATGATAGTTGCAAAAGTCATGCTCTTTATACCACATGGGTGTGGGGTGAGTAGGATCAAAACCAGTGTGTGGTTTTATAGGAGGAAGGGTGATGGCCCCAGCTTTAATGAGCTTTTCTAAGACAGAAGAATAAGGCTCCCCAATTGGGGTGTATTTCTGTTGTTCTCGTCTAAATTGAAAGGTGGTGTCACTCAGATTTCACCCTGAAATCTACGACTACCCTATCCGAAATTTTTTCGTACTTTTAAAATAATGGGTCGTTTTGTGTTTTTATTTCTTGAAAGTTCTTGTATTGTGTCAAGATAATGCCAAAGAGCCATACTAGACTTTTTCACCAAATACCCAGATGCCCAAAATTGTTTTATTCTATCGTCAGGATTTGTCTGCATGAGAAATTTGTATTTAATTATTTTGAGCCCCGTATGAGGCTATTTGCGCTCTGTTTTAACTCTATTATGAGAAAATATGTCATTATTCCTATGTGCCAGAAGGGTTTTAACTTGGAATAAGTTTTGGGCTTTATTTGTAACTTTTGGCAATTTTTCGTTTTTTTGTGGTGTCCCGTTTCGTTTTTTGTGAAATTTCTCTGGAACAATTCCTTTTCAGTAAGCCCAATTTTGGCTCGGAGCAATGGAAAACATATACGCACATTATGCCCGGAGGAAGTCACCATCAGAGGTCTGGATCACTGGGAAAAAGTGAAGTCGTGCACAGAAAAGCCCCTGCGGGGATGGGCGCATTTTTGGAAAACAAAGGATTTAAGCTGCAATGGGAAAAATAGAAGCCGCAGGCATGATGGGAATTTTATACCTGCCTAGCAGGGTACTTTTTCCCATGATATAAAATTCACTTAAGCTGCAGTGGGAAAATTAGAAGCAGCAGGTAGGTGGGAATTTTGTACCGCTAGGGTACTTTTTCCCGTGATATAAAATTCACTTGGCCGCAGAATGATGGGAAAGTTAGATCAGAGGAAGGCCGGAATTTATTGCCTGCCTTGCAGGGTAAAAATTCCCATGGTGAAATAAAAGAAAAGTGACTTAAGTGAAATCACGGGATTTTATTGCTTGCCTTGCAGGGTAAATAATCCCATTGTCAAAGTCAAATCATTTAAGTGGATCATGGGATTTCCGGGGCTGCCTTGCAGGGTAAAAAATCCCATTGTCAAAAATTCTTTAAAATAGAATTCTATTATGCAAAAAAGTGCAACCCACCTTGGGTGAATAATAATGCATTAAATAAATATTTGTTAATATTTATTCACCCAATTTCAAGTTTTAAGCTTGTGGAAAAGTCAACAAAAGCAAAGGGGAATAAATCATTTGAAATAGAATTCCAAAATTAAATAAATTTAATGTATTTAATACAAGCCCCATTTGAGAAGGAATTAATACTTTTAAAGTATTAAATGATTATATTAATTCCTATTTTAAAGTGGCTATGGTCAAAGCACTTTGTGAAGCTTAAGTGAAGTGAAGTGTGGATGATTAAATTGGATTAATTTAATTTATTGATGGTTGTCCTTAAACATGCTATATTTAAAAGAGAAGAGCATGATTTTTAATAATTAATTGCCTTTAATTGTTAGGGCAATTATTAATTATAGAATTGTGAGGGTTATATAAGCATGGGCAGCCATATGGGTGAATTATTTAATTCACAGGTAAAGAATTGCAGCCAAGAGGAAAAGTGCGCCCCCATTTGAAGAAGGATTTTGCTCAGGCAAGGTGGAAACAAGGCTAAAAGCTTCTAGATTTGGCGCATGCTTTGAAGGAGGTTGATCTTTGTCTGCATAATTGTTTGCACAGGTGTTACAGGAGCTCAGGTGTTGATTGAAAGGATTCATGCTCTCTTTATGTGCAAATTAAACACCATTTTTTGGGGGCAGCAGCTTGAAAAGTGCAGATTTTTACAATTAAAATTCACTATTCATGCTCCGGTGGCCATTTTTGTCTGAATAAATTACAGGAATTCATTACAGGTGCTTTACAAAGGAAAATGAGTTTTTATCAATGTCCAATACATTGCATATATCCTCCGAATCTGAAGAATTGTCCAGATCTGCACTAGTATTGAAGAAATCTGGCCAAGTAAGAAGAAAAAGAATTATTCAGACAAAGATAGACAAAGCTATGGCGAAGAAAGATGAAAAAGAAAGCACAACGGAGTCATGCATCACTTCTAAATTTACAGATATTGGAGACATGGATCTAGGCTCGGAACCTCTTGCTGAATTGATAGATAGATCCAGAGCAGGAAAGACTTCACTCATGCGTGCAGGAGAAACTTCACTCATGCGTGTAGATTAAAAGCAGTGGAATTATTCGAGTTGTAGCTTTTCCATCCATAGCCCAGTTGCCAAAGTTTGTTATGCAGGTGCAGATCCATATCCAGATGTAGATGTAGATGCAAATCCATATGTAGATCCAGATCCAGATCTCATAGTTGCAAAATCTTCCGCACAAAGGCTTCATCCTCTTGTTTCGAATGTAGCCCATGAAGAAGACAGTGCGTGGAAAATTCCTTCCAAGATCTTGTGCATGTGCTCTCATCTTCCAGTTGAAGCTTTCATTGAATTTTCATTCACCCTGAGTGCTTTCCAGAATTTTTAATTGCTCATATGCAATTAAAAATAAGGATGATGAGTTATCTACGGCCAACCTTGCATTGATGCATGTACAAAAGAAGAACTGCAAAACCTTCAAGGATAAAAGAGAAGACAATGCGAAGGCAAAATTCTAGCTTGCTTCCAATTCCAACTACTTGCAATTCCAAGCTTGAGGCTTCTAGAGATTTGAATTAGTTGCATGTAGACATGAAAAAGGACAAAGTCAACTTTCCTCTTCCTTCTTTCCTCCGACAAAGTCAGCTTTCCTGACAAAGTAATTGAGCGATAATTCAATTATACAACTTAAGTGATTGGTTTAAAAGCCATTACTTGAAGAAGTCAACTACTGGAGATAAAGTGACATGCAAAATAGAAGCTTCTATTTTTGTTGCAAATCATACATGTCACGCAAAGAGGAATTCCGGAGGAGATTGCCATTGTCTTTTCCGACTTCCACATGTGCCGCATTCAACTAAAGATTCCAACTTGTAAGCCCTCTACATTCTCCATAAGTAGAGGAAGAACCTTCGGTTAATAATCAATCGAATTTGAGAAGCAGCAATCTTGTGTTTAGACTTTGTGTTGAACCCCGAGAGCAACTTGGAGAGGAATACAAAGGAGCAGGTTTCCGGAGAACTTTGTGTCACGGTGTACTTTGTTTTTCGCTTTGAATCTTAGATCTCTTGATAAACTTTCATGTTATTTTAGATCCGGATCTAGAGCTACCTTTGCTTTATAATTTTCGTGTGTTCATATCTATTAATTTTCTTCTATGTGCATGCAATTAGCTCTGCTATCTACTAATTGGGATGCACATCTTCCCATTTCTTCTCTCTGTATTTCCTTTACTTCTTTCTTCTATAATTTTACTTTCTTAAATTTCCTTGCTTGTTACTTATGAAAACTTCTTAGTTATGGTTCATGAACTAAGTGGTTAAAGTAAAAGTCGATGATAATAACACATTTATATTGAACAATCTAACATGGGAGCCTCACCCGGTTAAATGAGGGAGATTTATCTCATGACTCGCCTAGGTTTGATGCTTAGGAAAATCTAGCCAAAAAATCGGACAGGAGAAAGATTAGATGAGGGGTTAGCCTAATTTGATGGATGGGTGGGCAGCTTTGAGTACCATTGCATTAGTGGTTCCTTTAGCTTTTGAATAATTGTTCCGTGGTTCGAAGAAGAAGAGGTATCAGTTGACTTAAATTTGAGTTCTTATTGCGTAGTTGAACTTTCTTTTCTTCGATGGCCCGAATCTCTATATTTCGTGTCATGGTGAATGCCTCATCAAAGGTGGAAAGTCTGCACCTGCAAGGTTAGCAAGATATGTCAGTAAAAAGCCCACATGAAGAGCTCTATGAGTTTAATTTTGTGGTAGTTGGAATGTGAGTTGATTGATGGGAGTGCTACGCCAACGAGCGACAAAATCTGTGATAGATTCGTAGTCATATTGACGTGTAGTAGAGGTCAGTCATGGTAACTTCTTAACAACATTGATGGAAAAGTGATCCAAGAAGGCTTGGGCTACCTGATTAAATGAGAAGATAGAATGTCTAGGAAACCCATTATACCGGTCTAAACGGGCCCGTCGGAGACATGGGAAAGGTCCTCAGAGCAAAGCATCATCATGGGCGATCAGATAACACCCATGTTTGAAATACCACAAATGTTGTTGCGGGTCCTCTTTGTTGTTGAAGTGTTAAATTTAGGCATTTCCCAATGCATGGGATATGGATGGATAGGAATGGATGGGTGTATGGGCTCATTACAAATTTCATCGTAGGTGAGAGTGTTGTGGGAGCTAGAAACCGATGCCTCTAATGTTTGCATCTTTTCCATCATTAACTTGATTAAGTCGTTAGTAGGTTGTGATGGCTAGGTACCTCCTATAGCGTAAGGAGGTTGGTGTTGGGCATATGATGGGGGTGGAATTCCAGTATATGGTGCTGCCATATAGGTAGATTGAGGAGGAGAGAGTGAGATAGGGGTACGTACCTAAAATGGCCGATAGACAAATGGGAGAGGTTGCGATAAGATAGTACGTATATGGAGGTGGAAGGGTCGTGGTGACCCTAGTAGTAATGGGGGCTAAGGACTGTGGAATAGAAAGGACAATGTTTTGAAAAGGGGTAGGGGTCACCAACACCGGGGGTGGTTATGCGGTACGGGTATATGTGAGATAATAGCACTGGATGATGAGGTTAGGTTCAGGTGGTTGATAAAGGTATAGTGGATGTGCGGGTATAGATGTGGCGAGGCGATGGTCATAACAAGTATAGGGCCCGGCATATGAAGCAGTGGGGCAAGGCAGATACGGGCGGTAGCGTGGAGCTAGCAGAGGTGGAGCAGAAGTAGAGCGAGTGTCGAGGGGATGATACGGGCATGTTGTATATCAACCGGACCCAAGGCATCTCAAGTGGACGTGTGGGACAGATAAACTGCTAGGCGGAAAGGTTTTGGTCAAGGAATCATGTGAACTCCTCATCCCTTGTGGTGATAGTGATAGGTTGGGTAGGATCCATGGGTGATAAAATAGAAGGTGGTGAAGGATTGGGTGGGAGTGGTTGTGGCGGCGTGGAATATGAGGTGTTTGCTTGACTATGCATTAGTCGTGACACCATGTGAACAAGTTCTAACGTGGTAGGACTGCTCTCTGTAAATGACACAAAAATATAGAAAATATAGAAAATAGGTGGTGGTAGGTGGATTAGGTATAAAATGTCAGCTAGAAATTTAAATAGGCTAACCGATGCCGGTTAAGGTAATAACCACGGTCGGTCACTATGGAAAGTGGACAGTTTTTCAAAACAAGGCCAAAGGTTGACAATCTGCTAAGTAGATAAGGCGTTGATGGAATTTACCAGGAAAGTGAATATGATGAGAGTGACAGAGACTCGAACAAGCAAAGAAGGTGAAGTATGTGTCCTTTTGGGTAGGTTAACCAAAAAAACAATAAATTGACACCGGTTGGGTAAAACCAATTACGGTCGAGGGTAGCGATTTGACGGTCGCTTGACCGACACTAATTCTTATGGAATTGAAACAAAGATGAAGAAAAGGTGGTTGTGAGTTAAAATCAAATATGGAATCAAACCAAAATTTTGGGAATGATGGAAATAGGGTCTAGGCACACTCAGATGAAGCTAGAATACACCAACTATGATGAGGAGTGTGCAAAGGGAAATAAGAAAATGAAGAATAGATTCTCTCACCTTAAAACGCAAGCCAAAAAGTGAAACACTAAGAAATTTTTATCCTAAGAGTGCTTTTTGCTATTATGTTTGTTCAAATTATGTTATTAAGGACTAACTCATGAACTTCATAATAGATTTTTTGGTGAGGATGGCTTCCTACGAAGAAGGAGATATACAAGGAGAGGTTTCAAGTATGTTATGGCGGGGGCGGGCCTTCCTCTGAAGTATGACTCGACCGAAGTAGCGAGTTAGGGAGTACCTGCCAATCCTCTGATTAGTGCGATCATTGATCAGACGTTACTAGGAAAGATGTCATTTAAGAATGTGTATATTTTTGAATTTGTGCAGTTTGGTAAGACACACACAAGAGAGAGAAGATGTGCTTTCTATGATTCGTTTGTCAACCATCAGCTGGGAATGACTTCCAGCGTATAGGTTGCCCTCATTTAATGTGAGCTAATGCAAGAAAGTAGAATGAAATGAAGTTGATTTTTAAACCCAAATCAAAATATTGAATTCGATGACACAAAAGATGAATAGGAGAAGGGATGCTCTTTCACTAATGTGATACTAATGAAAAGAAAGAAATGTTCATTTTAAAGCACCAAAATATGATTGCTTTTAGACAATAGAAGAAGAGAAGATTCCAGGGAAAAAATTTAATGTGAGAACCTTTTAGAAAGGAAACAAACATGTAGCTTTTCACCTAGAAATGAAGAAATGCAAAGAACCCCGAATGGTCCCCAGAGGCATGCCAAAATGTTTCACCTAATTCTAGAGTGTTTCTTTGAATATTGAAAACAGATATAAGGGTAAAGGGCTAGGAGGAATACCTATTAAAATGTTGGTTGTAGGTTGTTGCACACATATGACTTCTTGATCCACAGCTGATCATGAGAGATTCCTTTTGGCTAGGAGGAACTACCTGAAATAGAAAACAAGACCACCAAATAAAAGTTAAATAGTATATACGGTGGGACTGCCTAAAGCATATGCTAGATCCAGAAGTGTGATACTCCCTAGACGGTTGTAAATCCACCGTTTAAAACAACTCAATGCTAATAATAAATGAAATCCTAATGTAGTTAAAATGATTTAGGTATCTCATTCATCTACAATAAATAAATTTGTTCACACATGATTGAATCAAGGTCAAGGTCTCTGCATCGGGATCTTGATGCGGTCTGGATCTCGTTCAAGGTTGTTTTGGGTATTTGGTGGAGGTTTTTAAGCTTTGTTCTTGGTCTGAGGGTAAAAAAATAGAGACCGACATCGGTCTGGTATGACTAGTGTCAGTTTAGGTTAACCGGTGATGGTTGTGGGTAACTGGCGTCAATATGGTTGGGGTACAGGAAGCTTAATAAAACTTGATGTGAGGGCAGATCCAAAACTAAATGGAAATGGAGAGGGCTATGGCTAGGTCTATGTGAGTCTTAGGTATACTCAGGGGTAATTAAAATCTAGGTATGAGCAGTTCAATGGAGTGGGTGAAGGAATGGTCAAGTTTGCATGGAGGTAAATGGTGGGGGAATGGGGATGGAAGTAGAAACTAATAACATAAGTAAAAGAGTCTATCAAAATGACAATGGACAAGTGCTGGTTAACAAAACACTTACTGTTGTACGAGCTTGATGTCTGGTTAGCAATGGCGGGTGATCAAATGGAAGGAACTTGGTGTGGTGCTAGCGCTTCCCTGGATGCTCCCGTGAAGGAAAATGGCTCTATGATTACTTCAGGTGTTGGCTATGGATGCTCTGATGCATGTATGAATGCTAATTCTACTTACATGCAGTCCGGTTTCATCTCTTGCTCTCGAAAAGATATGCCAACCTCGAAATAAGGTTGTTTTGGGGATTAAATGGTAACCGACGGTGGTTTTGGGTTGGTAGCAGTTTAGGGTAACCAGCATCGGTTAGGGCAAGATTCCCTAGGTTTACTAAACTAGGTAGATCCTCTTGATTTGTTGGGATCTCGTTCATTTTCTTCCATGGATTAGAATGAAAGATGCCTTTCTAACGGGTGGGAATGTAGTTAGAGGGAATGTAGGCTTTGATTTTTAGGGTTTAGGTAGGTCTTAGTTAGTTATGGCAACATACTAAGAATAGGTCTTAGGGTGAGGTGGGCATTATCCAATTATCCAATTAGGGCTAGATGAGTTGTATAGGTGAGGTGGTGGTGTGGGCATTATCCAATTAGGATATTTAAATAATAGATATTGTGAGGACATGGATTAATTTTATTAAATTAATATTAGAGTGGGGTGAAAGGGGCCATGGTTAGGTGAGTGTGTTCGAGTTGGTTATTGTCGAGGGACCTAGGGAGTGTGACCCAATTTTGGTGTCTACACCAAGAGTTGCATCTATTTAGAGATCATTTACATCCATTAGCTCCATCACAAGCCGCAACAAAGGTTGGTTCATCATACACACATCACGCAAGCACACAAAGTGTGGCACAAGGAGGGATTTTATTCTATTCCATACACACATTCTATTACGGTGAATAACCCATTCATTTATATTCTTCTTTTTTTAGGGTTTGATACTTCTTGTGGTCTCTTACAAGTCTTTCTATCATCTTGGATTAACAGCGACACATGGTGAAATGTAGCAAATCTGATGCGACAAACAACGAGGGTTTGGACCACCTACCAAACCTATGAGATTTAGTTCCGGACCTTTTGCATGCACGCGGCACCCTTTTTTAGACCAAAGCACTCGTAGGCACCCCAATCCCTCTCTAGGTGCTCCAATCCAACTAGATAGCTTGGATCTATCCTTTTCGGACCCTCTCCGCACTACGATTGTTCATGTTTCATGTTCCTCCATTCATTTATGTGACACACCCAATGAGTTCCTCTAATCAACTGAGTTCATTCTAACTCTCTTAGTACTCTAGGGTTTAGCATTTCCATTTTCATAATTGTTTGTGTCATTTCCATATTTATTTACTACATCTATTTATTGTATTTACATGTCGTTCTAGATCAGATTAACTATTCCAATATCCACATTTTAGTTAATCATTTTGGTGAACCCAACCGCTTTCACGCTTAGGATCCTCATTTTTCATCTATCATGGCTCCCAAAATTGCTCAAGTTTCTTTATCTAATTTACTTAAGAGATATCACAATTTCCAAAGTTGTTTTGTAAAAATAGCTAAATACTCAGTATCTATATGACAATACGTCACCGCACAAAATAAGTCCTATATTCGATCATTTATTTGATGACCCTAGTGATCCTCCATCTAATCAACCCCTATTGGACTCAATCCATGCTCTACATGATTTATTTCAAGATAAATTTAAGGCATGGAATCCACAATTATATCTCTCAAATCTAAAATTCAATAGCTTAAAGATGCTTCTCAATCGCATGTTTGTGCTCCTTCTGCATCTTATATGCAATCTATGTCCACTACATGTCATATAGTTGAACCTCAAGTCATGTCATTTCCTGAGCCTCTCATATTTGAGCATAATACTAAGCCACATGACATTCTTACTAAACTCCTTAGTTTTCAATTGATCACTCTATCGCCTACTCATTACTATTCTCCTTATCGGCTAGTAAAATATCAAGGTCTTCCATATTGCAATTATCATCGAATCAATTGACATAATGACAACGATTGTCAAACTTTTCCATGAATAATCAGACATATTGAGAGTCAAGGCTTTATTTCATTTGCAGCCCCATCTACCAATGCTACATCCACATGGGCTCCTAAATTTGCTCCTTCTTCAGGTTAGTCAAGAGTCACCTAAACAACCACCTACGACATCACCAAGTCAACATAATCAACCACCTATCAAAATTAGTTCACCACCTCCTCCTACTAAGTCATCTATTATATTACCAAGTCAACCTAAGCAACCTCCTTTAAAACTCAGTGCAACTTGGCCTCCTATCAAGTATAAGCTCCAACCAATCACTTTTGTCAAAGCATCTAATCCTCCTACTAGTGGTCATGACACATTGCAAATTCCACCACAATCAAATGGTCCTACTGTTACTTTTGCTAACCATGCTTCCACCACTAAACGCAAACTTGGTCTTTGGTAGATGACGATCTCTTCGGTGACTTTGCATGATCCTCTTACACACACTTGGGGGCATAGCATCTAACACATCCCCATCATATTAGCATTGACACATCTCTAATACTTGCATCATCATACATCAATCTTCTCATGTAGGCATATCCACACATGTTTAGCTTCATCATTACCCGATGACACACTCTTGTGCTTGATTCACACTTGACTATTGAGGGATTACTACACATGAACCCCACACACTACACATTAGGCACCACACATCACGTCTCACATCATACATTCTACATTTAGTCTATATCATTTCAATCTTTACATATATTTACATCACACATCATACTTGTCTTCATCATACATATCCAACACTTTCATGGTCTATGACTCTAGCATTTTACATACTACATCGCACACATCTTACACTCATTAGTCTACATCGTACATTACATCTTATACATCGTACATTACATCTCACATTACATATTATACTTTGTAAATTACATCTCGCATTAAATATTATCCATCGTACATTACATATTCTATTCATCATATGGTCGAAATCTATTATCATTACGCATACCGCATCGTCTTTCTACACTTTGCACTCACTACCCTATGATGCACTTTAGTTCCTCGGTCCATACTCGATTGCCAAGGGTTTAAAAATCAAATGGACCTTACATTCATCACAAGTTCATCATTCAACCTCTCATCATGTGACATTACTAGGATAGTGACATACGTTATAGGCTAAATGGTCACCTACTCTATCATCTTGTAGTGGTATACACTTTAGGATACATTACCACTCCATTCATCGTGTAGTGATATACACTTTTGACTACATCATCACTCCTACATTCATCTTGTCGCAATATATGCTTCGGCTATAAGGGTCACGTACACATCATCTCTAGGTTGTATATCATCATCACTACGCATAAATACTCATCACAAAGATACTAGACACAACACAAACACTATTCGACTATTTCCCGATGATGCACTCTCATTTATTGTTCATTCTTGATTGTTGAGGGGAAAACCAAAAGAACCTCACTGCATACATTTCCATTCACTTGGGGGGACACTCGTTCCTATCACTCCATTTTGCATTCCATTCCATCCATCCACATCATACCGCATACTATGGTTGCATATACTCTTTCTCATTGTTGCTTGTTCATGGTCGCTTTATTACGCATGCTAGTTAGATTACTTGTATGGCATACCATCCACACATGCATGTTCACATCTTTTTCTAATTGTGATCGCAGATATAGGTCTCTTACACGCAAATACGATGATTGCCTTCTACCATTCCTACACTAGTCATCGGGGACTTCCACATTCGTCTCTTCCAGGTGTTATTGTTTCATTTCATACTTAGCACTTTCCATTACTTGGTTATACACACTTTTAACACATTAGTTATCTTTCTAACATGCTAACGGGTGCTTCATGTGCAACATTTGTTTGTAGGGATATTTGCTTCCATACTTGTTTTTTATATTGCTTGTCCATTGTTTGCTCTTATTTGTGGGCTTTTCCTATGTTTGGTGTGCACACTTGTTTGTTTATATACGATTGTGATGGCCTTGCATGTCTTGTGACATCATGAGTGATATCCCATGTTTGCAACCCACTTTGTACAACTTATTTTGTCTTCTTGCGTGTTTACATTACCACTTTATTTGGTAGTTTCTACATTATTTGCTAGTAGCATATACACTATTTTCTATATGCATATTTGTTCATACTAATACTTGTCTTTGGCTAGCCTTCATGTTTGTGTGTGACTTGGTCTCTACCAAGCACATTCCCTTCGCCCGTAGGGTAGAGTTACATATTTTATGTGGTTGGTCCTATTTTGGGGCTGCATTCTTATATCGGCGATGTCACATACACCCCCAAAAAGGGGGCATCATTTGGGGTTTAGTACTTTCTATACAATGCTTCTATACTCGATTCGGTTTAGTGGAATTTCTGCCCTTGACATTGTGGGTTACATAAAGTGAGTGGGTTCGAGACCCAGTCTACAAACCCTATACACAACATCTTTTATAGGACATGGTGTCCTTAACATTCTAGGAAGTAGTTACATGCTAGGAGGTTATAGTGGGTGTGCCTCCCTACACTACTTCAGCCAGTGGCATTGGATCACCCAAAAACTAGGACGTATAAAGATCTCTTCACACACATTCAGGGAAGTAGTTACAAGAAGGAGAATAATGCAACTTTCTCCCTACACTTCTTCATTGGCCAGGGTGGCGTGAGATCACCCAAAAACATTCAAGTATAGGATATCCTTCTACACTCTCTTTCTTGACATGGATCAAGTGCACATGTTCCATTTACACTCTTTCATTTGTGTATTTTACATTTACATACTTTTATATGTGTCTTTTACATTGCATTTTTATACATACATACATATTTGACTAGATCGTTTTCTCCATGAAGGTCCAACCATATGAGAAACAAGTAGTAAAATGGGGGCAACAAAAACAACAACAACACTTCGCGACAACACACATAATACTAACCATGTAGGTAAATCACACACATCGCAGCTATACACGTGTTTCCGCCCTAGGTTCACCCTCATCATTTTTTTGCGCTTTTTCATCTATATTTTCCATGCTCCCTTATCTTTTTGTCATTCCACGCTTTGTCTAGTCCATTAGCGTGTTTTCTACTACAATCTTCATGGACATCATGTACACATCTCTATCTACTTTATGTTACCGAGCTTTCCACTCACCAACATAAAGTGGGGGCAAATGTAGACACAAAATCATACACTTTAGACATTATTTAGTCTTGGTCTCATACTATTATTTAGAAGGTTTTTAAGTGAAGAAAGTACTAATTAACCCCCATCTTTTGGCCATCTTATTTTATTTTATTTCTTCATTCCCAACCTTTTACACCCACATGCCCAGTTTGTTTCGGTTATCTTCCATTATTTTAGTCTCGATTAGGACACCTGTGTTAGTTATCTTGGGGCACCCATGGGCGCTCTAGTCCTGTTAGAGTAGGTATTTACCTTAGCTCATGTTCACCTTGGTACTTTATTTACCTTTATTATATTTATCCTCACCCACTTATGTGTGTGGATGTTTCCTTTTATTTATGTAGATATTAGGGGATATTATCTAGTTATTAGGTATAGTTCCTTCCTTGATCTATGGTATTGACTAGATCCTTGATGTCTAGTTCTTTCCTAAATCTATGGACTTGACTAGTTCTTTCCTTAATTTATGGCTCGATCTACGACCTTGATGGTTCTAAAATTGTTATTCCTTGCCTATATAAGCAAGGCTCATTCTCTCACTGTATTTCATTGAGTCCCATAATAATATATGATATTGATGCTCATTTGTTTGCAAAGGTTTTGGTAAAGTTATTCTAGCGAATTGCTTTCATCTTATTGATCATGATGTTTGATTAGCATCTAATTTCTTGGCTTGGTATGATTTGGTTATCATTTCTTTTATGGTATCAGAGCGAGAGATTGCTATTGACATCCATCTATAAATTTTATTTTACAAATAAGTTCTTTGTATATTCATATAATCGGGATTTGTTCGTATTTTGTTGTTGCATGTATTTTTATGCAAAAAATGAGATGCTTCCAGTGGATTCGAGAGAAGATGCAAAAACCCTAAAATTGATTGTGAACTTGACCATTTTCGGAGGCGGTTAGTTTTTGATTTTTTTATTATTACAGAGGAATGGACTGTGTTACATTGGAATCCGTGCCTATGAGGAATGAAACTCGAAATTATTTTTTGGGTTTTAGAATTCGTGCCTATGAGGGCTTAAAGCTTGTGATTCCTACTAGTAGGTGCTTAACTCCATCCCCTTTCATTTTATTTGTGTGGTGAAGGCAAGAGTATTTTATTTTGTTTTAGTGGCAACTAAAATAAATAGTAGAGCATAATATTGAAAAGATTGTCTCTTTTGATCGGTAACTCGGTTTTGAGTGCCGATTTTACAAAAGTGCTTTTTTCCATGCTCTTTCCATTGGAAATATTTATTTTGAGAATTACACTATAATTATAAAGTGCCATATTGTAACACACACTCATTATAAAGTGTCAAAATCTAGGGGGCTCTTATTGCATTGCTTGGGGGTCTTGTTGCATTGTTTGTTCTTGCATTTCTTTTGGTGATTTTTTGAGGATGGCGTCTTTATCTACTTTTGCATTAGATCATGTTGAGCCATTAACAACACATAATTACCACACATGGAAACTAAAAATGGAAACAATAATTAAGTGAAAAGGATTATGGGCTTTAACTTCTTCATAACAACCAATGTTCACTAGAGAATATGAGAAATTTCAGTACCAGTGTAAATTTGATGAGTGTATGGGTTTGATAGGAACTTATGTAAGTGACAGTATTTTGTTTCATTTGGAAAATGTGACTCTCCTTTCAAAATATGGGAGAAATTGGAGGATTTATTTGGTAAAGTGGATCATATGAGAGCCATGTAACTTGAAATTGAGATCACCTCTCTTAATCCTGAAGATTTTCCAACAATTATAGACTATCTTACCAAGTTCAAACATTTTTGACATAGTTGAAGGGGAGTGGAAGAGATAAGAAGGATGAAGAGTGTGTTTACTTGATTCTATCCAAGTTGAGATGACCATTCCAAATTTTTGCTTCAACCTTTTTCTCTAGCATGGATGCCTTATGTGACACATTCAAAATGCATGACTTAGAAACATTTTGTGAAAGACTTACTAGGGAAGAATCTAAATTGTCTCACCTTGAGTCTTCCACCTCTCAAAAGGCATTAGTTGCATTTAATCCTAAGGGAAAGGGGAAACCAAATCCACCCCTTCTCCATCTCAAAGTGC
Organism: Taxus wallichiana var. yunnanensis; assembly: GCA_018340775.1. Taxonomy (NCBI): domain Eukaryota; kingdom Viridiplantae; phylum Streptophyta; class Pinopsida; order Cupressales; family Taxaceae; genus Taxus; species Taxus wallichiana. The sequence continues at coordinate 785,720,089 of CM031238.1, forward strand.
TCCTAAACCCAAAGAAAACAACTATAAACCCAAGGAGTCTTCTAAATCTAAGAATAAGTCTAGCCTTTCATGCTCTTTTTGTGGGGGTAGTGGTCATGAAGAACATAGGCATTATAAGTGAATACAATCCTTAGAGGATGTAGTTAAAAACACAAAATTTCTATCTCCACTCCACCTCCTTCTAATCAACATGACAAAGCACTTAATGTTGTTGGGAGATCTCAGTCACCACTTGCAGATAGTTGGGTTATAAATTCTGGTGCTTCTCATCACATGACTTCTTCCAAGGAGTCTTTTTATTTCTTTAGGTTTGAGTTCTACTTCCAAAATTGAGGTTGGATATTCTTCCTTTCTTTTGTTGAGGGAAAAGGTGATATACACCTTGATAGTGGTAGTATCCAAGATGCATTGTATGTTCCTAACATTACCACAAATTTACTTTTCTACATATCAAATTTGTCATTTTGGTCAAAGAAAAATAGTGACTTTTACACCACATGGGGCAAAAGTATGAACTTTTTGGAGCCTCATTCACTTGTTGCTCAAGGTATTGTTGATCATAGTTCTAGACTATATCACTTTGAGGGTTTTGATGACACTTCCTCTATAGGGACATGATTGGTTTCTCATGTGATTCAGAGAGTAAGCTTTGGCATGAAAGATTTGGACATCTCAATTATAGATATTTGAAGGAGTTTAGCACTCATGGTATGGTAGATGATCTTCCTAGAGTTTCTTGTCTTGAAGGAGTTTGTTCTGGTTGTGCATTAGGGAAACAACACCAAGATCCATTTCCTAAGAATTTTTCCAAGAGAGTTTCTTCACCACTTGAGCTTGCACATAGTGATTTGATGGTTTTTCATACCCCCTCTTTAAATGGAGATAAGTATGCACTTAACTTTAATGATAATTTCTCGAGACGTACTTGGGTTTATTTTCTCAAGTACAAAAGTGATGTTTTTTCACACTTCAAAGTCTTCAAGGCTTTGGTCAAGAAACAATCTTCTATTTTCATAAAGAACCTTCACACTGATAATGGGGGGAGTACTTCAAGCAATGAGTTTTTGATTTTTTGGCAACTCAAGGCATTAATCACCAACATTATGTTCCTCTTACTCCACAACATAATGGCTTAACAGAAAGGAAGAATAGAACTTTGAAGGAAATGGCTAATTGTATGATGCATTCTAGAGATTTACCTCCTATCTACTGGGAAGAAGCATTTAATTGTGCTAACTACATTCGAATTCACACACCACATAGAGCACTTGAGCATTTGACTCCAGAGGAAGCTTGGTCCAACACTAAGTCAAATGTCTCATTTTTTCGAGTCTTTGGGAGCCATGCTTGTTTTTGTGCCAAAAAAGAAAAGGAAAGCTTTGGATAAGAAGAGAAAACCCTTGATATTTGTAGGGTATTGTGAGGACATGAGAGCTTATCAACTTCTAGATTTGATACTCATGATGTTCTTTTTGAACACATGTTTAGTTTGATGAGTGCTTCACTCCTCATGAATCTTTAGCTTATTCCATGCCTCCTTCTTCTTCATCTAATCTTGAGGATCATTTCTTTGAGGAGGTTATAGATGTTGTTGAGGATCCTATTCCCACTGATGTTGTTGTTATGCCTAAGTGGGTTCATACTATAGTTTATGAGGCAACACCTTTCATATAGGATCTTCCACCCACTAGGCATCATCACCCACATTCTACCGAGTTTAAACTTTTGTGTCAGGCAATTTCTGAGGATCCACATTCTTTTTCATAAGCTCATGGGATACAGGAGTGGGATGATGCGATGATAGCTGAGCATTCTTCTTTGATGAAGAATCATACTTGAGATTTGGTATATCTTCCTAAAGGAAGAAATATGGTTAGGTTTAAGTGGGTATACCAAACTAAATATAGAGATGAGTGATGGGTCCATTAACAAGTATAAGTCTCATCTTGTTGCAAAGGGTTTTTCACAAGTTGAAGGTATTGATTACTTTGAGACTTTTACACTCGTTGCCAAGATGGATTTTGTACGCCTTATACTTGTTATTGCTACATCACAGGGGTGGCCCGTATACCAGATGGATGTGAAGAGTGCCTTCTTACATGGAGATTTATAAGAGGAAATATACATGGAGCAACCTGTTGGATTTGTTTAGGATTCTTCTCTTGTTTGTAGGCTCCAAAGGTCTCTCTACGGTCTCAAACAAAGCCCCTCGGGATTGGTATGAGAAGATGGATTCTTTTATTCTATCTACTAGTTTTGTTCATTGTCACTCTGATCATACAGTGTATCTCCAGCATGTTGGTGAGGATATTGTGATACTTGTCTTGTATGTTGATGATCTATTACTTACTGACAAATCTTCTTCCCACATTCAGACTATTCAGAGGGATCTTTCTACATAGTTTGACATAGACGATCTTGGGTTATTCCATTATTTCCTTAGTTTTCGATTTCTTAGATGCATTAGGGATTCATTTGAGTGCAAAAGTACACCCTTGATCTTCTTCAATGCTTTGATATGGATGATGCAAGCCAAGTCCATCTCCCTTTCAAGATATGGGGTTACTCTTACTTCCACATGTACCACTCCACTTTGTGATCCTAATTTGTGTAGGCGGTTGGTTGGAAGTCTTCGTGTATTTGACCCATACTCGCCTTGATATTTCATTTGTAGTAGGGGTTATATCTTAGTTTTCACATTCTCCTCATAGTAGTCACTGACAGGCTGCTAAAAGGATTTTGTGCTATTTACAGGGCACTTCCCACTTTGGCCTACACTACACTAGGGGTTCTACTCAGTTGGTTGGGTATATAGATTCAGATTGGGCAAAGTTCTATTGATGATAGGCATTCCACTTTGGATGTATTTTTTGTCTTAGTTCTTCTCTAGTTGTTTGGGTGTGTAAAAAGTAAATGCTATTGCACTTTTATCTTCAAAGGTGAGTACAAGGCACCAATTACACACAAGGAAGCGATTACATCGAGTTAGTAGATTCTTTAGCTTCGACAGTTATTGATAGAGTTTGGATTCCCACAGGATTCACCGACTGTACTTTGGTGTGACAACCAAAGTGTAATTCACATTTCTCGTAACCCAGTTGAGCACCAGTGGACCAAGCATATTAAGATACACATCCACTTCATTCATCAGCACATTCAAGATGGAGTTCTTTGCTTGGAGTACATTTTGACTCAACAGCAGGTTATGGACATCTTTACAAAGCATTTTACATCACCTTGCTACCATAAGTTATGTGGCATGTTTGGGGTTTCAGAAGTTGTTCTTGGGGGTGTTCATGAGAACATATTCTTTCTTCTTCTTCTTTCTCTTTCCTTCTAGCAGGATTTTTTCTTCTTTTGGTTTGATATTTCTTCATGGATATATTGTACATGAGTACCTCATCAAGCCTAGTTGTTGGGACTCATAATGTGGACATGCCACTTCTATTTTGGCCCCTAGCTTCACTTGAGGGGGGTGTTAGAGTAGGTATTTACCTTAGCTCATGTTCACCTAGGTACTTTATTTACCTTTATTGTATTTATCTTCACCCACTTATGTGTGTGGATATTTATTTTATTTATTTATATATTAGGGGGATATTATCTAGTTGTTAGGTATATTTCCTTCCTTGATCTATGGTATTGACTATTTCTTTCCTTTATTAATGGTATTAACTAGATCCTTGATGTCTACTTCTTTCCTAAATCTATGGACTTGAGTATTTCTTTGATGACTAGTTTTTCCTTGATTTATGGCTTTATCTATGACCTTGATTGGTTCTTAGATTGTTATTCCTTTCCTATATAAGAAAGGCCCATTCTCATTGTATTTCATTAAGTTCCATAATAATATATGATAGTATTGCTCATTTGTTTGCAAAGGTTTATGTAAAGTTATTCTAGCGAAATGATTTCATCTTATTGATTGTGGTGTTTGATTAGCATATGAGTTCTTGGCTTGGTACGATCTGGTTATTGTTCCTTTTAGGTCCCACCAGGCACCCCGATCCCTTTTGAAATTTCCCACCACTTTTTGGGTTCTAGTAGTTTGAGGTCATTGTCTTTTTGGTGGTCGACCATTTCAAGGTTAATTACAAAATTATATCAAGAGAACCCTATAAATATAAAGTTATGAGAGCATAATAAGAGACCAAGCACTAGTCGCTAATATCATCCACCTATATATACATCCATTTGGATATCATTTACATCCATTAGCTCCATCACAACGACAAGGTTGATTCATCTTCATCACACAAGCATAGTGGGAGAGATTCTATGCACACATTCTATTACATTTTTATATCTAGTTATTGCTCGCTACTTCACAAAGTGTGAGTGACACAAGATCACCAAGGGCACATGATGTAAACGTACACTAGAACTACATTTGGGTCTGAAATGTAGTGCAACACTCAATTAGTAAGCCCATTGTTGTGGCAGTTGAGGTCAGTCTGACCCATTCATTTACAATCTTCTTTTGTTATGATTTTGATACTTCTTATGGTCTCTTGCAGGTCTTTCTATCATCTTGGATTAGCAGCGACACTAGCATAGTGTAGCGAATCTAATGTAACAAATAAAGAGGGTTTCCGCCACCTACCAAAACCTATGAGATTCAGTTCCCAACCTTTTGCACAAACCAAGGCACCCATTCTATAAACTAGAGTGCCCGTAGGCACCCTAGTCCCTCTCCAAGTGCTCCACCAAGTAGATAGCTCAAATCTATCCTTTTTGGGACCTTTGCATAGTCATTTCGCTTCTTGTTCCTCCAGTCATTTCTACGACACAGTCCAACAAGTTCCTCTAATAAGCTAAGTTCATTCTAACTCTCTTAGTACTCTAGGGTTTAGCATTTCCATTTTCATAGTTACTTGTGTCATTTCCATATTTATTTACTACATCTATTTATTTTATTTACATGTCATTCTAGATCAGATTAACTATTCAAATATCCACATTTTAGTTAATCGAATGAACACAAGCACTAGGCGCTAGTGTCAAGATGGGCGCGATTTCTAGGAGAAATAAAACCATATATGAAAAGACAAAATGAGACGAGGATCCATGTGACTTAACCAGAAGTGGATATAAAAATGACAGATGTAGAAGAGAGTTACAGTAAAAAACAATCAAATATGTAGATGGACAAGAGACAGTGTCACTAGTGAATACTTTTCTTACTTAAGATTCATGCATATAACAACATACTGACAACATAATAAAATAGTAATATGTGCATCATTTTGTGTCCACACCTACAAATTGGAAAAATCTAGTTGAAGGAAATTTTGTCTCTCTTAACATGAGCAACTAAATTACTTCTTGGGATGTTTTTAATTAAGCACTTTTGATTCAAACTTCTAAAGGCTTGATTTGTTAATTATTTTTGTAAAGGACCCCTGCATCTTGCCCCATGTCACTAGGAATAGACAAGGGCTCAACACCGAAGACAAAATATAGGTAAGGACACCTACCTCCGTTCCTGAGACTCATACCACCTAGTAAAAGTATGGCTTATCATCGAAGACTATGAAGGACTAAAGGTGTAATGATTGATTTATATTTTTACGTATTGAGTTTTGATATTGCCTTGTTTATTGATATTGTGTTTGTTGGGAAGGGACATTTTTCCCGAAGTCTCAACCTCATACGAGTAGTAGGAATGTAATGGTTCAACACCGTAGATTGAGATTGACGGTCAAAATTCTAGGTAAAGAAGTTAATGTTTTCCATAAAATAGATCTTATTTGAAAGGAGAATTTTATATTAGTAAGCTTTGAGACAAAGCCATAGGTAAAAATATCTAAAAAATGGTAGAAACCATAATAGGGATGAGACACAATGTCCCAATAGGAACAAGGTTAACCTATGTCGTGATAGGTGAAGAATGCAAAGATATGATAATGTTATGATTAAGATATCTATCAATGGATGAAATAATTAAAATTGTTTAAATTATGAGTTAACCGTACAAGTGGCTTTCTAGTGCAAAGAGAACCCATGGAAGAATATGTTTATTCTTCTAAGATTTTGATGTTCAAATAATGCTTTAAGGAACGGTTTGATATGGATTTTTATTATCTTTTTATGCTTTTTGATTTGTCTAAATTTTTTTGGATGAATATTTGCAATGGACTCATCAAGAGAGAGCTCCATGTTTATGAAAGGTGAATGGTCCTGACTTACGAGACTTGGGTGGACAAGTTCTAAGTCAACAGAGGGAATACGAGGATTTAAGGAGTCTTAAGTTATGATACTTGGGAAGACAAGGTCCAAGTTAAAGGAGAGAATCAAAATATTTAAGGAATTCTGAGTTATGAGACTTGGGCAGATGAAATCCAAGTCAAATGAGAGAATCAAAATATTCAAGGAATCCTAATTCACGGGACTTGGGCATAATATGTCCAAGTCAAAGGAGAAAATCCAAAGATTCAATAAGTCTAGATTTACGAGACTTGGGCCGATGAGGTCTAAGTCAAAAAGTGAATCAAAAGATTCAAGGAGTCTTGTAGTATGAGACTTGGGTAGACAAGATCCAAGTCAAAGGAGGGAATATGAGGATTCAAGAAGTCCCTGTGTTATGAGACTTGGGCGACAAGGTCCATGTCAAAGGAAATGATATGAAGATTCAACTAGTCTTGATGTACGAGACTTGGGCAAACAGGGTCTAAGTCAAAGGAGAGAATCTAAGGATTCAATGAGTCCAAATTTATGAGACTTGGGCAGAAGAGGTCCAAGTCAACAGAGTGAATCAAATGATTTGATGAGTCCTAAAGTATGAAACTTGGGAAAACAGGATCAAGTCAAGGGAGAGAATTTAAAGATTCAATGGGTCTAGATTTCCGATACTTGAGTGAACGACGTTTAAGTCAAAGGAGGGGATCGAAAGATTTGATGAGTCCTGAGATACGAGACTTGGATGGATGAGGGCCAAGTCAAAGGAGTGAATAAAAAGATTCAATGGGTCCTAAAGTACGAGACTTGGGTAGACAAGGTCTAATTTAAAGGAGGGAATCAAAGATTCAATGAGTCTTGAAGTACAAGACTTGGGCGGACAAGGTCCAATTCAAAGGATGTATGATTAGATAAGTATTTGATGGGATCGGAAGACCTATGTGATGTTAGAGGAGGATTGTTGATGCGAAGGATATGTTGAAATTAATATTCATCCACGAGTGGAAGAATACGATGATAAAAGGATTGATCCCTAGATGTACAACCAAATCCCCTTATAGGATGTAGAGAGGAAATAGTCAATTTTGCTCTGTTGAGGTTGTGGATTAATTGATTTGATGAAATATTTGTAATTAAACCTCGAAATGGTTGTATACGGATATTCCAAGGTATATGTACCTCATAAAATTTATGCATGTAGATGTCTTGACATGTAAGGGTCGTCGTTGATGAGATGCCTACAAGATTAATCATTTGAGGTATTATGGACACGTGAGGTTGTATTGGGGCAAGTGTCCAAGCTTGGTGTGACAATGTTTCTACAATAATACTATATATGTTGAATAGAATTAAGATCAGAGGTGAGTGAATAGAATTAAGATCCATTATGTTTGATGATTAAACCTCTTATATAGAGTCTACAATTATATTAAGGGTTGAAAGGGAGTTGTAGACAAAAATCACGCACTTGGGTACATTTCTAGGTCCTAAAAGCATGCTAGCATTTACATGATTCCTAAGCAAGAAAACTAGTAATTGACAACTCTCTTTGGCCTTTTTTGTCTTCTACACTTTTATTGGCTTTATGCATCTGTTACTCCTACCGACACTTGACTGTTTTATTTTTCTATGGCTTTAGACACTAGTGCCCAATTCAGAAAGTAGCATCATGCACTTCTGTCCTCTTGGGTGCTCATGTCCCTCTTTATCTTTTTCCTACCCATTTTGGCCCCTTTCACTTCTCAATTACTTTTTATTATTACGTGTCAACCTTTCAATTGTCAATTACGAAATTCAAATAAGGGAATAATATATATACATAGTTACTTCTCAAAAATAAGGACCAAGCTTTAAGCATTACTATATTGTCACCTAAGCTTGCATCCAAAGGCACTAAAGTACTTCAAAGGCATCCATCTAACATCCATACAAAGGATAAGGGTTGCATTACTTTTGAATACATTGTATAGGAGGGGAAGTCCATTCTATTCCATCCACACATGTTATACATTTCTACATTCTAGATCTAGCTCGCTATCATTTTGTGAAACTTGCACAAGGGAATTCTAGGGCATCATTCCTACACACACACACAAGAACTACATTGGGTCCAAGATGTAGTGCAAAGACTCAGTAGTAAGTTCACTCTTTCGGTGACCATCGGGGTCAGTTTGAATTCACATTTTGTACCTTTTTATTAGATTTAGATTTAATGTGGTTTACTGATGACAGTGCGGGTACATATTTTGTTTTGTAGGTTACAATTACCCTGGTGATCAAAGTGTGAATATCAAGTGACATACGGGAACTAACGGTGAAACCTTTCGCAAACACGAAGAAACCATTTTTTAAACATTTGCATAGCCTTGAGTTGCCTAGATCCAATCACCAGCACTCCAGGCTTACGCGCCTCATGCAGTGCTTTTGTCTACGATGTTCATGAATTCCAAAATTTCTTGTGAGCATCAATGAATTTTTTTAGTATGTTCAACAATTTTACCTACCCATATCACTTCTTGTTCACACATAAATCAACTAAGTCCTCATATCTCTCCTTCTTGCTTAGGGTTTCATATTACACATGCTTTATTATTTGTGTCTTATTGTATATTAGCAATTATACATCATTTATTACACTAATTACTCGAAATTATATTTAATTAAAAATTAAATTAAGTCATCAGTGAACCCCACTCATGATCAAACATTTGGATCCTTATTTTTCCTATGTTATATGATCCTCTTTCATGGTTCCTAAAGTCTCTTTACATCAATTGCTTCAAATGCACCCACCTTGTAAAGATGTTCTCCAAAATCCCTAGACACTATGTATCTCCCTCACAATACGCCACCTACACAAGTAAGTGTCATCTTCGATCGTATCTCTAATGACCCTATTGGTCCTAATACTCCATCCAATCAGCCCATCTTAGCATCAATTAAATCCTTACACCATGCTTTTCAAGACAAATTTCAAGCTATGGAAACCATGATTACATCTCTTAAAGTTGAAATACAATATCTTAAGGCTTGTGCTAGTTCTTCTTCTACACCTCATCCCAATCCTATGTCTTCTACATGTGCTCATATCAGTGAACCTCAAGTCTTACCGCTACCATCACCTCTCAAGTTTGATCTAAATGTTAAGCAACATGATATTCTTCCTGAGCTCCTCAATCACCAATTGATAAACTTGTCAACTACTCATTGTTACCCTCCTTATTGGATTGCAAAATACATAGGTCTCCCATTTTGCAATTATCATTGACTTAATAGACATCATGATAATGATTGTTATGCTTTAAAATGAAGAATTAAGCACCTTGAGTATCAAGGTTTTATTTCATTGCTACAAAACATTATGCTACCTACTCATCTCCAATTGCTAAATCCCAATGGGATCCCAAATCCAATCCTTCCATTTCTAATGAGCATCATTCCATAATTACTAATGTTCCTTCTTTGGTCAGTCAAGAGCCACATATCCAACCCATTCCAACTAAGCAACCCCCTTTAAAAATCTATCTTTCATCCCCTCCTCCTATCAAGTCTTCTACAATGTTACCAATTCCAACTAAGCAACCACCTCTCAAAATTCATCCTCCATCCCCTCCTCCTATCAAGTCCTCTATGTCATTACCAATTCCAACTAAGCAACCACATTTTAAAATACTTACCTCTCCTCCTATCAAGTCTTTTACAGCGTTACCCATTCCAACTAAGTAACCACCTCTCAAAATCTGTCCCCCATCCCCTCCTCCTATCAAGTCCTCTACAACATTACCAATTCACCTTGTGATAGCTAACCTCTTCAAACTTCCTCCTATTAACCCAAAACCCAACACTAGTCCTACTCTTGCTTCTACCCCTCATCATAACGATAATATACTTTCTTATGATACGTTTCAAACTCCCTCACCATCGTAATATCTCTCTGGCATAATCACATAGATCTTTATCATTCACATACTTAGAAGGCATCAAACTTTCTCCTCCCTTCCATTCCTATTAATTCTCTCTAGTATCTATTATCACACTTCACGCTCCGTGAATCATAACTAATCTTCCTAAAGCACTCCTAGACCTTTGGTACACACATTGTATTGTCATTACCCTATGACACACTCTAGTTTCACGGTTCATACTCGATTGTTGAGGGTCTAATTTGAAATGAACCTCACATCCACTACACTTCACTCTTTGTGTTTCATGATACATATTTCTAGCATCTATTCTCACACAACACATTTCCCAATGACACACTCTTGTTTTATGGTTCATTCTTAACTGTTGAGGGAGAATTTATAAATGAACCTCATCTCATACACATCATTTATATATCTTGGTTGCATTTACTCTTGCTAGCTTATTCTATTTACATGTTACAATTTGTTTTTCATGTTAGATGGATTCTTAGTATGTCATTATCTTTCTATATATATAAACATGTGCATTCACTTGGTCTCTAGATGCAAATGTAGATCTCTTACAAGTTTTCACACACTTTAATGATGTTTGTACTATATCTTTTACCAGTCCCACTAAGGCTCATGGGAGCATCTACTCTTACTACTATCACATTATACATATCACTAGCTCTATTGCTACATTTTTCACTACCTCTCATTACAATTACCCTACTTTCTGTTGTTATATGCATGCTTTTGACATACTATTTATCACTAACATGTTAATGGGTGCTTCATGTGTAGCATTTTCCTTAAGACTATATGCCATCATGGTTATATCGATACATTTTGTTTGCTATCATATGTTATTGTTTGTGGGTATGTCCTTTGTCTTGTGTGATCATTATATGTTTTTGGCCGATTAGGCCTTGATTGTCTTGTGACATTGTGAGCAATGTCCCATGTTTGAAATCTATTTTTGGGGTCTATCTTTTTTCACACTTGTTTGTTACATTAATTTCTATTACATACTTTTTTTGCATTAACACATGTTACTATCCCACTTTGTTTTCATGTGCCTTATTTTCTACCACGCACATCCCCAACTCCCTGTAGGTATGCACTTCAGATCAGGATCAAGCCCTCTCCTTTGGGCCACATTCTCCTACTATCATCACATGAACCCCAAACAAGGGGGGCATACATTGGGGAACAAATCACCTTTATAACATCTCATAGCTATAGTTCGAGATCATCACAATTTAGAAATAGCATAGAACATAGTCACGTAACAACCGAGAATCTGACTTGGGTCCAAAACACAGAGAGACACCATTGTATGTCTCAGAACCAGACACTAACATATGAGCGTTCTTGTCCTCCCCCGAGTGTTAATTTCTGGGGCATAAACAATCAATTTCTCAAAAACACGGTCTTTAACAGTTTTTAGAACAGTTTTATAGTATCAAGAACAAGCCTCCGGTCATAGAATGCATTCTATCTCCTATAATAAGTATAATCTAAACAATTGGAACTAATCAAAATAAATAGGGACAAATGAAACAAATCGGGACATACCATCTGCAATGGTGCTTATTGGGAAGAGTCATGGAAAGATAGTGAAACTAGACCTCTCTTCCCAACACTTTCTTTTGGCGTGAGATCACCCAAAACTCACACTTGGCATGAGATCACCCAAAAAACTTGCTCTTGGCATGAGATCACCCAAAAACCTCACCTTCAACATTTAAATCAATAACTCCAAACAACTAGAAACTTTTCTACCTTTTACTCTTTCATATATCAAGTGCACACTTTCATTTTAAAAACTTTTACATATTTATGCATACTTTGCTACAATTTATCATATACAGAACTTTGACTACTTTTTTCCTCTCTTTTTACAGTTTGTCCTTACAGAAGAAGTACTCACACAATTTGTAATAGCATGCTATAACACACACACTTCACCCCTAGGGTCCACTTCCCTTTCCTAGTCTCCACACTTCACTTTGTAATCACTCCACGTTTCACTTGTCCACTGACACGTTATCGAAAACAATGTTCTCTACGAGGATCATAAGGTGCATCTTCTATCTACTTTATGTTATCAAGTATTCACTCAACAACATAAAGTGGGGAAAATGTAGACACAAAATCACGCACTTGGGTACATTTCTAGGTCCTAAAAGCATGTTAGCATTTACATGATTCCTAAGCAAGAAAACTAGTAACTTACAACCCTCTTTGGCCTTTTTCTTTGTCTTCCGCATTTTTATTGGCTCTATGCATCTACGTTGCTCTTGTCAAAGCACTTGACTATTTTTCTATGGCTTTAGACACTAGCACCCAATTGAGACATTAGGATCGGGTGCTCTTGTCATCCTGGGCGCTCATGTCCCTCTTTATATTTTTCCTACCCCATTGGGCCCCTTTTGCTTCTTAATTACTTTTTATTACTATAGGTTAGCCTTTCAGTTGTCAATTATGAAATTCAAATAAGGGAATCATATATATACTTAGTTACTTCTCAAAAATAAGGACCAAGCACTAAGCATTACTATTACCACCTAAGCTTGCATCCAAAGGCACTAAAGCACTTCAAAGGCATCCATCTAGCATCCATACAAGGGACAAGGGTTGCATCACTTATGCATACACTGCATAGGAGGGGAAGTCTATTCTATTCCATCCACACATGTTATACATTTCTACATTCTAGATCTAGCATGCTATCATTGTGTAACTTACACAAGGGCATCTTAAGGCATCATTCCTACACACACATATAAGAACTACATGGGTTTTAAGATGTAGTGCAATGCTCGGCAATAAGTTCACTCTTCGGGTGACTGTTGGGGTCAGTCCGACTCACATTCTACATATTTTTTATTAGATTTGATGTGGTTTGTGGACATGTGTAGTAGATATTTTTTTTTACAAAGTTACAGGTACCCTCAATGTGATCAAAGTGTGAATATCAAATGACAAATAGGAACCAACATCGAAACCCTTGCGACACAAAAAAACCTATTTTTGAACGATTACACAACCACTAGTACCCGGATCTTGTCGCCAATGCCCAAGCTCTCTCGCCTCCTGCGGACTCCCATGTCCTACATTATTCTTGGATTCTAGAATTTATAGTAAGCATCAACAACATTGTTTACAATCTATTCAACACTTTGACCTACCCATATCACTTCCTATTCACTCAAAAATTAGCTAAGTCCTCCTATCTCTCCTTCTTGCTTAGGGTTTCATATTACACATGCTTTATTGTTTGCGTCTTACTATATATTAGCATTTGTACATCATTTATTACAGTAGTTACTCTGAAATTATATTTAATTCAAAATTATATTAAATTAGGAGTCTTAAAGCAAGGTCAAGCTCTTGTTTGATGTTATAATATTGTTATTGAAATAGGTTTAATGTCTCATTTTAATTGTAGGAAGAAAATCTAGAGAAGATTTTGATTGGTTTTGAGTTATAGATATTTAACTTTTGTTGTCATGATCTTGTAGATTTTTAGTATGCATAGGAGTTTGGACAACATTCAACTCTTCTTGAGAAGTTGTGGCAGTTGACATGTCTTCGGTTTTGATAGCTTTTTCATCGATATATACAAAGATGACTCCTTTTCAAGTAAGTCTTGGACATAATTTTTAAATCACACACATTTATCTGTGGAATGGCCATCAATGTGATGGAAGTTATAGTACCTATGATGTTTGTACGAGGATGGCTTAGGTTCCCCTTTAGGAAAGGGTCTTGTAAATGGATATCTGATCATTTTAGCCTCTTTTAGTTGATGAAAGACACTATAGAGATTTTCTCCTAGGGGTGTAAAATGATGTTTGACTTTGCATGGAGTAATGTCTTTGTTAGGTTGTATGATTCGATTTTTGGTTGATTTCTCATGTATGTTATGCACATTTCAATTATCTGTGACACCATCATTGACGACATTGTGGTTGTGTTTGACATACCTATATTTATCATGATATTTGTTAGGGTTATTATTATTGTTATTGTGCCCATTTTCTTTAGAATGGTGTTTGATTAGGCCTTTAACAATAAGGACTTTTTCAATTTAAGTCAAGGTGACTTCAAAGCCAAGGTTGAAAGAGAAATGTTTAACAAACTTCTCCGAGAGGTCTGTAAAGGTGGTGATAGATCCCTTTGGAAGGTGTAAGAACTATTTCAAAGCTTGTCCTCCTAGACTTCTAGGAAAAAGGCACAAGAGAAAGATATCGTTATATGCCACTTCATGGCATACTATGGAAAAATATTCGATATGCTCTCTTGGATCAGTTTTTCCCTTGTATTTGTCAAATTTGGGCATCTCAAAATATTTTGGAAAGGGTGTGTGTAAGATGTCCATGTCGAAAGGGTAGGGACACAATTCATCAAATTTGAATTGTTTGTGTTACTTTTGCATAACCAAAATAGTGTCCATCATCATCTATTATTCTGAGCAAATGATGAAATGTGTGAATACACTATTATAATGAAAAATGGGGAGAAAAATTTAGGTTCAATGAAGAGCTCAGCTCTTAGCAAAGTGAATGCTAAGATGAAAGAGGGGAAAAGTTTTGAAAAGGTCGACCCTTAGAAAATTGAATGCTAAGATGGAAGAGGTGAAATTGTTAGTAATGTAATCAACCTCTAGCAAAGTGAATGCTAGACTGGAATAGAGGATGAAAAGTACTCAACCTATAGAAAATTGAATGCTAGAATGGAAAATATGATGAAAATATTGAACGATGCAACCCTTAGCAACGTGAATGCTAAGGTGGAAGTAAGATTGAAAATATTTGACTTGTTTGACCCTTAACAATGTGAATGTTAAGATGGACGAAGTGTGAAATGATGATAAAATACTCAACCCTTTACAACTTGAATGTAAATATGGAAGATTTTGAAAATTGAAGTTTTTTGACCCTTTACAATGTGAATGTTAAGGTGGAAGAGACTTAACAATGACAAATATTACTTGATTCCTTACAAAGTGAATGTAAGAAAAGAGGAGTGGAAAATATTTGATAGAATTGAACCTTAACAACGTAAATGTTAAGATGGATGAGGGATTTGAAAAGATTGTTAGATTCAACCCTTAACAACATGAATGTTAAGATGGATGAAGGGAAAAAGTTTTGAAAGTGAAATTCCAATTATGGAACTCTTAGAAAAAGAAATGCTAAGATGGGAGGATGATTGTACGAGCTAAGTGATGTGCTCAAATTTGGACAAAGTGAATGTACAAAGGAGATGAGACTTTGACAAGGTTAGTTTGCTCAAATTTTAAAATGGATGTTTAAAAGAGAAGAGACTTAACAAAATGATGTGATCAACTCTTAACAAAAGGAGTGTTAAGAGAGACTAAAAGGTTCGAAATGTTAACTCTTAACAAGATGAGTGTTAAGAGAAACGAAAGGGTGTGACTTCACAACACTTAACAAAATGAGTATTGTTAAGGTAGAAGAGGAGATTGAAATGTTAATTAGAGGACTCTTAACAAAATGAGTGTTAAGAGAGATGAAAAGGAATGAAAGGTTTCTTGACCCTTTACAAAGTGAATGTAAAGAGGGAAGAGGTGAAAGAGGTTGGCTTGCTCAACTTGTGACAAAATGAGTGTTACAAGAGGAGACTTGAAATCATAATGAAAAAGCTCAATTCTTAACAAGATTAGTGTTAAGAGGGAAGAGACTTTATAAACAATGAAGGTGATCAACTCTTAACAAAATGAGTGTCTAAGAGAGGAGACAAAAAGATGAAGGATAACACTCAAATAACGACAATGTGAATGTCGAAATATAGAAGTGAAAAGATGATGATGAAAAGCTCAAATATCGACAAAGTGAATGTGAGAGACAAAGGAAAATGATTGATTAAGGCTGAATTAGAGCAAAGGGAATGCTTTAAAGAGATAAGGGAAAAGAATTTTTGAAGAGGTCGTTAATTCAACAAAGTGAATGTTAAATTTGATGACGTAAGATGAATGAAATGCTTAAAGTTCAACAATGTAATGTTAAACTTAAGACTTAGAAAGATGATAGATCAAGGTGATCATGATGGTGCTTCACCGTGATAAATACTTAGATGAAGAAGGTGAAAATGCTAAAGTTCGAGATATAGATGTTTCATGCAACCCAAGACTTATGCTCGTTTACAAAGAGGTGAAAATGAGACAAAAGTGGATCTAAATAAGGAGTATTTGGAAACATGAAAGAGATGCAAAAGTGAACTCAAATAAGAAGTATGTGGGAAAGTATCAAAGATGCAAGAATGTAAATAAGAGGTATTTGGGAAAGATTGAAAATGAGACAAAAGTGAGAATATAAGATATGAGTGTGAAACACTACTCACAAAAAAATGAAAAGAGAGAAGAAAACATGAAAACAAAATGTTTGTTTATGAAGGTTTTGGCCTCTACCTTAGATTGGATTGGTCAGTGTGTGTCTTCATAGGTGGTTCTCTCAACTAGGTGTCAGTAGTATACACGTGTGAGCGTGGTGCTATTGCTAGTTGTCATCTTTACTTTACCCCCTTTGAAATAATAAGCAAAGATATTTTCAAATGAACCGCATTAGGTCACCACTACTGGATATTCGTGAATCTAACTCACAAAGGAATACTAGTCGGGTAGGATGGGGGTACTGTTTCATCAACCATTGCCCTCAATGCACCAACTACTTTGGGGTTTCTGTGGTACTCCTAAAAATGAGTTTTATGGCTTAAGCCAAAGCACTTCCCATGGTTATAGTGGTTGGGAAATAGCCTTATCAACCGCACCTGTAAATACAGTGTGAATTGTTCATTTTATCTTGATTAAAGATGAGATTATCTTAACCATCATTCTTTGATTGAGTTAACCTGTAGTTAGTAAGTTTTTTAAAATGTCATTCAAGGAAATATGCAGTTAGTAGTTTAAGAATAACCTCTTGTAGATTTGGTCCTACATACAAGGATTAACATGTTTTCCGAGGTGGAGAGGACAAGACAAAAGAAGTAAGCTCATGTTTCTTATTTACAAGATCACTTAAAAAGTGTGAGGAAAGAGCATATGCGTGAAACTCACTTTGATTAAGAAAGAAAGGTTAATTCCAAAAAAACATAAGAAATGATCATATTTATGATTTCCAATATCACTTAGGAAGTGCAAGGAAAGAGCATACACATGATCGTTTCATGATTAGTCCACAAAAATAAAAATGACAACAAAACATTTACAAAATTTGCCACAAAGCATTAGTAATAGTAAACAAATGATTAAACGTTGACAAAAAGGCCTAAAAGTGACAATAATTAGACAAAAATGTCCAATAACCCCTGAAGAGTGAGTTTCACAATTAGCCTAATGAAGCCAAATTGACAAAAAGAATAATTAAAGGTCCTAATTTAGTCTAAAAAGGCCTAAATAATGGAGCGAACTAATTAATGATTAGAACCAAGTAATTAACTAAGTAAAATAAATAATGTAAATTATAAACTAAAGTAATATAATGAAATTAATTATTTTTTTTAAGTTAGAAGAAAATAAAATACTAAGGTTATCCTAAGTTAATGTAAGAGTTAACCTAAGTCTTAAAAAAAAGTATTTGAACACGTAAAACTTTGTAAAAGTAAATGAAACCCTAAAACCAAGCTATGAATAAAAAGGGTCGGTGTGTTGTATTGTTATTTGTTTTGGTTTTTTTTTCTTGTGTAGGTTTAAGGAATGACTCATTTTGTGCAAGGCTGGGCTGATGTTTGATGGTTGTGCGGCGGTGGCGCAGCAAAGACTCGGTGGGAGTTGGGTGGTGCGAGCAATGTGTAGGATGTTGGGTATGAGAGTTAGAGAGGAGGCATAGAACTAGGCTTGGTGATGATGCGGCGGTGGTCAGGTAGGACTCAACGGGTGTTAGGAAGTGCAGCGATACATAGGGTGTTGGGTGGGGAAAATAGTGAGTGGTAGAGTGTAAGGGGTTGGGAGTGAGGTTTTGGGTATGGAGATCGGAGTCGTGGTTGGGGGTTGGTATGGTGAGATACGTGGGAGGGGAGTCAGTCGGGGTCGGCTTGACCAAGTCACAACCGAGTCGAGATGTGGGGGAGGATAGAGCTAGGTTGGGGAGAGGGAGTTGGTTTGACGAGCCAAAGTTGAGCTAGGTAGGTAATGAGGAGGGGTATGTGGGTCGGGCTAGGGAGCTAGCTCGCCGAGCTAGAAAGGAGGAAAGGAGTTAGGGGGAGATAGCTCTGTGCAAGCTAGCTTGCCGAGTGGGGGTGAGCTAGGGGGTAGAGGTGGTAAGGGTTAGCTAGGGTTAACTACGGGGTAGAGGTGGTAGGGGTTTAGCTAAGGTTAGCTAGGGTTTTTAGTAGGGATTTTTGTTTTCTATTTTGCTATAAAAATCTCCCACCTATAAACATATGTAAAAATGTCACAAAATTGTAAAAACAAAATCGGAAAGATAATAGTTTTTTTGTTATTAATTTTGTAAATCTGATTTATAATTTCAAAATTTTCCACATGTAACAGACACCTCTAAATCTGCCACAAAAGGATTAATAATCAGCAAAAACATATTTATTTTTGTGACTTTTTAACGATTTTCGCTTAACAAACCATTAGGAATGCATCCTACAAACATAACAACACAATAAACAATGAATACACACTAAAAATAAATGTTAATCACTCAAAACAATATACACATGAGTAAGTAAATATTAAACACATGCCTTGAAAGATTAGTGAAATGTGAAGTAGAAATGAGAAAATGGGTAGGTCCCACTGGGCATGCTAGAATGTGTACAAGGAAAATTAACAGACAAACAAAAGATAAAGGAGAAAAAACATAGATATACCTTCTTTGTAACTCTCTTGCAAACCTCAAGTAAGATCATAGAAGCTCTTGGACTTGTTTGATCTTGTTGATATTTGGATGTGGATGCTCTTGATATGACTCTCCAAAGGTGGATTTGCAAATGTTATGAGTATATTTCACAAGGATGCAAATGTCAAATTGGCGTGAAGTTGGATGTAATTTTCTCAAAGCTCTAGGGATGGGTTTACAAAGGAAATGGTATGCTTTTATAGTTGAGGTTACAGCCATGAAAGGTGGATTGAATTTTTACTAAGCTCTAAGTTAATGATTGAATCACCCGGGTTAGAAAGTAGACTTGGCAATGGTAGTTGCATATTTATAGGGGTAGTAGACATTTGGAATAACATAAGTTACATCTAGAAAATTGGTTGCACGTACAACTCTATTCCCCCTCCTTTCTAGGAATATAGAATTGGATTTCAAGTGGAATAGGGAAGTGGATTTCAAGTGTAGTTAGCTAGGAATGAGGAAGGAAGTCTAAGTGGAGTTAACTAGGATAGTGAAGTGGCAATTGACTAGGAAAATATGTGTATTTTCTTAATTAAGTAACTATTTTTTTATTCACTGTAAAAGAGGGTTAAGGGGACCCTACCCCATATAAAAGGTGGAGAAAAAGATAAGACATTGAGGAACATGACACATCAGCCTCTACCAACGGCACCAAAGATAAAAAAACAACAACATCAAACTAACAACAGTAAAACCAACAACTATCTCAACAATTTGGCCCCTTCCTTTGGATCTTAGTTGCATCTTTAGGGGGAGATAGTCCCTTTCTTTTTCTTACACACAACTTTCTAATCCCCTTCCATATTTGGATTTACATTTTCATTGTTATGGATTAGAATCAATACTTCAATGTGTTGCGTAAGGTCATTAGATCCTGATAAGGCTTATGAATCACTCCTATAAACATGTTGCACTTCCTCCTCTTTAGGTTCAACTAATTTCATGGAATCTGAGTCAGGTTCACAATCCACAAGGTCATTCACCACTAGGTGACTAGGATTAGAATTTTTCCACCAAGAGCTTCTGCCTTTAGTATATTTTCTAACCACGTGACAATATGATGCTAAATGGCCAAGAGAAAAGCATATTCGCACCTAAAGGGAAACCATTCATAATCCATATTTTGAGTCCACATTCTATTTTTGAATTTTAGATCAATAGTGGTCAAGAAATCAACAAAAGTATCCATATCAGCCAAGATTCTAGCAAACGTTGTGTGCTCCAAATCATCAGTTTTTTTATCAATAGCTAAAAATTTCCCTAAGGTGTTTCTAATAGTAGTTAAGCAACTTTCTAACCAAAATTGAAGGGAAAAGTATGGAAAACAAATCCATACCTATTTAACTTGGAAAATATTAGAAACTAGGTTAAACAAAGGAAACCAAAGTTTCGTTAAAAGCAAGTGGGATTTAAAATCCCAAACTTTCCCAAAAATAAGATCCATATATGAAGGATTTGCAAATACAACAATGAAAAACCCATGAGAACTAGGAAAGATATTAATCTTACCTTCCATGAGAGGGCCCCAATGACTCGAAATCCAAGCATGCAGTGCAAGCAGACCCAAACAAAATTTGTTGAATCTGTAAATCAATCCATTCCTCTTAAAAGTTGATTCAGATTGACTCTCCTCATCACCAAAACTAAGCGATGGGGTGGATTTAACATGATCCATAAGCTTATTACGCTTAGATTCTAATAAACCCTACTCCTATTTCTAACCCCATGTACCACATCCTTGAAAGACAATTGAATAGTGGGTTTATCACTTTGTTGTCTTTGGTAAACCGGGAAAACATAGGCCTAGAATCATCCATCGAAATCATCTCATACACCATCGAGCTTCCACGAACCAGAGCACCCAAAACATGAACATGTGCAAAATTTCCCAGATCCGAGTGCTCAAAATACTAGATTACTCCGAGTTAAGACACCGAGTCCCTCCGAGCAATCTTAATTCATAACTCCATTCTGTGCCCCTCGAAAGGGCTAAAATAGGGCAAAGTGAGTGAAGCAACCTCAAAGTGAGGGCTTAGCAAAACCCTTTTCCACCTTCCCAACAATTGAAGGCACAACCTTCAATCCTAAGGATCGGCCATCATCCATGGATTTATCAAAAGAATCATGAAACTAAGGTTGAAATAGCATAGGATCTACATCAAATCCTTCACCCTTTGTTGGAACAAGGGAAGCCCCAAGCTCACCGCCACCAAAAACATCTCCAGACTTGTCCGCAACAACCAAGGAGACCACGCCTTGCAAATCCCCATTATCTTTGTCATCCCACTGTGCAGAGAAGAACCCACCATATCCCCACAAACCTCCGAAACCACCACTACATCATTTGCCAAAGCTCGGGAGGCAATTAAGGTTAGGGCGGAAGCATTCATCCATCAATCTAACATGATGGATGGATAAATTAATTAACTAATTTAATTAGCTATAATGTGCAAGATAATTAATTAACCATTTATTTAATAAATGATAATTAACTTAGCTAAGATGGTGTTGTGGAATAATTTAATTAATCCAAGGGGTGTAATGTGCATGGTTAATTAATTTGATTAATCAATCATAAGGGGATGAACAGGATGTGAATTAGAAACATGTATGTAATTTTAGGGTGTCTATAAGGCCTAGTTGTGCATATTGTGTGATTTTGTCTAATGTCAACCTATAAGGTCTAGTTGTGTGATTTATATGAGATGGTAGATGTATTTTTCATGTTGGTATGACCAACCTTAATGGTCTTGGCCAACCTAGAGGTGTTTATGAGTTGTGTCATGTACATAAAGCAAATGTATTTGCTCATTTGAAATAGTGGAGTGGATAGAGTTGTGTGCGAACTAGAAGAGGTGAAAGAGAGTGTTAGATGGCTCCAAGGAAGAGTTAGGAAGAATCATTAGAAGGTGATAAGGGTAGAGTAGAAGGTCTTGAGGTCATTATACCTAATCATCATATGAAGATGCAAGATTGAGTGAAGTAGAAGAGAGATTTGTTTGAGAGGGTTTTGAGGTGTATGAGATAATCTTGTGATCATAATTAGTTGTTTAAGCAACAAGCCATATGTGATCTTCATCTTCAGGTGGCTGAGTTAGTGCTTGGTCATCTTAGGGGGTGTAGCCTCCTTAAAGGGTTAGTGCCTTACTAAATAGGGGTTGGTGTTCCTTTTGGGATTGGTGTCTCACTAAAGAAATCTTGTGTGATGTGTAATATTCATGTAAGTCTTTTGAATTGAGTAATATATTCAAAAGTTTCAGTGGGTTTTCTTCCCCTTGAGGGTTTCCCACTTCATATCTGGTGTTTTGTGTACTCTCTCATTCATGTGTATGGTTGTTCATGCTTAATATGGTTTCATTGGTTAATGTATGTTGATTTGATGCTTTGAATGGTGTATGCAACTTAAGGAAACTAAGTAAAAGGTTTTAAAGGATTGATGCAATCCCCTCTCAATTATCGTGCTTCCAATATATGTGACCCTTCTCTTGTCAATTGTTTTCCATGTGGAAATATTTCTCATCCAATGACATCATGCAAAATGCTTACTTAATTTCATTGTGTCATATCATTTAAGAAAGTATTCATAGAATTTTAAAATATTATATAATTATATAAAAATTATTTTTATAACTTACCAAAAATTTACATCCTCGCACTACATCCATTGCTTCTTATGTGACTACCTTGAGATTGATCACATGAAGATTATCTAAATGTGAACTCTTCCATTCAAGAATAAGTTGGTGTGACAAGGATTTCTATCACTTAGGTGGGGCTACATGCATGGATGTTTCCATATCCAATAGATTCTTTTAGTCTCATGTTTAGTATTCTCTTATTCATTAATTTGGATCCACATAATAATTTCTAAATTATTAAAGAATATGAATTACTCTATAACATATTTCTCAATAGGTCTTGATAATAAAAATTGAAATAAGTGATTAATGGTTACAAATGCATACTTGTCATATATCACATATGGTTATTATGAATTTTAATACATGTCAAGTTTTAATAATTTTCCTTTTTAAACAAATTGTCCTCCAATTTTTATTTTCCATAGTCGCATCCCAGATGCATGGAATGTGGAAATATCATATTTTGACATGTATAAAAATGTCTCCTAAATAATGTATTTTTCTTACATAGAGCCATTTATATGTTCTAATTATTTCAAAAATAATATTAAGGTCTTTATGTACCTCTCTAGCCAAACCATTCATCACATGTTAACTACACTTGACATTTGAAGACCAACAACATAATGCACTAAAAGATGGATTATAGAGTCCATGAAGGATATAGGAAGTTTATTTCCAAATTCACAAACTACATTTGCAATATTTTATTTTCTATAGCTCAATCCTTACTTCAAATATATCTTTTGAAGATAACCACCTAGTTTTAAAAATGTTAGTTATGTAAGTTACTCTCACATATAATTAGTTGAGTTGTAATTGAGAAGAAAAAACATATTACATTACCTTAGAAAATTTGAGATTCAATATAGTGCCTTTATAAAGTTAGGAAAAAATTACAAGATGACCCCTTAATGTGAAGGGAAATATATATTGCATAAATTAAAAAGCTAAATGCAAAGGGATTCATATGTTTCATACAATATATATACACACCTTTTTTAATTGATTTTGGCTCTTCATATGCTTATTGACACATTAGCTTTCTCTAAGCCATAAGGACACTTCTAGGAGTGGGGAGTAACCAAAAATGGTTACGTGCAACCTTCATTAGTTACATCAAGTTGGTTAGCAATGGTACTTATGAGAGGGAATTGATGTGTATTCCAATTATATCACACTTCACATATTTTTATACCTTTATAGTCATATTTTTATATCCTCCCTATGACATCACCTTACTATCGTCTTAAATTTTCCTCCATATCTACTTTCAACACACACATACCTTTGTCATGACACCTTTAGTAACTAGATAGGTCTCCTTTTATCATACAAAATTTCTTTTAAATACCTATGTGATATTGCATTTCCCATAGCCAATGGTATCGACCATGGTCAATTCCATCGGGTTGTAGCTTTTAATAACCAATGATATCAACCATGGTCAATAATGTCGATTAATAAAAATTGTAATTCCCACTCGTGATTGTAATCTATACTCAACATTAGAGTGCTCATTCCAAAGCAAAATAATCACTCATTCGGTTTTTTGGTGCTCACTAATCTTCCCTTAAATCCTTAGAGGTCTTGAAGTTAGTCTTGCTTATATTTTGGAGTCTACACTTGGCGCATTGGTTGCTAAGGATTCTCAAGCATGGGATTTACACTTACTATGGCCAACCTTTGATACTTAAACAAGTTTCTTATCTAGGTATTTTATTATTCATTTGTGATTCCCCATGTCAACTCTCTCATAAGGTATTACTAACACTGAGGGGAAGTTAATGCATTAATGGTGTCTGTAATTAAGCAAGTATCTCTAACCTCTCTTTTCCTTTATGTTATTTCATATTTGGATGTTTGTTTGATGTGGTCATGCATAGATTAGAGTAGAGCAACATATTCTTAATCTATTGCATTATTTATGTATCAACAATTACCTTATAACATGCCCTTGGGATTTATGACTTGTGTTTACAACCCTAGAATAAGAATCCACATCTTATTGTAATATAGTTACAACTTTTTATCATCAACTCATTATCGGGCCCTAGTTAGATGTCACTACCCTATCCTAGATCTAGGATTTGGAACCCTACATCTCCTATAGAGTGTGGACTATTTCCTTCCTAGTTCCACGTCTTTTGCAACTTACAACCTTAAGGTGTGCATCTTTAGCATGGCCCCTCTCATTATCCTAGTCTATATTACCCATTATCAAGAGACAAAAAGGATATTCTATTAGGTCATTCTTTATTTGCATATACTTTGGTGAACCTAGTGTGAATCTTTTCTCTCTCTTAATTGAGTCACGTTTGTGTTTCCTTTTATCTCTCATCTCTTCAAAACATTCCTAAATATTTTCCAATCTTTCCTAAAGTATTTCAACATGAATTATCTCTTTGACTATCAAAATTATCAACAAAATAATTATTCATAAAACAACAATTGGATTGCTCCCTTAATCCTCCCCCTTTTACTACAACCTGCAATATGGTCGACATAAATGCCAAAGAAATATGCCAAAAGGAATACTCGATCCAATACCAACAATAGGAAATAAGAGGAAGAAATCAATAAAGAGGAGGAAAATGACACAAAATATGTGTATACTCTAATTATCTAATAGTTTATCCTAGCTTACCCTAATTTTTTTGTAACCTATTAAAGTCATTGTAGCCAATATGAAGGCATACAACCACTTGGGGAAACTCTTTTGATACAAATTTTTATCATTTAGAAGGTGATAACATAAATTCACCTCAAAATCTTAACCAAAATTCATCTCAAAATCCCCCTTCTAATGATCCATCTCGCCTTAATTTGTAACTCATTGACGGATGAGTCAAAGAACAAGCCTAGTGTTAAAACCCAATTTCTTCAAATGAATATGAAGTTTTTCTACATGCATAATATACCTAAAAATAACTAGTGGTGTATTCCTAATTAGTATCCTTCCCCACATCTTATAGTAGATTTGTTGGCATGTGTGTCCAGTGCTCCCTGTGAGTTTCATGACATGGACTAACCACCTCTCGTAGATCCTAACTCTAGTGATCAGCAAAGAGACTAACACCTATGGGTTTTGGTCTAATGACAATTGTGGTCCAACAAATGGTATCAGAGCAATAGGTCTCAAGTTCAAAACTCACTTAGGTAACGCTGAGGGGAGATTGTTGGCATGTGTGTCTAGCGCTCCCCATGAGTTTCATGACATGGACTAACCGCCTCTCGTAGATCCTAACTCTGGTGATTGTAGCGGAGACTAACACCTATGGGTTTTGGTCTAATGACAATCATGGTCCAACAAGATCTTAATGGGACTCCAATTGTGTAACCTCTATTGACCAACAAGGTGATATAATCTATTCAAAGGGAACCTTTTATTTCTTATATAGTTATTACGGATATCATTGGTATCACCCCTTCCATGACATGTCCACCAACCCCAAACTTCACTTGAAATCATTTGAAATGTTACAAAGACTAGATCAACAATAAATCCTATTTCATTATTAAGATCTTAGCTAATACCCTTATGAGTGACATTTTAGATCGTACCACACTCTCACACATAGCTCCTTTTTTGAACTCAAGAGGTTAGTAAATCTACTACTCAAGGTATTCCATTCTCAAGATCGACCTGAAAATAATTTGAACATCTTTATTAATTGTAAACAAGGTGATAATGAAAATTTCCAATCCTTCATCAAATGGTGTAAGACTCTTTGAACAGAACCAAACATGCCTTTTCTAAAACTCTTCATAGTATTTTCCTCAAAGTGCCCTAGATCCTCACATTTAATACATGAATAGGTGATTTTCTCCTATCGATTTGGAGTATGTCATTGAGCAAGCTAAGAGGCAAGATTATCTCAATCACATAGTCAAGAAGCCTCAACCGAGGAAAACTCAACCTCGATCTCATGTTCAAAAATCCTCGACGTTATAATGAGACCTCAAAATCACATAGTTATAGATGATGGAGTCTCATACATTCTTAATAATAGCAATGCCTTCTATAAAACCATTCACAATGTTGATTCAAACCCTCTTAGATCTAATGGAGGAAACAACTCTTATTCCTCTTCTTCCTCCCATGTGGATTTCCATAAACCTCTTTCTATAAAAGAGTTGAGGAAGCATCTCCCTAGGCCTTATTAAATTCTTATTAGCACCTCCCTCCCCACTCCCTATGATTCAATGAGAATATATTTTGTTGGTGGCATGTCAATTATGGACATTCACTAGAAAATTTCAAGCATCTCCATGCTTTCACCTATATTTTCTTACTTGTTGCTAACTTTGATCATGAAGGTATGGCATGTAAGAGACTTAAGGAAGCCATAGAGACTTTTAACCATGATCAAGGCATGACCATCACAATGTCATAAAGCAAACTAACGTACATATTAAATTCTATATTGATCCTTTTCCCAATCATTCCAATGATGAAGTATCTCCTCATCTCAACAATGAGAAGTGGCAAGCTTTTTCTTCCACTAACACTATAGAAACCACTTATAGCCCTAAAATAGTGTAGTCACTAAATCACACACTTTGAGTCATTATTTAGTCTCGGTCTCATACTACTATTCATATGGTTCTTGAGTAAAAAAGAGATAATTAACCAATGTCTTTGCATTTTTACTTTACTTTCTATCGTCACTTCCAACCTCGCATGTATGTACTTTGCATGTCTTTTGTTAGTTTACATTCATCTATTTTTGATCGGGGTGCCCATCCAAGACTTGGGTGCCCTGTGCACCTTGGTCCCCTCTAGGTGCCTTGATCCTCTTTGTACTTTGCTTTCATCTTTTGGGCACTTTCTATCTGTTTGAGCTTTCCATATTTTTAGTGGTCAGCCTTTTTGGGGTTAATTACAAAATTAGAACAAGAGAACCATATAAATATAAAGTTATGTGACCATAATGAGGGACCAAGCACTAAGCATCTACTATCACCATCTATAGTTGCATCCATCAAAGGCATCTAAAGCTACATTTACATCCATCTAGCTCTATCACAAGGCACAAAAGGCTAGTTCATCTGCATCACACTTCATAGGAGGGGAGTATATTGTTTCCATGCACACATTTACTACATTCTACATCTAGTTATTTGCTCGCTACTTCACAAAGTGTGATTAGCACAAGAGAAACCTAGGGCATGATTTACACACACACACACACCTAGAACTACATTGGGTCTGAGATGTAGTGTAGCGCTCAATTAGTAAGTCCACCATTGTGGCGCTGAGGAAAATCGACCCCTTCATATGCATATTTCTTTTTTAGGGTTTTAATGCTTTGTCTGGGGTTTTGTAGGTGATTCTCTATTACAAGTCTTACAATGACATTGGGTGCAGTTCAATGACATTAGTGCGATAGGAAGTGAACAAAGGAAAATACTTAGCGACACCTCATAAGAAATTTTTAGGCCATTTTATAGACCATGGCGCCTAGATCTCATATTAGGGTGCCCACAGGTGCCCCTATCCTCTTCCAGCACCCAGTCTAGTCATAAATCTCAAATTTGCACTTTCTTAGGCTTCAAAGGTGGTCTTTTCATTCTCTTATTGACCCGGTTTTCACTGTGACATAGTCCCACACCTTCGTCGAATCAGCTAAGGACTTATTAACCCTCTCTTGCACATTAGGGTTTCACATTTCTATTTACTTAGTTGTTTGGGTCATTTCCTTTATTTATTTAGTTGTTATTTACTACTTTGCATAACATCATATTAGGCTAGGATATTCCATTTTAGTTAATCAAATAGATCCTCCCAAGAGTGTGTTTAGTACAAATGGCATCAAATGTGTAATTTCCACTTATGATACCTCATTCTATACTCTTTATTAATTTATTATAATATTGTTCAGCATATCCTACAAGTTAGATTTTTTAGAACCATTTCCTCAAAATAAAAAAAAATAGAATCATATGTAAATCAACACTATTGACCATCCTAAAAAATAG
The DNA here is from genome assembly GCA_018340775.1 of Taxus wallichiana var. yunnanensis. NCBI lineage: Eukaryota > Viridiplantae > Streptophyta > Pinopsida > Cupressales > Taxaceae > Taxus > Taxus wallichiana. The sequence continues at coordinate 785,748,673 of CM031238.1, forward strand.
GTATGATGTTGTTTGTATCTCTAGGATTCATTCTTGATGAAATCAAGTACCTGAAACAATATGGCGATATTATTTATCTCGATTATTAGCGCCCCTAGCGAAAATTGCCACCACCGCGACAATTGCCACCACATAGCCATCATGATTGATATCGTATAGTTGGGATACAAAAATATATTGGTCCAACCAAATACCTCGATCCTTTCGATTAGATACATATTAAAAATCATCGGGTCCGGACTAATATTTCATCAACCAACTTGGAGGATTGGGATACAATAACAAAACTCTTGAAACTCCTAGTCAATCCATTTATTTGAACCAATCCGCATTCTCCTAAGCATAAAAATGACTCATGAAAACCCTCTCCAAGATGAATATATCCTTACCACTATTTTTGGGGCACCATTCCCTATTACATGGTTTTGATGAAAGCATGCTTAACAAATATAAAGAGATCGCAATCCATAATGATCCAACCATAGATCATTATTCCTCTATTCATTTTCCTATCAACTCTATGATTTTAGATGAGTTACGTTTATTGTAGTGTCATTCTCCTTTGTACTCAATCGGAAAGTCTATTCTAATGCCATCAAGTTTGTTAATGGTTTCATTGTTGACATTATTGTGTCTATTAGTCCATTGAATCCTTGTAGTGGCTTCTCATCACTACTTATATATAACATGATTTAGTGTGTTTTCATGAGTTATCATCTTGGAATCGTCGCTTCATCGTTACTTAAGAGCATATAGCATGTTGAGTTTCTTTGTGTTAGAGTGAGTAACATACGCCAAGTGACGATAATAAAATGATAATAATAATCAAAATTTCACAAACGTCTTGCATAACACCTAATTTAGGGTTGAGAGTGGGTTTGATTACAAGTCGTATAACAATTGTTTTTTAAATAATAATAACAACGATGAGTTAAAATAAAAATGATTTTTAAAGGAAAATCAATAATGAAAATTTAATCATAATAAAATAGGATAATAAAATGGAATTTCTTTTTAATAATAATGAGAAAAGAAAGTGAGAAGGACACGTTTAGTGGAAGAGTAGGCTTGTTGAGGAGGTAGGTGGAGTTATTGGTGAGAGAATTTATGGCGGTGGTTGGGGAAAGTGAATGGGAAAGGTGGTGGATTGAGTTAGGGATTGATGTCTAACCCACTCAATTCACATTTACCATTATTACCTCTTCTTGTGCTAATAGGAGGAGCGCCTGAAACAAGGCATTGGAAACTTTCAAGTAATACAATTGGAAAATGTAAAATGATCGGGATAGAGACCTGTTTGTTGCATATAGTTAAACAATGTAGCGCCTCGTGAGGATACCTATGTCTTTTTGTATGTTGCAATACTTGTATTCGGTGAGAATATGTCTCATTATTTCATTTGGTCAAACACTTTATGGGTATATACCAAGGCTCTCGCACTTGACATACTTTTAAATAATTTTTTTGGGAAAGGTTGGGTGTAGCAAAGGCCATTTAATCACTTGTGAGAGATTAAAAAGTAGATTGTCTTTCCTTGTGAAACCACCATTATTGAGAATATAGGTCTATAATACTTGAAGATATGTTGAGTAATCTTCATGGGGTTGTGTGTAGTAAGAAGAATGTGCATGGACATCCATCAAAGCATAATGGTTTGTGAGATCTTGGCATTGCAAGTGCCCTAGTAGACATGTATACAAAATGTGGGCATTTAGATAAGGAATGTGGAATTTTTAGCATAATTTTTGAGGGAATGTGGTCTTATGGAACACATGTTGGCCACACAAGCTTAATTTTCTATTTTATATTCCTTTATTGGGCATGCAGTACAATGGAGGAGGGGTAGACAAGTATAGCTATGTCTAACTAGCTTGAGGAAACTCTAAACTCTATCATTATCATGTCGGTAAAACCTTCGATGTTGTGTGGATGCCATGCTTGTAGGAAATGCATAAATAGGTGGTGGGCATGGCATTCGCTAGAGGATGCCTACTCGGGAACTCGAACTATTTTCCAAAATGCCTAAAAGAAATAAGGTCTCACCGAGTGCAATGATTTTTGTATTTACACAAAATGGGCTTGTTGAAAGGGGCATCCAATAGATCTATTCACCCTTGATTCCATATTCCCATCCTATGTTGAGAAGAGAGTTTTAAAATGGTAGACACTAAATCATGCACTTCGGGTATATTTCTAGTCTTGATCACATACTACTATTTGTATGATTCTTAAGAAAAAAATACTAATTGACCACTATCTTAGGCCTTTTTGCTTTCTTTCTATTTGCCTTCTTGGCATTATGCACCTTTTCACCCAATCGACCTTTGACACTTCAACTTTTTAAAGTTTGGACACAAGTGCCCACCAAGATGCCAATACCAGGTGCCCCCATCCCCTCCGGGTGTCCCCAACCTCTTTGCATTTTACTTGTATCTATTGGGTCCTCTCTAACTATTGGACATCTTATTTTCTTAGTGGTCACCTTTTAGTGGTTAATTATGAAATTTGAGCAAAGGAATCATATAAATATAAAGCTATGTGGCAATAATAAAGGACTAAACACTAATCATCTATTATCTCCACCTAAGGTTGTATCCAAAGGAATTTACAAGAGCATTCAAACATCCATCTAGCACTCACATAAGGGACAAGGCAATGCATTCTTCTGTATACACTTCATATGAGGGGAAGTTCATTTTTCCATGCACATATCTATCTACATTTTCTACATCTAGTTATTTCTCGCTTATCAAGTGTGGCTCGCACAAGAGCCACGTAGGGCATGATTCTACACACACACACACAGTAACTACATGGAGTTTAAAATGTAGTGCAATGTCCAGATCGTAAGTTCACTCATTGGGTGTCCGAGGTCGATTTGAATCTCAATTTACATCTTTTTCTTTTTAGGATTTGATGTGCTTTGGGGTTTTACAAGTGCTTCTTTCTTCTTGCAAGTTTTAGGTGAATAACAATGAAATGCAGTGACATATTGGTGATCAAAGGCGGCAACCATCGAACATCTCATGACCCTATAAAATTAGGTTTTTGACTTCTCAAAAGTCACAGTGCCTAGAATAGGTCTTCGACACCTTAGGTGCCCTTGATCCTGCATAGGCACCCTAGTCTTGGCATTTCTGATACTCCTGCATTTTCTAGGTCCATTTGAGATGCTCTAAGTCCCTATTCCATCTTTTTTCCAGCTCAACACAACTTCGGCATCACTGTGCATCAGGTAAGTATTTTTATCTCTTCATTTGTAACTAGGGTTTCAAATCAAAAATATTTATTTTCTTAGATCAAATATGGAATTTATTGCATATCTATATCTGCTGTAGTTACGTATTTAGATTTAGCATTTATTTATTTCAATATTTGCTTAATCATTTGGTGAAATCGACTCATTCAAACACTCTTAGGGTCCTCATACTTTTATTGCTTTCATTTTCTAGGCTCTTCTCATCATGAATATCTCTATTCATGATTTCTTGCTAGCCAATCTTGAGTGTCGCGCTAAAATCATTACTCTTTTGGCTACTACTCGTATTCCTTCCACTACTCATCCAGGACATTGTTTTTCATAACACATTACTTTTCCATTTACTATAGCTAACAATATTTTTGTGTACGATAAGGATCCTCCTCTCTATATATGAGTTTGCATTAATAATATGGGAGTTCAAAACGTGCTTTAGTTGATATTGATCTCGAGCTCAATCTTTTTCCCTTATCATTCATTCACGATGTAGGCCTTCTCACATTTGTTCTTAACCATACATCTATTTTTGTTTGAGCATACGATTCACCACTCATCCATGTATATGCATTGTCACTTTATCACTCACAATTGGGCCTAAAACTATTCCAGTTCTATTTTTGTCATTGATATCCAAGTTTTATATAATTGTTTACTTGGTAGGCAATGGCTTCACAGAATGCAAACAATGTCTTCTCTGTTTCACCGATGTGTTAGATTCTTACATGAAGGCTTTGAATATGAAGTTCCCGCATTGATAGTACACCATTCCAATATGTAACCAAGATCCAACTATTGCATTACCTATTCCAACTTCTGCTACTATACATCCTATCTTGCTAATTTTTGACCCATGCACTATCGGACAACTTACCTCCACTTGAAGGAATCGTTTGTACACTAGATGTTGTTCCATCCACTTCAAAACCCCCCCTTTTACTAATGTTATGGTACTTTATCGGGGGTCTATCCATATATCAAATGTCATGCCCCCGTAATGTCTTCTCATGAGCAATTTGTATCTGCACTTCCTCCCTTCACATGCACTCTCTTCATGAATAATGCTTATTGGCCACACATTCCATTCGATCCCACTTGATTTGACACCATTTGCACACATGATGGCTTGACTTGGATTAGGTTTACACTAAATGATATTTTACCTCTGTTGTATTCACCGCATTTATATCATGGATATGTTTGCATTACTATTGTTTATGGCCTCGAGTATTTCATTTATCGATCTTTATTGCAGATGCATTCCGCATCTTGCATCACTTACTCTTGGGCAATCTTGGCTTAATTATATTGGCAGTACTTTAGATTCAAATCATATCGACATTTCCTTCCCTATGCCCTTTTCATGCGTTTATATTTGCAATGAATCATTTCCCATGTATTCACAAAATCTTACTCATTGGTATGCACATGGATGTCCATTACCACCTTTCACTGACGAGGAATATGTAATGGGCATGTACAATCTACGCCGCAATGGCTCTCTACGGGATCAACCACATACTATAGCTTACCAAGTCTCAAATGCATCACCATTTGGTTTTGACCATGACAATGATGACCTCTTAGACAATATTACTTGATCACACTTATCATCATACACTTGGGGGCATCATGCTTCTTCCCCCTCTAATATTATCAAATGTCTTAAAATTCTACTATATCACTTCGTACACTTGCATCTAGTCTCTCACATGCATCATGCACATCTTGATACACTTGTATCATCATTACCCAATGACGCACTCTTGTGCTACGGTTCACACTTGATTGTTGAGGGCTTATTACATTCATGAACCTCACACGTCACATCACACTACACATTTTGCACTCAACACTTTCATGACATATCTTCTAACACACATTGATCACAACACACACTTCCCGATGATGCACTCTAGTTCCACGGTTCATACTGACTGTCGAGGGTCTAAATTTGAAATGAGAATCACAACACTAACTCACTCTCTATGATCTACACTTTATTGATCATATCTTTCTAGCACATTATTCAAACCATTTCCCGATGGCACATTATTGTTCTATGGTTCATTCTTGACAAATTTGTGAGGGGCATTTATTAATGAACCTCATTTCATGCATACTCATTCACACTCGCTCAGGGGAACGTTGTTCCTATCACACTCAATTTACATCCCATTCCATTCACACTCACAACATACTACATATCTTGGTTGCACATTGTTCTTGATTACTTATCCTCACATGTACACTTTGTTTACTATGTTAGATAGATACATTGTATGTCATTGTCTTTATCATACACACATGTGTAGTCACTTTCCATTCTAGTTGTGATCGCAAACTTTACACATATCATTACACACAACATGGATGTTTGGCACTGTACCTCTTACTAGTCCCACAATGGCTCATGAGGGCATCTACTTTTGTACACATCACAGGTGCTACTATTTCTATTTATACTACTTCCTACTCATATTAGCACACTACATCATCTCGGATCATACACGTTATGAAATACTTTCTCTCTTTTTAACATGCTAACAGGTGCTTCTTGTGTAGCATTTTCTTTCAAGAAATCTTTACCACCATGGTTGTTTGTTACTCTTTGTTTGTCACTATTTGTCATTTTTTACCATTGTATGCCATTGTTTGTGGGCTATTCCCTTTGTCTTGTGTGCACATTGTATACTTTGGCCACTTTGGCCTTTATTATCTTGTGACATCGTGAGTGATGTCCCATGTTTGTAACCCACTTTTCACGGTCTACATTGTCTTCTTGCTTGTTAGCTTACATTTTGTTTTCTATATGCGTGATAATCTTGTTTGCACTAAAATTTGTTTCCAACCACTTTATTTGTGTATACCTTGGTTTCTACCAAACACACTCCCTCCCCATGCAGGGAATTAGTTTCAAGACAACATCTGGTTCTCTTTAGGCCACATCCTCCTTGTGGACATCACATGCACCCCAAATGAGGGGGCATCACTAGGTGAATCAATCACCCCACACAATGGTTTATAGTCATAGTTTGACACACGATTCAATACCGGTATAATACATTCTTTAGTCTCAGTAATGGCCCAAAATATGACTTGGGTCCTTAGCACAACATACCACCAATGCTCTCGGAGACACATATAGTAGTGTATGAGTGCCCTTGAACCTTCTTGGGTGCCCGCGTGACCAAGGGAAGTCACACACGCTTTTCTTAGATCAATACACATAAGTTTACACAACGACTTCTACATGATAGCCAGTCCTTCAATGCTTGACATGCATGCATTACACCATCTTTAATACTTTCGCGTTTAGATCGACTTGATCAAAATGGATTAGATTTACACGCACCATCTGTTTTGGTGTTTACTCTTCTCGGAGAAGGAACCAAAGGTTGGAGAATAACACTAAACCTTTCTCCCTACACTTCTTCCGTATCGCCAAAAAGCGTAGCTGACGTGAGATCACCCAAAAAACTCATTCTTCTACAACATCTTTAAGATCATTTCTATCTCTTTACTCATCATGGATCAGGTGCACATGTTCCTTTTTCACATTTTTACTTACTTTCTTACATACTTCTTATGTATTTTGATCAAATTTTTCATATACACGTATTTGACTACTTGTTTGTTCTTCTCTTTTACAGGTCCGTCCTTATGGGAAGCAGTAGTCACATCATCACACATCATCTAACATCAAATGACATCAACAACATGTACAACGTGATATTTACACATGTGCTTTCACCCCTAGGGTCGTCATCATCATTGTTCACCTCCTCTTATTTAGCTTCCACGCTTCATATTTTTATCACTCCACGTTTTTTCTTGTCTCCTCAACATGCTTTTGCCATCGATATACATGGTTATCAGGTACACATCTCTTATCTACTTTATGTTATCAAGCATTCTCTCAATAACATAAAGTGGGGCAAATGTATACACTAAATCACACACTTTGGATATATTTCTAGTCCTGATCACATACTATTATTCATATGATTCTTAAGCAAGAAAAGTACTAATTGACCACTATCTTGGGCCTTTTTGCTTTCTTTCTACTTGCCTTCTTGGTCTTACACACCTTTTCACCCAATCTAACCTTTCGACACTTCAATTTTTCTAAGTTTGGACACCAACGCCTTGACCAGGTGCCAACGCTCAGTGCCCCCGACCTCTTTTCAGATCTTGCTCACATCTTTTGGGTCCTTTCTAGTTGTTAGGCATCTTATTTTCTTGGTGGTCTGCCTTTTAGTGGTTAATTATGAAATTTGAGTAAAGGAATCATATAAATATAAAGCTATGTGGCAATAATAAGGGACCAAGCACTAAACATCTATTATCTCCACCTAAGGTTACATCTAAAGGCATTTACAAGAGCATTCAAACATCCATCTAACACTCACACAAGGGACAAGGGACTACATTCTTATGCATACACTTCATAGAAGGGGAAGTTCATTTTTCCATGCACATATCTATCTCAATTTTCTACATCTAGTTATTGCTCGTTATCAAGTGCAACTCGTACAAGAGCCACCTAGGGCACGATTATACACACACACATAACTACATGGATCTCGAAATGTAGTGTAGTGCCGGATCATAAGTTCACTCATTCAGGTGATCGCGAGGTTAGTATGACTCCCTATTCGTGTCATTTTCTTTTTAGGATTTGATGTGCTTTGGGGTTTTGCAGTGTTTCTTTCTTCTTACGGTGTTTTAGGTGAATAATGTAGTGAAGTGCAACAATGTACAAGAAATCAAAGGTGACAACCAATGAACATCTTATGGCCTTGCAAAATTGGCTTTCGCAACTTCGAGCACTCACAAGTGCCAAAATAGGTCTTTGGCACCCTGTGCACCCCTGACCCTTTACAGCACCCTAGTCCCGACATTTCTGACACTCTTGCATTTTTCTTGGTTCATTTGCGATGCTCTAAGTCCCTGTTCCATCTGTTTTCCAGCTCGGCACAACTTCGGCATCACTACAAATCATCTAAGTTTTTTATCTCTTGATTTGCAACTAGGGTTTCAAATCTAAATTACTTATTTGTTTGAATCAAATATGCACTTTATTACATATTTATATTTTTGCAGCTTACATGTTTATATTTAGCATTTATTTATTTCAATATTTGCTTAATCGTAAATAAGGTTATGTTGGATGTTGTAGTTTTAAATGCCCTGGTAGATACGTATGCAAAATGTGGAAGCATGAACGAAGCCGTGAACTATTTGATAAAATTTATCTTTAAAAATGTGGTTTCATAGAATGCCAAGATTATTCGTTAAGCACAAAATAAGATTGTTGGGAATGACCTTCAAAAAAATTTCAAGAAAATTAAGTCACAAAGTCAAAATCCATGACAAAAGCCGCAAACGGATGCCTCTAGCAAGCATCGAAAACAATTATGAATCTCACTAAATTACGCACTTCATCATTTCTTTCTTTTGGATTTCAATATGTTTGAATAATAGAAAATGCAACTAGAATGAGTGATACAACCTTTACCCTTCCCGAAACACTTTAAACATAGAATCGACCGTGGAAATCACACTCGGGGAGCGTTAGACCAGTTGTTACCACAAACTGAAATCTCTAACATGATCCTTGTCGACCCAGGACATCATGAAGGCTCTTAAATAAGATGACAAAACTCTATTTGATGCCTTGACGAAATGAGTTTTGAAGCCCTTTTTGACATTTCAGTTATTTGTGGTAAAGTTTTCATTTTAAGAAAATGTGATTAGTTTTTGGCTTACGATTGCCGCTTTAATTGCAAAAAACTAAAAACTAGCCCCACTTGCCTCTAGACCTCTAGTAGGAGAATTGAAACCAATTCTCATTTCCATGAAAACACTTTCAAAAGTTAGTTTTGAAAGTGGGTTTTGGGGCCCACTGGTTGTTATGCAACAAGAGTGTTTGACACGTTTATGATAATTGGCCCTAGAGTCACCTTCAGTAACTCGATCCCTATTCGTCATAATCAAATTTCATCAAATCGATGAGTTCTTTATATATAGGGGTAATTTGTTCTTGAAACTATGTCCTGAAACTACTTCTATACAAAACCTGACAAATCCGCTGTGGTGTAGTGTACGGTTTGGGCATACTTTGTATGATTTCAAATCGCAAATGGTGGAGCTCTATGATTTTTCTCGTCTTTCTTTGGCTTGGAAATTTTTTTCATTAGGGTTCACACACCTTTGGCATATGCAATGACCTACAACAAATATAAAGCATTAGGTACTTGCGAAAAACTTCATCAAACAATTAGATAACTAATGGAAAATTTATATGTGGGTGAGGTTGGGTGACCTTAACAAATAGTCAACCCATACCGAACCGATACACGTTTCCACTACATCCCCTCGAGCGAGAGCAAACATCATTTAGTTCTCCTAGTGCACTATGCATGTGTGCATGCAATTAATCCCTCGACCTAGCTTTTCCATCATGCTTCCATGTTGATCGTGGGTAACTACTTGTCCCAATTGAAACCCTTGTATGCAAATGTAGAAATCAAAATTTTGCTCACTTGTGTTTTTCTATACAATATGTTCATCTGTTCCCCTCTTTTCCTAACTCGTAGATGGTAGATAGATATGTGCTTACTAGATGATAAATGCTTAGAGACAACTTGTATATACAAGAGTCTTTAGTTTGAAATTAGAACCTAATGGTGTGCAAGGCCGACCCAAAACATAAAGTACAAAAGTAAAAAGAGTAACGAACAAGCCTAATAGGAAAAAGAGACCCAAGAAATAACTTGGGATGAGACCATATGGATTGGGCCAAACCATACAACAATTTAGACCAAACAATCATTTGGTCTTATACCAAAGTCAACAAAAATCAAACAATCAATAGAAATGGCCATAGGTCTATGTGACACAACATAAAACAATATGAAAGAGTCAAGTAAGTAATTGCGCTAAAGGAATTCCCTCTATGGGAAAGGATTTGCAGACATTCACGGGAATATGTCAATTTTGACGGCCATCTGGATGTTTTTTGACAGTTTAGCTTTTCCTATTTTAAGTTGGCGGAAAGCTTGGCCCTACAACCACCATCGGTGGATGGGAAACCATGCATGATCATAAGTGGCAGATAAGTCCAGTTAACATTAGCGAAGTTATCAGTCTCTAACTACAAATTCTGAAACCTGAGTGATACATTAAAATCCATCCCAACCTAGACCTTTCAACAGAGTTCCCATGTTTCTGCTTGCTTGGGATATTTACTAGTTAATGAGGATTTTGGGTTTGTAGGGCAAGCCTCACTCGATCCCAAGAATACTGAGAATTTTTCTTAGTAGTATAATTCATCTTGCTCGTTGATTCAGGGGCTTCAACAAATAAACAAGCCAAATATTTACCAGAGGTATGTATGCCATTGATCAAAATAATTGCTTCGGGTTTCTGTGTTACCGATGAACCATCTTATTTTTTGCATTTTACTGTGGTATGTTTATGCTTATTAAAGGATCTATCGTGTTTTATCCCTTTCAGTGTAAATAATGAACATTGCGGATGATTTTTGGTTTTGACATTTTTACAAACACTTCACATGCATTATCGGTTATTCCTGAAAATTTACATTGTTATGCGTTCTTATTTTTTGAAAACAAAATCAGAAACCTTCTTAATTGCTTTCCTCTGCAACTATGTCAAAGATTTGCTACAATTTTTTCCAATTTATAAGTCCAGTTAACATTAGTGGGATACCAATCTCTAACTCCAAATTCTGAAACACGAGTGATACATTAAAAGCCATCCTGGCCCAGGCCTTTCAACATGGTTCCTAGGTTTCTGCTTGCTTGGGGATTTTTACTAGTCAATGGGGATTTTGGGTTTGCAGGGTAAGCCCCAATCAATCCCAAGAATACTGAGAATTCTTCTTAGCAGTATACTTCATCTCAGTCGTTGATTCAGCCGCTTCAATGAATAAACAAGCCAAAGCTTTACCAGAGGTATATATGCCATTGATCAAAATAATTGCTTCGGGTTTCTGTGTTACTAATGAACCATCCTATTTTTGCATTTTACTATGGTATGTTTGTGCTTATTAAAGGATCTACTGTGTTTTATCCCTTTCAGTGTAAATAATGAACATTGCGGATGATTTTTGGTTCTGGCATTTTTACGAACACTTCGCATGCATTACCGGTTATTCCTAAAAATTTACACTGTTATGCCTTCTTCTTTTTTGAAAACAATATCAGAAACCTTCTTAACTGTTTTCCTCTGCAACTAAGTCAAAGATCTACTACAATTTTCTTCCAATTTTTAGTTTATAACCTTGTTGAGCGATAATTTTACCTTTTCAATGTTGTATTTGCAGTGCGTTGAGTGGATCAACTTTTAAAGAAGTTAAATATAAGGCATGTGTTGACCGGATTGACTTTTAAAGAAGTTAAATATAAGGCATCTTGTAATGATTTATTTTTTTCCTCATTAAATCTGTTATGTTATACTAGTTAAATATGCTACATCTACACATAATTTTGGGTAAATCTGTTAAATTTGTACTTGATTCTAGTTAAATTTGAAGTATTACTTTTAGTTTTTAAGTATGCTAGCTTATTTTTGTTTTTGTTATATATGTTATATTCTGCTCAAGTTTGGTTGATTATGCTATACTATTCTTGATTTTGATTCAATATGACTTGCTACATTTTTCGTGGATATATTTTGATCACTGCTTTTTTTTGTGCTTGATTTTTCCTTTCGATTGTTTTTGTGTTGTAATTGTTGCGTGTTGAGTGGATCAAATTTTAAATCAAGTTAAGGGCAAGATGTATTATATTTAATTTCAATTTTTATTTTTGTTGAGTCTACTATGTTATAGGCCTATAAGCAATTATTGAACGGAATTACTTGTATAAATCGATTATTAGCAAAGCAATATAACACCAATGAACACAATGTTTCGGATAAATGATCTTAATGTGCAAGTAGAATAGCTTAGCCACTTCGAGGGGGAAACCTCCAAACTAAACAATAGGACTGAAATGCTCAATATGATATCAACTACTACCTACTGACCCCTATATATACTATTCCTATGTTATGGCCAACACCAAGGCCAACCCACTAATGATAATATAACATATATGAAAGAGATATATAATGATAAGAAGTTATGATAGCCACAAGTTGGTTGTATACATCCAATATAAGATATATGATTAAGGGCGTAGCATGCCCCTCCCCTTCGAAGCAACATTGTCCCCAATTTTGAGAAGATCTGGATGTTGTTGCAGGAAGTTTGCATCCTCCCAAGTTACGTCTTCATTGTCTAGATTTTCCAGTTGATCAAATACTCAGTGATGACCCTTGTCCTCAATCGCTTAGTGCGTGTTTAAAGGATGCATTCTGGTTCCAATATGATTCTTCCCTCTTCATCAAGCTCTTGTAAATCTGTCTGGGTTGATACCGTTTGTCTATCCAATTACCTTCTTTAGGCAAGATACATGGAAGATTGGATGAATTTGAGTAGCCAGAGGAAGTTCTAGTTTGTATGCTACATTGTCAATCTTCTATAACACTTGATAAGGGCCATAGTACTTAGGTGAAAGCTTGTTATCCTTTTTCTGTTGTTTCAAGGACATTTGCTTATATGGTTATAAACGCACAAAAACCCAATCACCAACTTCAAAATGTCTTTCACTGCGATGTTGGTCTTCCTGTTGCTTCATGCGGTTTTGTGACATGGCCAAATTCTCCCTGAGACTAGAAAACACCTCTTGTTGGTGTTGAATATGTTCTTCAATTGCTCGAACCCTTGGCTAGACTCTCAAAGATGAAGTGATATATGGTGGATGGTACCCATATAATGCCAAGAAAGGAGACATTTTAGATGAAATATGAAAGGAGGTGTTATACCACCATTCTGCCAATGAGTAACCATTGGGCCCATCTCGCTTGCTTATCTGACGTAAAACAACGAAGATATCCCTCCAAGCACTTGTTTACCACTTCTGTTTGCCCATCAGAATTGGGATGATAAGAGGAACTACAAGCTAGTTGTGTGCTAGTGCATGAGAATAAATCAGTCCAAAAATTACTAGTAAAGATAGGGTCTTGGTCATTTACTATAATCTTTGGTGTCCCATGTAGCTTCGAATTAGATGTGATAAGGCTATTTCTTGAATCATATTTGTCACCACCACCATGATTACATTTTTACCTTCTGATTTAGGCAATCCTATGATGAAGTCCATGGACACCTCTTCCCACCTTTGGCTAGGAATAAATAGAGGTTGTAAAAGACATGGGGACTTAATTGTTTCGCCCTTATTTTCTTTGAAAAACCATGTATTCTACCACAAAATTTTGGACATCCCCTTTTAGCCCGTCCCAAAAAAAATCATGCTTGATTGATGATAAGTCTTCAAGAAGCCATAATGCCCCCTACTGGAGAAGCATGGAGCTCAGATATAGCCCTATTTTTAAGGATTGAATTCTTACATAGATATAATCTATCTTTATACCATAAAACATCTCCTTTCCATACAAATATTTTTGACATGCTTGGATCTTACTGGATATTTTGAATGAGATTTTGTGTACATAGGTCATTTTTCCATTCACACCTTGCATCCTCTATCCAATCCTCTTCAATACGATATGGCACACAACAATGCCTTGGCTAATTCATCCTTCTAAGATAAAACATCAACAACTACATTATCTTTCCCTTTCTTGTATATTATCTCAAAATCATACCCCAACATTTTTGAGACATATTTTATTGTTATTTTGATGACAAACGTTACTCTAAGAAGTATTTCAAACTATCATGATTTGTATTTACTTTGAAATGTCTGCCCATTAGATATGGTCTCCATTGCTTCACTGCATGAAGTATTGCTAGCATTTCTTTCTCATAAACTGGTTTAGATATATTCTTACCTTTGAATTGGTGGCTCTCAGAAGGCAATGGGTCGACCTTCTTACATGAGTACCGCCCCATACCATACCCTGAAGCATCACATTCAACAATGAATGTTTTGGAAAAATCTGGGGTGGCTAGAACCGGAGTGGTGCACATGGCCTCCTTCAACTTCTCAAATGTTGTAGTAGCTTGCTCATTCCAATGGAAAGAGTCCTTCTTCAATAAAGCTATGAGTGGTGCTACGATGCTGCCATAATTCCTTACAAATCTACGATAATAACTCTGTAAGCCCCAAAATCCTCGGATATTTTTAGGTTTTGGGAACCTTCCATTCAAGCATGGCTTCTATCTTGTTAGGATTCACTTTAACACCTTCATAAGAGACAATATGACCCAAATATTTAATCTCCTCGACACCAAAAGAACACTTAGAAGGCTTTGCATAAAGTTGATGTTAGTGAAGAGTTTCCCAACACCTTATTTACATGATGTAGGTGTTCCTCCCATGTTTTACTATAGATTAATATATCATCAAAGAACACTAAAAAAACTTTCATAGAAATGGCTTAAAGATGGAATCCATCAAGCTTTGAAATATAGAGGGTGCATTTGTTAGTCCAAAAGGCATTACCAAGAACTCATAGTGTCATTCATGTGTCCTGAAAGTTGTTTTATGAATATCTTCATCCCTGATTTTAATATGATGATATCAAGAATGAAGATCAAGTTTTTTGTAAAGTAAATAGTACCATGTAACTCATGTAGTAAATCATCAATTACAGGAATAAGAAACTTATCTTTAATTATGTACTTATTGAGTTCCATGTAATCTAGACACATGCGCCAATTGTCATCTTAAACCATACCATCACTACATGAGAAGAGTAAGCACTGACTATGACGAATAAGTCCCGCTTCTAACATCTCTTGAACTATCTTCTCAATCTCACTCTTTTACATATAGGGGTACCTATAAGGTTTGATGTTGGGTGGTTGAATCCATGGTACTAGCTCGATGGCATGGTCATGGTCTCTTTTTGAGGCAAAGGCATTTCTCTAAACAACGTGTTCATCTATAATTGCTTGCATATTTACGGGTATAAATGTATTGGAATGATGTGCTTCAATGAAAATAGTTGTGCCACAACCCCTTTGCACCTTTTCTAAGCAATTTTTGCATCTGATGAGAACTTACCATTTGTGGGGACTTTTCTCTTAGTTCTTTTAGTTTAAAAGTCCCCCTTCCGATTGAAATTGCATGAACAACTCTTGGAAATTCATTTTAATGGTTCCCAAGGTGGTAAGCCATTGAACTCCTAACACAATGTTTGCTCCTCCCATGACAATGGCATACATATTGCTAGTTAGCAAGTAATCTCCCATGGCGAGATTAATGTTATGGCATTTTCTTGAACAATTAACAATTTTCCCATTAGCGATCATGACTTGACATTCTGGAGCTGAATAAACAAAGCAGTTCAAGTGAACCGCCAACTTATGATTGATGAAGTTGTGAGTACTTCCTGAATAAATCAACACTATTACCCTTGTTTTTTTAAGAATCCAACTACTTTGAGATTTTGGGGAGTGCTAATACCAGAAATTACATGGCATGATATTATTGGTTGGGGATCTCCTAATTCCTCCTTTGGCTCTACCTCTTCGTCTTCTTCATTTTCTTCTTCTTCTTTAGGCCCCTCAATGTAGAACAAATTCTTTTTAGCACACATATGTCCTAGTCCAAATTTGTTGTCACAATTAAAACATAACCCTTTGGCTCTCTTTTCTTCAATTTGTTGAGGTGTTAGTCTAATTGGCCGAGGGAATGATGGTGGAAAGGTGCTACGATCTCTGATATTATTGATAGTTTGTTTCCTATTGGAAAGAAAATTTTCCTCTACCCTACGTGTCATGATCATAGAATTTGAAACCTTATGAGGATTAAACATACACACCTCAGTCTCAATTTGTTCTTTAAGACCCCCAAGAATTAAGTCATTCAGATTCTCTTTAGGAATATTTTCCACCCGTAAGGAAATGTTTTAGAATTGATGGATGTAATCTTTGACTATTCTGTATGTCTTAGCTTTGATAATTAACTGAAATAATTCTTTGACACACTAGAACTATAGTGCAATTGTAACTCTTTGGTGAAGACTATCCATATAACATCGAGGCCACTCTTTTACCTTTGAGAACATAACCATCGATATCAAATGAATTGGTCAGGTTTGAGATACAACGATGCCATGGTAACCTTTTGTCTCGATGGAATTTGATGAAGATCAAAGAAATTCTCCATCTAGTTAATCCAATCGAGTGGATCCTTTCCATCAAATTACGAATTTCCATTTTTGGAATCATGTTACATGCCTATAGAGTGTTTGTATTTGGATTGGTCATGCTCGCATATCCACCCCGGCTAGTTTATCTATTACTTTGACTCGAAGATCCACCCCTGGTTGATATGATTATGATTGAGTTGTGGCTAATTATGAAGGACATGATGACCCATGCTATCAGAACTAAATCGGTGAATGAAATCCTCCAATCATTGTCAGTATTTTCTACATCTTCTTTGTTGGCCACTCTACCCTCGAGGTTTTGCAACTCTAACGTAAGATAGTTGACCTTATGGTCCGTCAAGTAGACCCTAACCCCGAGGGACTCTATAGATATCCCTTATGACTCTAACTCCTCAACTATTATCTCATCCTTGTTAGGGGTTTTACCTGAGTGATGGGATTATTTTTTCCTCTTGTCGAAGGCCCAACCATGATGCCCCAAAATGGTAGGATTTAGGGATCAAGGTCGAAATTTAGGGTTTGGGAGTTCAATAGGAATTCGGCCAAATTTTAAAAAACTCAAAGAACGAACTCAAACTAATTTTTAATCCTCTTTCTGGAAATGTAAATAACTTTGAAAAATTCCATAAATTGCACCCTAGGTAGCTGAATTATGAAAAAACATAAAACCGCTATAACTTTTACAAACCAAGTCAAAAATTCTTAAAATTTGGAGGGGAGCTTACTTGACTGATTTTGCCACACCACAAAAAAATTTGCAAAAAAAAATCGCTACCGAGTTTGAGATATGGTTGAGCCTTCACAATTAGGGTTTGACGCAGTGTTGGCCGAGTTCAAGCTCGATACCACTTGTAATGAAATTACTTGTATAAATCTAATTATTAGTAGCAATATAACACCAATGAATAAAATGTTTTAGATAAATGATCTCAATGTGCAAGTAGAATAGCTTAGCCACTTTAAGGGGGCAACCTCCAAACCAAACAATAAGACTCAAATGCTCAATATGATGATCAACTACTACCTACTAACCCCTATATATACTATTCCTATGTTATGGCCAACACCAAGGTTGACCCACTAATGATAATATAACATATATGAAAGAGATACATAATGATAAGAAGTTATGATAACCACAATTAGATTGTATACATCCAATATAAGATACATGATTAAGGGCTTAGCAATTATAATTAAATTTGCTAAAGCTATACTTAATTCAAGTTGAGTAGATAATAAAATGACTTTCTTATGTAAATATTGTGATCTTATGATCAACGTAAATCATTAGTAAAAGCTGTACATGCTTATGCCTTTTTATTTTGCCACAAGTTTTTGCTTGTATGTTCATGTTACTGTATTATGTACTACTTATTCAAATTGTGACTTCTTATAGTTATTGACAAAGAAAATGCATTTAGCACATAATGAGGCCTTATAATTTCCTCCTAAGCAGCAAAGAAGAAGTATTATTGGAAAATTCTTGAGTTGATGAAATACAGTGCAAATAAGCTGAATATGTTTTGCTCTTCAATATGTATCTACACTCCCTGAATTTAGAACACCATGTTATTCTTAGAAGTGTATGGTATTCAACAACCCAATTTGTCTACCATCCATCCTGTATTTTTATGTCTTGTAAAATTATAATCATAAGACGACTTCATTCAAGGCATCTTATTATCCTTTCATGTGTTGATGACTCATTAAACCTTCATCTAAAATGTGACTCGCTCCTATAATGAAAAATAGTTTTGGAAGCATGTCCCAACAATGTCCATACAAGTAAACTAAAATTGATGTCCACTTTAAGCTATAATTTGAACCAAGGACTCTCTCGAAATGTCTGATTTCCCTCATCTGAAGTTTTGAGGAGGAAATGGAACTAGCTAAACCTGTCCTTGGTTGTATTTGAATTGTGAGGCATTATGATAGTTAATTTAGGAAGAAGTAGACTTTACTTGTGGAGCTTCTCCCTTATTTGAATATTTTTCCTTTTTTAACAATAAAGAAGAAAAGAGTGTGCAATCAATGGGAACTAAAACTTAGAGAATACCCAATTTGATTAAGAAATAAAAACAAACTAAAATATTACTTCTAAGCATGGGCCTTGTAAATACTATTATATTACTCAAAAACTCAAGAAAACTCGGCATGCTCTTAATGCCTACCTTTGGTTTGTGTTATCACGGCTGCAGTCAAATATATGTTATTTCCTTACTGAGATGCTTTGTGATTGATGAAGCTTTTAGAGCCATAATAAAACTATAAATTTCCTTGATGGAATCGCTGTGTTTTCCTCTTTGAAAGGTCATTTATGTGCTTGACCTTGAGGCTGAGTAGGGGGAAGTTGTCGCCTGGCCAATCAAGACTAGCGGGTTTTCTATAAAATTTGTTGAAGTTCAGAGTGCTCTTTAGGCAATCAACTGACTTCAGGAGGCCCTAGGGTCTTTAGGGCATTGTATTTATGTGCTTTACTTTTAGTCAATAGCTTTACGCATTTTGTTCAATCTATTTTTCAATGCATTTCCTGCTCCCTATCACAAAATGAGCAAAATGCCTTTGAAATTTGTAATTTTACTTCATATTCAAATTTTTAGGAAAGGCTTAGGCAACTATATTATTGAAACCTTTTGCATGGATTGTTATTTTGCACTACAGAATGATGATTTTCTCTATGCACCTTTTCCTGTTCAGAAGATTAAAAATATGATTTTCACTAACAATGATACATTTGTAGATATTCCTCTAATATTGTTCCTATAGTACACTGCCAAAAATATTTTGGCATCTGGTAAAGAAAGATCAATTTTTTCTGGTTGATAGTGGTTTAAAATGCTTTTTAGTTTGTAAATTTTCATGCCCAATGACTGCACCGTATATCAATTAAATTTTTCTCATTTAGGATTTTATGCTTACATATCAAAATGGCTTCTATTATAATTGTTATTATATTTTATAGTAGGTATGCAACATGACTCTTCTATATTTATGTATGAGAAGTGATTGCTTTGACTGTTGGTTAAGTGATTGCTTTGACTGCAAGTTAATGTCTTCTGATTTTTTTGTAGAAGATGTGTGTTGAATGTGTCTTTGATCTCATTGATTTCTTCCTTTCACTCCTCGCATGTGCTCTTAGAGTAGGGGTTGATGAGAGCATGTGAGTCAAGATAAAGTTCATGCCCAATATCAATTGCAGAATGACATTCATCTACTTGAACTATATGCTTGTAGCACACACCTTCATTATGGAGGACACTAGTTTCTACCATATTACCATATAAAGATGCAAATTTTAAGATATTTTATTCATACTTTCTCACAATTACACAAAATGATGCAAATAACTCATTATCTTCTTCGAATATAAACAATTGCTATGAAATTAAATCAACCACCAATACTGGTTATGCATATATGTTAGGGCCCCTTTTGCTTTGACAACATCTCATGGGCCAAAAGGTGGTAAATTTTCTTATCAAAGTTTGTGCATGAAATGAAGCCTTTATGGAGATGATGTTGTAGTAGTAGAATCACAGGACTATAATAGCCACAATAAGATTTTAAATAATTTGGAAGAACTTAACTTGCAAACTATGTATTATAAACACATCTTAATTTGGAAAAAGAATATAGTTGCATCCTCTGTGTATGCTAGCAACTATTCAAATATGCCCAAAATACATTTAGTTTTATTGAGTTTAAAAGGCTACTCAACATTTATGCTTGGATATTAAATGCTACACAATTATAATATTGTGCTTTTACAGGCTTGAACATGCAAATATTGTGAAATTAAACTTCTGTAATGGTTTTGTTGTATTATATCTGAGAATAATATTGAAAATACAAAATAATCTTAATGGAGCATTGCACAAGTAACATTTTTGTTGTTATTGTACCCTTTGAAGTCAATTATCTTAGGTAGTGCATTTTTTTCTTAACCCCTTGGACTAGATTTATACCATAATGCATATCTTTTTAATACATTTCATGGAGTTTAAGCTACGTGAATTTACAACTCTCTTTAATCATTTGGAGAAGGAACATTTTGCCAATTATTATGTGTTTTGAAGTTAGTCATCTTAGGTAGCACTTTTTTTCCATAACCCTTTGGACTAAAGATTAATACCATGATAGTGCCACTGAGTATATGTAAACATGTCATTAATGATAACATCAAAAATTAAAATGCACTTGCTTACAGATGAAATAAGCAGAATTGACATCTTTGATTCAGGTCAGAGCCATTTGTAAAATGCTTAAGATGACTGGGCTTTTGCTATAGAACATACTTTGCTTTATTCGATTAAATGAGTGCACAACTTGGTGCTTATAATTTATGAACATTAGATTATATTCAATTCAATATTGTCTAACTTATTGTTCATTCTTTTTGCTTGCTTAATCGTTATAATGTTTGTATTGTCTCATGTGCTATCACCGCACTTTGTGATTTGTGGTTCCAAGTTTGTTTTGTAGCTTTCAAATAAAGTGGCATGGGGATTAACTATCCACAAGTCCCAAGGAATTACTTTGCATAGAGCAATTGTCGACAATGGAACCACTGAAAAGGCAAGGTCTGACATTCACATCTTTCTCCATAATTCCTCTGCAAATTAATGCACATTTCACCTCCTTTTTAATTCAAAAGGTACTAAAAAATGGCGCACATAACAACACTTGGAGCCAAAAGAAAGGAGGAGTCAAGACTACTATCACTCAACCCTCAACCCATCGTAAATACTACCCTCTACTTTGATAGCACCTCCACTACTACTTAACTAAACACTTCTTGTATCCAAAGTGGTAGTGCCGTTCAAGGGGTATCAAATGTATTCATGTTTAGTGAAAATAAAATTGCCCACAAAAGGCTATCATTCATGATATAAAATCTACAAATGTACAAAGGTCTTCATGTATACATGTTTACTTCAGATGTCGTGAGATAAGATTTGCAATTGTATATGTATGAATTTGTAACAAATTTAAATGTACACATAGAACAAATCAATGTAATGTTTCATCTATATTCCTACACTACCACTATCAATCCCACCCCTTATCGATACAAAAAAATATTTTTCAACAAAAGACCAACCAAACAACCGATGCAACACTAACACAATATCCCCAAAATAATTACAAACCACATCAACTACAAAAGTAATTAACTATCCAAAACGGTATCAAATGTATTCATGTTTAGTGCGAAAAAAATTGCCAACAAAAGACTACCACTCATGATATAAAATTTGCACATGTATGGAAGTCTTCATGTAATATGTTTAGTTCAAATAAAATAGTCAACAAAACGCTACCACTCATGATATGAGATTTGCAAATGTATATGTACGAATTTGTAACAAGTTTGAAATGTAGAGATGGAACCTTTAAATGAAGTGGTTCATCTATATATCTACACTTACAAAATCAATCACACCCATTATCAACATCAACTACAAAAGTAATAACTATCCCTCTAAAACAAATAACATATACCGTTTGGCATTCACATTGCATTGTACACATGCGATTGGTACTAAGATAGAAGTCAATCAAACAATACAAAAGTGAAACAACAAAATTTGCATTACTAAATTCTAGTCTCATCTTTGAAAACCTACATAAACAAAAGTTTGCTAAAAACATGATGTAATAATAATTTTGTACGATTTTTTGTAACTAATCAATAAACACAAAAATAAACTATAACAACACAAAATCATAACACATAACTAATTTAGAACCAAAATTAGAGCCTAAATAACTAGTTTGAAAGGAGAGCCAATAAGTACCCTCGAACTTAAACAAGGATACAATCCATAACAGAAAGCAACCAGATGGCTAGAGATTTTTGACCAAAACCCAACAAACAAAATTAAAATTAAAAAAGTCTCTGAAATAAAACGAAGTCCTCTAATTGTTTTAGGCTCCGCCATTTTAATTACAGAGGATAAATTAGCGCCAAGCGACGAGGCATTCTCAATCGACAAAAACTTTGAAAACAGTTTTTGTAGCTTTGAAAAGGTGAAAAATATATATATTCTCATTCGTTATTTGGTTTGCTTTGTTGGCCACTCAATAGTGGACGACACTGCTTTCTGACTCTAACCCTAGTCTTCCACTTTTGGGTGATGAATGAAGGTCATCTGCAACTATTCCCTTCTTACCAAGTCCAATACTTTTACTCCACAAATACCTTCATTGCGTTGTTTTACAGCAGCATTTTCCCCAGGTATGATTCTTCTTTATTTACTTTATTTTTCCATTTATCTTCATACTTACAATTTATTCTTAGGTTCGTAAAACAATCTCATTTAATATAGATTGCTTAAACCCTACGTAGATTCGTCATTAATCTCGAATTTTCAGTCGTTTGCAGGTTTTGTTATATTTAATGGATGAAATACGAGACTCTTTTGAAGGGTTAAAAGTTTAAATTATCGTCGAATTTTCTGGCCTTTTCAGACTGTGTTGTACTTTGTGGATGAAATTGTAAAATCTTTTCGAAGTTTTATTGGCAGGGAAATTTTAAGGGATAATTCATTTGTGTAAATGAGCGTGGAACAAGAGGCGAATCTTTTCATCTAGAAAAATAAGTAACCTATGAATTAGAGGCTAATATCTGAGTAAAAATATAGGATTTACCAAATATGAAAACATCTCCACTGGTTATGCAGAAAAGCTTTGGCAAATTTCAATCTCAGAAGTCTTTGTTCTAAAATATAGGATTGAGTAATAAAACTTTGCATATTTTGGTGAATGTGTAAACTTTATGTAGGTTTTAACATTTATATGAAAGTTCGGTGATGTTTTTTGAAATATTTTCTAGTAAACTAAAATTTTGAATGTTTTTGGTCAATTGGTGAAAATCTCCCATAAAATACAGCCCGATTCTGTTTGTATCTGTTAATGTGTAGTTCGTAAGCGAAGGTTTTCTGTGAGAGCCACCATGGGGGAAGTTGCAGAAGTTGGGGTTAATGAACCTGTTGCTGCTCCCAAGCTGCCGGTGCCTGGAAAGAGGAATGTGTTAATCACAAGTGCGCTTCCATATGTGAACAATGTTCCACATCTTGGAAACATAATAGGATGTAAGTTTTTGAGATATGTTATGTTATCTTTCTGTTTCTTTGGAGGTTTTGGCCTCTTTCTGGTTTGTTCTATTTTGGTTTTATATGGGGCACTTTTAGTTATATGCTTTTCAAGTATTTCATGACGTTTTGAATTTTAGGAGGGAGCGAAGGGGATACATGCATGTCCTGCTTGTAAGGAACCCATTTAAAGCATTTTCTGTCTTGTAACTGCAATTTAGCTTTGTGAGGACTGTAATATATCTTAAATGTTGAGAAAAGGAAAAGAAACAAATGTTTTGTGACCTGTCCATAAGTACAAATTTCAGCACCAGGGATGGTAATCTGAGATATGTGCTCTTTAAGAAATGAATTATAAGGGGTTCACATATTCTTTTTTTAGGAATGAGCGTTAATTGAAGTTGCAAATGCATATAAGGGCTTTTCAATTTCTAAAAAACAGTGCTACTCACGTAAAGAACAAGCTGAGTTTTATTGCTGATAGAATTGTCTATGTTTTGATGGAATGTTGAAATTTTTGCTTCCAGTTCTTTTATTCGATCACTAACATACAGTATACGTGAATCAATAATATCACTCCTTACATATTTTGATACATATTATGATGCATATTTTCATTTTCGACGATCTTGTTTTATTTCAGGTGTTCTAAGTGCAGATGTCTTTGCCCGATATTGTCGTAGGAGGGATTATAATGTGATATATATTTGTGCTACCGACGAATATGGTACAGCCACAGAAACCAAGGCAATGGAAGAGAACTGCACTCCAAAGCAGATTTGTGATAGTATGCACTCTTACTTGGATTGTTTATCTATTATCATCTCTTTGTATATGGGTTTAGATGCATGCTTTCTGTTGTTGGGTGATTGCAATCTGTAACATACACTTTTAAAATCCTTTTCAGATGGTCTAAAATTCTTTTTGACTATTGCTTTGTCTGATTCATATGCTTGAGGGTGAAATCTATCTATACATTTTAGAATTCAATTCCTTGTACCGCATTTTTCATATAGATATGTCGCAGGGATTTAGTATGGTATTTTGTGACATGATGGCCTGCCTAGTTTCTTCATGTATTTTGTAATTTGGGCATTATTTGTTAGTCCATAAGGAAAATTGCTCATTGGTGGTTTATTCTTATTGGAGCCTTTTGCAGATATCATGCTATCCATAAGGAGATATATGAATGGTTTGATATAAGTTTTGATAAATTTGGTCGCACATCAAGTCCACAACAGACAGAAATATGCCAAGCAATTTTTGAAAAGGTTCTGGAGCAAAATTGGCTCTCTGAGAATACAATGCAGCAGGTACATAAATTACACACTATTTAGTTTTTATTTGATGTTGATTTCATACAGTAAGCATATTAGTTGGATTGTCGATTTCTTTTACTTCTGTTTCTCGAGCAAGTAGAACTATTTTCTTTCTTATAATTTAACTTTTTTGATTTTGGAGTTTTTTTAAACACAGTTATCACAATGTGTGATGCACTTAACATTGTTATTTTGACATCTTCCTTCTAACCATGATCATGCAGCTTTATTGTGAGACTTGCAGTCGCTTTTTAGCAGACAGGTTTGTACAGGGTACCTGCCCTGATCGTGAATGTGGTTACGAGGATGCACGAGGTGATCAATGTGAAAATTGTGGAAAAATGTTGAACCCTACAGAACTCATAAATCCTAGGTGCAAGGTGCAAACAAAGCCATATTACTTTTATGTTCTCTTTCCACTTTCTCATATCGTACTTTCTCTGATTTTCATAACTGAGACAAAAGTTGTCTCAATAGGCTGATAATAAAATATTCAGGTACTAGCTTGATGTTCGAAATTTTTTTCACTTGTAGGTTTGTCGAAGTCCTCCTTGCACTCGTGACACTGAACACTTATTCTTGGAACTCCCAAAGCTGCAAGGCCTCTTGGAGGAATATATCAGGAACATGTCTGTGGTTGGGGGTTGGAGTCAAAATGCCATTCAGACAACTAATTCTTGGTTAAAGGAAGGATTGAAGCAGCGTTGTATCACACGAGATCTTAAGTGGGGTGTTCCTGTCCCACTTGAAAAGTTTAAAGATAAGGTCTGTATGATGTTCATTCATTATCAATTTTTCTGATCTTCACAATGATGGTTACACTTAAAAAAATCAAAATGTTCTTCTCACCCTCTGCCATCTAATGCTGTTTTCGAATCACAAGACTAACTGTCTTGTACAACTCTCATGGAAGGTGTATAAATTTTTAGCTGTTTGTCATGCAACTTTGATACTGTCATTGTTTTCCATATTATATAGTCTAATAGTTTTAGTTTTGTTCAGGTTTTCTATGTATGGTTTGATGCCCCAATCGGGTACATATCCATAACAGCCTGTTATACATCAAATTGGGAACAATGGTGGAAAAATCCAGAAAATGTGGAGCTTTTTCAATTTATGGGGAAGGACAATGTGCCATTTCATACGGTGAGTTTGAAAATCCAAGACTTTAAGTAATTCTCCGTGGGACCTTAATAAAACAAATTTGAGTGCCTGCTTAATGAATATTTCTCTTTCTGATGCAAACTAATGGATTATATTGTGATATATCATATAATGTATGGACCGTGGAAGCTCTCATTATAAAGATCTCTGTTGGATGTTGTTATGAAATAATATTCAAAAAACTTTCATAAGAATTAATTTTGGACAGTTTCTCTTTCACAATATCAATGAAAGTATGTTTCTTTGAAACTTTATCTGCAGTGACTATGCTTAGAATAGGCTTAGTGCCTCCTAATACAATCTATGGCCATGCTCCTTCCTGGCCATTGAATGGATTTGCCACATCTTTAAGTCTTGTCAGTCCTTTGTTGTTTGTCAGCTGAGATGCAGTCCCTTGTTGCATTTTTAAAATTATAATGGCCCTGTCTAGTTGGATTGTTTCAATACATTGATTAGTTAGTCAGTTAGACCTTGATTTTTCCTTGGAACCATTTAAGGGGATTCTAGGAGCCTACAGCAAGTTGGACTGGTGTTTGTTTGTAGAATAGATTAACTTTCCATTTTGATATGAGAGCATTTCCACAAGTATTCATTTTCAAAACATATATCTGGATACCACTATGGTAAAATAAAGTGGATTAAATGCAGTGGTATCCAGACATATGTTTTGAAAAATGTCCTATTTTTCAACCATTTTGCAATCTCAGTATGCATGCAATTATAACTGACTGACATTTATAATGCTGGATACATACATTTTAGATGTAATTGCTGTTATGTCAAATGCTGATTGTATTCAATTTTATGTGCGTTAGGATAGGACGTCCTGTAGGTATCCGTGATCTACACCAATGCACATTACAAACCATAATTGCCAAATCCCACAACAATGTGCTTTAGCCTTTACATATCATAGTTAGCAAATCTTGTTATCCAGATCCGCCAAGTATCCTATTGGATAGGGCCAATCGGATATGTATCCTAGAAATAAAAGGAGGGATTCTGGGGGTGTTTGGAGTATCCGTAAGCATGCAGAACCCGTCAGCTTGTAGAGAGTATCCTTCTAGAAAGCGTTTCTACACTGATATCCTGGAAAGCTTTAATAGACTGACTCCATGGGTGTGACAATGGGTTAGCTTTGAGTCATCTTGTTTTTCTGTAGCAATCTCCTGGGGCACTTTGTCTGAAATACACAATCATGGTTCTTTGTTTGCCATACAGATGCAGGACCATCCATGTGTGGGGCACAGGCAATCTTGCATCACCCAAAAATACGTAAGTAGCAAGAAGGCAATTTTCCCTTTAGCAACCTTTGATGTGTGCTTAGCCCTTTTTTTGTGGTTGGGAGTAAAGATTTGTGTTTTGCGCAGATTTATGGTCTTGTGGGAAGTGAAATCTCTGAACACTTGCAGGTCATGTGCGTCTTGTTTTGGGAGAAGTTCTGCGCAGTCCATGCGGATGGTTTATTACTTGTGTGCAAGTGAAGTCTTGTGAAGTAGTTGTTGGTCTTGCGCAGCTCTGTGCAATGAGGTGTGCGCTGCCTGCTGCTGCGGTCACTTGAGGAGGCGCAGATTTTTTTTGTGTGCAACACTGGGTGTATGAGCACTCCTGCGAGGTGGAATCTTGAATGCACGACACGAGGCTTGTTGATCCATGTTCGGCTCCTTGTGACAAGTGTCCACGACAAGTGTCACACGCGCAGAAGAATCCTAGTGGTTCTGATAGGTTGCAGTTGCAACAGAATGGAATTCAAGCATTGCACAAACACAGTTATCTGACAGGTGGAAGAAAGAGTTGTTTCAACATATTAACTGTTTCTTATTTTGCATATCTATACAAGGCGTGAGCATCTATGTGCAATGAGTTGGTCATTAGAGCAAGAGAGCATAGGGTTAGCTGTGGGTTGGCAGCCTGTAGAAGAGAGCAGAGTCTGAGCACTAAAGACTGCAATCTATCTGTGACCTCAGTTTGAGAAAGGGCCAACTCTAGTTCTAATCAGAGATTTGCAAGGACTGCAAGTCTAGATAGTGACTTTGTGTGTAGTGCGACCCTTTTTGGGATTGCTGTAGTTGATTTTTTAAGACTGTAACAAGATTGTCATTTTTATTCCACCCGTAACTGTAATTCTTCCATTGAAGTTGGCTATCCCATGCTGCACATGGGCATATTGGCGTGTGTTTCCATTGATCTTGTGCATGAGTAATTAGGCTGCATGGTACAAGACAGTCACTTCATTGGACCCTTTATCCACGACTGCATCAAATACCTCTAAGGCAAGGCAACTGTGCATGAGCTCGAGATCCATCACTCAAAAGTTCTGTTTAAGACCTGCTTCACTTTTGCAGTCAACTCTGGACTGCTCCTGATGATCTCAAGATTAACATATATGCTCAGGCTTCCATGCAAAATCCATGTGTGCATAGGAGTCCATCAAATTTGAGAACTCTTTGTCAAAAGTGAACATACAACTGGATTTGGCCCTTTATTGTTTCTTTTACATCTTGGGGATCCCATTCCCCACTAAGTAGCCGATACGTTTTGGATATGGGTACGGATACGGCAAAATTTTTTTGGCCCCGGATACGGCATTGGATACGGCCGTACAATATATATATATATATATATATATATATATTAAAAAATATATAAATTCCAGCCTACTAAATAGGAATTAACCACATATTATCTCTGTTGCCAGGGTTCATCCCCCACCCTCCTGTACCTGCTTGGATACGTACCTGGTATGGAGGCGTCCCAGGTACATTTTGACGTACCGGGACGTACCGGGACGCGTACCCACAGGGTTGGGCAGTGGGGGCTCAAAATTTTTTTAATTTTTTTTAACTCACAAACTTCAGTTTTATCGAGGACTAGACTAGGAGGGCATGGCAACCACAAGGAAACCTGAAGATTGTTTAAAATACCTCTAATTTATTGAAGAGAAAATATTCAAAGGATATCAAGAATGTTTGAGGTAATTATTTGGGATCATTGCAATTGGCCAAGGAAAGAAGCTATTCATAGAAATTTGGACATATATCTGAGCCTTTGTACAGGTTATTTATGAGATCAACTCTTAGGGGATCTTCAATACTATTAGAAAAAATTGGAACCGCAAATTGCATAGCTTAAAGTTTCAAAGAGCATCCTTTCTAGGCACAACATTGACTCCTTCCCGCATCCTTAAGGAGGATTAGAAGGTGATTTTGGATAATATGAATGCAAGAATCAACCATTGGACTGATCTTTTTAGTTATCATTGGCAGGTTAGAGTCAATCTCATTAAATAGGTCCTTTAGGAGCTCCCTATATACATCTTTTATGGCCACCATTGCAACAGAAAAATTAATCTCAAAGGAAATGGATGAAACACAAAGGAATACAATATTTGTATATCATAGAAAATGTAAAATCTTAAGTATATTGAATGTTTTGAACATTGATCGTACTATATATTTCAAGTTTTGTATTTCTTATGGACTAAAAAATGAGTAAAATGAGTATTATGTATAGAATTTATATTTATATATATATATATTTTTTCAAATATATATGTATGGATGTATCTAAGAAGTATCGTACCCAAGGGTTATTTAAAATCGACGTATCCGTGTATCGAACCATACCCGAATCCATACCCGTACCCATATCCTGGCAACATAGCATATCATGCATATGAAAAACAAAACAAGCTAAATAACCACAACAAACTACTCATACATTCATAATTTCATTTGTCCCTACCATATCTAGTTGAGGTGTTTATTACATTTATGATTTATCTCATACATACTATTTTTATCCATGTTTATGATGGCTTGTATTTAGTACCTTCTGTAGAATAATGGTGCTGTGAAAACTGTAATTTCTGCTGTAATGATATATTAAATTTAAACTGTACCTTCTGTAGAATAGTGGTGCTGTGAAAACTGTAATTTCTGCTGTAATGATATATTAAATTTAAACTAAAAAAAAAAACAGTTTTGGGCCTGGAAATGCCAGGATACGGCCAGGCAGGTCGGATACGGCCAGGCAGGCGTGCCAGGTCGTATCCGGACCTGCCTGGCCGTATCCTGGCTGTTTCCGGGCACGTATCTGGGCCGTACCCGTACCGGGTACGTTTCGTACCAGTACCAGGTGCCCTAGGGGTGCCGTATCGGCTACTTTGATTCCCCATTATTCTGGCCATGTTTACTGCTGTTACCTGCCTTTTATCATATACCAGTGTCAGTTATTATAATTTTTCTGTTAAGATATTGGGGATGCTGATGATGGCTTCTTGTGTTAGAATATGCAGAGAGAGAGAATAAAGAAAGATTAGAATGTACAAAGAATGGATGAAGAGAAACTGGAATGCACACATTATCATTGTGTGTCTGTCATTTTATTATGTGAAAGATGGTTACAAAGTGGTTGAAGTAGTTTCAACCGTTTATTAGTTAACACTTAACTAATATTAATATAACGTTAATAAATAAGCCTTATATTTTAATACCCCCTCTTAAGGCTTACTCTATAGAACATACTGACAGAAGATTAAAATAACAGAACCAACAAGACCACACATTCTTCAGAAGCTTTCCTTTTGAAAACAATGCTTTGACCAAGTAGAACTCCATCAAGCTGCCTCCCTACCCTCGTAAAGGTGTAGTTCCCGAGTTCCCAGATTCCACCTCCCCAAACTCCCAAATTACAGAATCTCCCGAATTGTTGGACAACCATCCATATTGAGCCCTCCATAAGCTCCATCAAGTTGTCTCATGACCCTCGTAAGGGTAAATTCCCGAGATTCACAGACTTCCGAACTAATTGGACAACCATCCATACCGAGTTTACCGCACTTTGGATTCCTTCGTGTCTTAAAAGTGTTGTGATTCTTTTAAAATGCGCATTCTTTATTAGTGAGTTCATCAATGTCAACATCCGGTGGATTTTCAACATTGGCTCCATTTGGTTTGTCTTGGAATTTTCCCTTTTTTTTTTTCTTTACGATTTGACCTTTCTCTTTGAAAAATATTTCATTCAATAACTTGATAATATAGACTTTCTTCATAATTCTTTATCATTGGCTCCAAGAGTAACACAGTTCATTCATGGTCAACTACGTTGCCAGGATACGGATACGGTATAGGTACGGATACGGATATGATACGTGGATACGTCAATTTTAAAAAACCCTTGGATACGATATATCTTGGATACGTCCGTACATATATATTAAAATTATATATATATATATATATATATATATATATATATATATATTTATGTACATCTACTCATTTTACCTATTTTTTAGTCCATAAAAACTGAAATAGTATACAAAACTTGAATCAATGTTCAAAACATTCAATATACTTAAGACTTCGCATTTTTATTGATCATGCGGCTACCATACATATGCTATACGAATATCATGTCAACTTGAATACGAACAAAACTTGAAATTTGAAAAGTATACTAGGATCCATGTTCAAATTTTCAAAACATACAATATACTTAAGATCTTACATTTCATTGTTCATGGTGCTTTTTATAACTTTTTGTGGGGGTGAGGGTGTGTTATTTTATTCATTTAGTATTTAGGGTTCAATTTTAGGGAATAGAAAAGTCAACAAATAAAAAAAAATGAATTAAAACTTTAAAAAGACGTTTTTCATGCTGGATACGTACAGGATACGTCATGGATATGTTTGTATGTATCCGTGATGTATCCTTTATGTATCCGGGATGTATCCGTATCCGTATCTGATATGTATCAGAGGGGATTCGTCAGGGGGCTGGGCGTATCCTGGCAATGTAGATGGCCAAATAAAAGCCCTAGTTTGTGATTTGCAACAGCAGATAGGATTCCCGTGCATGCCCTAGATGACTGTACTTCCTTTTTCGACTGTATTATCTTCTGATTCACTGTTTTTTTTTTTATTTTCGTCTTTCGTGCCCTAATTTTGTGACTGCAATAATGCACTATATTAGTGTAAATCATGATTGTAAAACTGTCTGAAATTGTGCCTTTTTGTGGCTGTAAAAATGTGACTATTTGTGGCTGTAAAAACTCTTCCGCGACCATGTGTATTTGTGCGACATTTATGACTAAATTTGTGGAATATTTAGCCCTGGATTCTCGACTGTGATGATGCCCTTGATTCACGTCGTTTTTGTTTTGCTCCTGATTCGCGACTGGTAAATCAATTGTCTTTACTGCTGTAATGGCTTCACATTCCTTGTGCGACTGTGATTTGGCTCTTACAGAAATTGTGGCTGTGTTGCATGTCTGTTTTGCCTCGACTGTGCCCTACGATTTTTGAAAATCCTCACAAAAATGTGAATTCGAGAATCCAAATGTAAACGTTTGGATTTCTTCAACGTGCCCTAATGGGACTGTCACGAAAATGTCTTTCTTCCCTTCTCTCTTTCTCCTTGCTTGCTGCGCTTTGATACCAATGTTAGAATATGCGGAGAGAGAAGGAATAAAGAAATATTAGAATGTACAAAGAACGGATGAAGAGAAACCGGAATGCACATCATTGCATGTCTGTCATTTTATTATGTGAAAGATGGTTGCAAAGTGGTTGAAGTAGTTTCAACCGTTTATTAGTTAACACATAACTAATATTAATATAACGTTAATAAATAAGCCTTATATTTTAATATCTTGTGCTCTATTTTTATATAATCTGTGCAATCTCTTAGTTTTATTTAATCATTTTTGCAAGTTCTTATGAAATAGGTGATATGCCATCATGTTACATGATTTAAAATGATTTCTTTTGTTGGATTATTTAACTTATCCATCTCTATGACACAGGTTTTATTTCCTGCGACACTGCTTGGAACAGGTGAAAAGTGGACTTTAATGAAGACAATCAGTGTTACAGAATACTTAAATTATGAAGCAGGTTAGCTTCATGTTTAAATGTATTAATATGAATTTGTGTTTGTGATGTTTTCCCTTCACATTCTGGCGATATCAGTTGTAAAGTCCTTTCAATTTTTAATAGGAGGTTCTATTTAGCCATTAAAAGCTATTTTTAGGGTAGTCATGCACAATTATTTCATAAAAGTATACAAAAATATGCTTAACAATAGAGTCTTGATTGTTTTTGGCTACAGTTGAATATACGGAGCCATATTATTTGATGTGGCTTTACTTTGTGTTCTAAGTTTTGCTTTAAAGTTCATAATTTAAGGCCATTTACTATTTCGCCTCATATTTTAATTGCTGATTAATTTTTACAGGCAAATTTTCTAAAAGCAAGGGGATGGGTGTGTTTGGTAATGATGCCAAGAGCACCACTGTCCCTGTCGAGACATGGCGGTATTATTTGCTGACAAATAGACCTGAGGTGAGCTTTGAAGAAATTTGGAGAGATCATTATTCTTAAAGTTGCAGCTCTTCATAGGAATCGCCGTCCTATTTATACTAAACAATGCCCTCCAATTAGGAATGTAGAATCTGTTATGAGTCTATGACTAGCTTTTAACTATTTATTCTCAAATTCCAGGTGTCAGACACACTTTTTACGTGGCAAGACCTGCAAGCAAAACAAAATAATGAGTTGCTTAAAAACTTGGGTAACTTTATTCATCGCGCCTTGAGTTTTATTGCGAAGCCTTCAGGTGAGTATGGGTTTTATGTGCAGGTTTTCTTATACATCATGACGAACAAAGCACAGGTTGTGATGTTCTATACAATTGCTTGCAGGTCAAGGTTATGGGTCTGTTGTCCCAGATGCTCTAAATGTTGAGATGCATAAGCTAACTACTGATCTGGGCGAGAGGATTGGAAACTTAGTTGAACAATATGTCGAAGTTATGGAGAAAGTAATAAGATTTTTTTCAACCTATCGATGCATGTTTTGTTCAACTCATTTATTAAAAATTAATATTTTCTTGTAGAAATTTTCCAAACTCCATAATCTTCTGACATGTTCTCAATCTAGTTTATTTCTTGCTGCTTTCCACATTTAGGTTAAGCTTAAACAGGGCTTAAAAACAGCGATGAGCATATCCACTGAAGGAAATGGTTACTTACAAGTAATCTTCCTACCATTCCCATTCATTCTTTGGTTTGCAAATATTTAGTTTCTTTTTGGTTAATAGTATGCAATTCAAGCTAAAAGATACATGCTATGGTTACAAAACACAGGATAGTCAATTCTGGAAGCTTTACAAGGAAGACCCAACAGCATGCGCTATTGTATTGAAGACTTCAGTTGGCCTTGTACATCTCTTGGCAACTTTATTGGAGCCTTTTATGCCTTCTTTTTCTTACAAGGTGAGGACCAGTACTTGATGGTTAAGGAGTTTTCGTGTAATCCCTTCTTGGGTAGCTTTGGTGATGCCGTTCACTATTTAAGGACTTCTGATTATGAGGGTGTTTTTCTGTAATCTTTTATCTAAATTCTATAAGCTTGTACTATTGTTGAGTGGAGGACTATGTATTGAATGCCTTTTACAGGTGCTAGAGCAGCTCAATCTGCCACGTGAATCATTGTCTCTTTCTGATGAAAAAGGTGATCTCGAAAGGGCCAGAAGGCCTTGGGACATTATACCTTCTGGTCACACAATTGGAAACCCGGAACCACTGTTTTTAGAAATGGTATTGCTATGTTACCTTGGAATTCTATTATAATTCTTTGTGCGAGTTCCTTGATTTCCAATAAAAACGTGTCATCAGTAAGGTGGTTTTGGTCAATATTAAATATTTTCAATCCATGATTTTAATTTCTGCTGTGGTATAGAAAGATGAAGAGGTCGAATACTACAGAAAAAGTTTGCAGGCAGTCAAGCTGATAGGATTGAGCAAGCTAATGCTGAAGCAGCAAAAGTTTCAGAGCAAATCAAAAGTACCACAATTTCAGGTGAACTTATTTTCCATTTTGGAAGACATTGTCAATAGTTTAGGAAAATATCTGGTAGCTGCTAATTGCTTTCCTGAATTATATGATTTGAATTTTTGGAACATTTCTTTTTATGGAGGTCTTGTCCTTACCTTTCTTATATGGTATGGCAAATGAGTATTGGAAATATGGATATTGAGTAAATTGACGGGAACAATATGGAAATGTTCTATCATTGAGTAGGTCAGATGCGTGCACTGCATTCTCTTTTGTCTAGGCATATGGCAGTTATCTCCTAACTGATTTCAAAACAGTAATTATCAGGTCACTGAAATGTGATAGATCTATTACATTTTCTAGTGTTACTCTTCCAACACTCTTAAGCTAAGTTACTAAAACCGTTTTGGATACGGGAGCGGGAGCGGGGGTAACCTGAATCTGTGAACGGCAAATTTTTTTGACCCCGGATACGGCAGTACAAAAACTATATAAAAATTAAAAAATATATAAATTTCAGCCTTCTAAATAGGAATTTAATTATTAACCACATATTATGCATATGAAAGACAAGTTATAAGCTAAATAAGTGAATAACCACAACAAACAAGCTAGGATACCAATAAAACTTAGAAACTTAAAAGTTTAAAAGTTAAATTAAAATTTAAAATACCACAACAATCAAACACAATGTGAATGTCATGAATCTCATGATATATTAAATTCAATCATAGATCAATATTCAAAGCTCAAACTATCTTTCATTGTCAATATTCATCATATTCCTTTCATCAAGAGGATCAAAACCAACTACATCATTATGTGGTTCATTAGAACCACATGGGCTCGAACCACTCGCACTAGGGCCCTTTGCCAGACCCCTTGTGCATGTAGGTCTCGTGGTGCCACAAAACTCATTTCATCATCATATGCTCCATGGTGGGAAATGGAAGCATCAAGTCAACTATCTCGGATCAATGTCCCGATGTTTTGTTGACCCTTCCTTGTACATGTGTTTGCTTGTGGGATAAAAGCGCAAGTTGGAATGTATGTATACCAAATCTTGAGCCCTTTTAGCCCCCAATCATTTTCGCTTAACGTGAGTGGATGAAATTATACGTACTCTAGTTGCGCTCGGAGGAAGATGAACTGCTGACCTATTAAGGCAACCCAAACTTCAAAGTCAATGCAAAGTTCAACTTGATTTAAACACTCAAACTTAAATTTTAAAAAACTAAAAGAAAAGAGAATAAAAAAATTAAAAACTTACTGTGCAGAGACCTTGATTGCGGAGGTTGCAAGTAAGCCGATGAAGTACCATGGAGGTACCACCACATATGTGCATCCATCTTGTATTTGCTCAGAGCGAGAAGGCTATGACCCGTTCTGCTTATGAAATTGCCAAACTCTACCATAAACTTTGGTCTTGGGCCTCGGGATCGGGAAGAGCCTAGCTAATGCCACCATATATCCCTCGACTTCCCGCATCCTTGTAGGTGCTACCCCCTCCTGCGAGGAAAGGATCACTGTCCTATAAAATCTAGGAGTCAATGATAAAAGCTAGTAGATGTAATGGGGTGGTCATTTTGTTCCACTAGCTCAATGAGGATTGACTTCACTTGTTTGAAAAATATTTCCTCGGGATATTGTTCTTTTGCATTTATGGCGGCTTTTATCTTCTCAATCATTGAGTCGATGCCGTCATATATCTCTCTAGACATGGTTGATCCGTGTCGATAAACCGGATCATGCTCATAATGGGCTCAGTAAATCTCAACAGATAACACACTCTATCCCACCAAGAGTCCTCTAAGATCACGTTCTTCACTTTTTGAGCCCCTTGATGTTTGATTGCCTCATACTGATCAAAGATTGGATGTTACCATCCTCATGAGTGCCTCTCGCACCTTCACTAGTCGTCTCTCAAAGACGATTGTGTGTGATCAAACCGAGTCTCAAGACCTAAAAGAACGAGGAACAAAAATTAAAAATAAAATTTAAATTATAAAATTGAAAGCTAAAAGAATTAAAAACTTATATTAAATATTAAATTAAAAAGAAAGAAAGAAATAAAGCTTGCCCTTACCTTGATGTAGCTCAAGTGAGAATGATCTAAAAATGCCCTGTGACATGTGGTGGTTGGTGACAAACATTTGGATTTCTTGACCCTGCATACACTTGCGGATCCACTCTATTTTGTTTGCCATTTTCTTTAGCATTAAATTCAATGAATGCAAAGACCAGGTGTCAAAAAAATATGCCCATATTAGGTGCCTCAACTAACATCCCTGCTGACTTTGCGATTTTGGCGTTGTCCGTTATGACTTGGACAACATTTTGAGGCCCCCTTTGCCTCGATGGACTCAAAGAGAATGTTGGCTATGAATTGGGCATCCTTCACTTGCCCCTCACAATCAACCGCTTTCAAAAACATTGCCCCCTTAGGGCATCTGTGCAATCACATTGATTAAAGGGTGGTTTCTTGCATCTTTCCATCCATCAGAAACAATGGACACACCAGTTTTGGTCCATGAGTCCCTAATTGGTTGCATAAGGAGGTTTCCACATATTTTTTTGTCTATCGAAAGGGTGGTGTGGATCTTCTCAAATCCTAGTGGTTTATACCCTTTTGGTGCCTCATTGATGGCTTTCACCATCTCATGCCAATAAGGTGATCTCAATGACATTAAAAGAAAGACCATTAGCATATACACACCTTAATGCATTCATCTGCGCAATCTCCTGTACTCATTAAACGAAAGGCCTTTTCAATGGCCCTTTTGTCTTACTTTTCTTTCGTGCGAGGAAACATCCTCATTTGTGGAGATAGGAGCCACAAATGGATGTGGCTTGGCCACAATTGGGGATCCACTAGGTGATGGAGCAACTGGAGGCCTTGCTGATCGAGATGAACCTCCTCTTTTGGCCAATGGATGACCCACTCTCAGAGCCACTCTAGCCTCTGCATCCTCCTGCTCTTTGATAAATGCCAAAACATTTTCTTTTGGCACCCCAGCATTATTCCTCCCCCTACATACTCTTATACCATTACCCGTTATGGCACACAAATGGCTTTTCACCCTACTGTAAGAGCCTTTGAATATTCCATCACACTCATTGCATTTCCATTCAAAACAACCACCACCTGCAAGTTGTTGAACTATTGTTACGTGCCTCCATAACGGTGAATTTGGGTCAAAGTCTTTGGCAAAGATTGCCAGAAAGCGAGAACTTGTTGCCATTATAGAAATACCTACTGAGGTTTAAAAAACAAATTAAGCAAAGAAAACAATGGCATGCAATTGCATTGTGATTGAACAATGAAAATTAAAAAAATTAAATGGAAAGAGCAAAATAAAAATGAACATAAGCAAAAAAATGTAATGTGTGAAAGATTAAATAATAAAAAAAAAAAAATAGAGGAACAAGGCTAGAAATTAAAAAAAACTTACCTTCACTTAGTAAACCACAAATCAAATCCTTCACAAATCCTCTTTTGCAGCTCCTCACACTCCTCCAAGCTTATGCAATAGCTCCTCACACTCCTCAAAACCCTAGACAAGCACAATGCAATTTTGGAAGCCCTGATGTGAGTTTGTTTGCTTTATGTTTTGTTTGTGTGTTGTTCTTTTGTTTTATTGTTTAGAGGTAGCTTTTAGGTTTTAGATTAGAAGAATTTATTATTTTTATTGATTTGCGCCTTTAAAAAAGTGGAATTTTTTTTTTTTTTTAAAAACGCGTGTTTTTGCGCGGGAGTGGCCGCTTTGTGGAAGCGGCAGGCCGTATCCGGCCGTTTCCAGTGCCAGTGCACTGGCCGCCCAGCGCGCTCCCGAGACGCTCCCGCTCCCGCTCCGGACGCTCCCGCTCGGGTCCACTCCAGCCCCCAAAACCCGCGTTTCCGGTAACATAGCTCTTAAGATTCACTTAAAACCTAACAGCGAAACCTGAATAATGACTACAAATTTTAATTTAAAAAGAAATTTTGCTGCATGAGTGGGCCTCCTTTCATTGAGAGATGTGAGTAATCAGCTGCAAGGTTTGCTAGTTCGCTAGGAAAGCTACCTGGATATTTTTTTAGTCTTTACTGAACATAAAACTGCTTGCTCCTCTTATAAATATATGGAGCCTACCATTGGTCCTCTATCAGGTTGTCATCCTCATTTTGAAGGTAAAATACAACTGAATTCTGCTAGATAATTTTCAAGCAAGAGTCTTTAATCCCTTCTAGAGAAAAACAATAATGGACCCTCTGGTAGGTCTTGAGAAACCCTGAATGCCTTTTACATGTGAGTTATAAGACTGAAGAAGGATTTGCTATTTCTTTTTAAGCTTAAGAGGTTATTTATGTCTTCTCCTTTCTACCAAAGGATGTCTGCCTTCAAAGCAAAGTGTTCTAAAGAAATCAACCTTGCTTGGAGAAGACACATTTTCAATTGATTAGTATGATCTTGCCACTCCTTGTGGGTATTTAATAACGATATGGGAACGTCAAATGTGATAGCATACAAGGTGTCTATTTCCTCTATTCGTCTTCAAGCATAAAAGGCATCAATGACCACATTATTCGTCCCCCTTTTGTAGATGATCCCAAACACAAATCCTATAGTATCCTCTCAGTACTTACCCTGTTATGCCTCTAGTCTTTTGAAGGCCTTAACTTCACTTTACCTAAAGTGCATTTAGATTTCCTAGTATATAGAGTTGGTTTTGTCAAGAAGATGTTTTCTCTAACGAACCGTTGGAGATGCAAATCCCATGGTTTAAAATTTGATGTTTGATCCTCAATCTTACCGAACTAGGCTCCTGACCTCGCAAACCATACGATGAGATCAAGAGAAGATAAAAGGGGAAATTATTGTTATCAATATAATTTGACTAATTACAATGTAAAAGCGTTACAATTTCGGTTAAGATCACAACTTAACTACTATTTCTGTTATAACTCCATGGAATTACTATTGGTTGTGTAATTTCAACACGTTGAGTGTCTATTTTTCATATACAATAGAATGTGAAAACCATCTGCAAAAAGTACCGCACCAATCTTAGTCATGGATCTTAAGCAAAGTTTGAAATCTATGACATTGCCACTCTTATAATGAGTGAATCAGCTGCAATTCCTTAAGCAAATTAAAGTGAATAAACCTACAAAGATTGAAGAAACAATAGTAATAGATGTTTAATCAATAAAAGTTGATGCTGGTACACAAACTGACACTGATACAAAATCTCTTATTTACGGAGTTGTGGAAGTCTTTGTGCCTACCAAAATCAATTGGGAAGTATTGACAGCTGGTTTTTGTCTTCCAACTTCTTTATACGTGACAGGACTTTTTAGAGATATTTTTCACCCAAAAAAAAGGCACATAGGTTCACCAAAGAAGGATCCAAACTTGTCAGAAAAGCAAATAAATAATGTTAAATTAGAAAGTCTCAAGGAATTTCGTCAATCAAACAGACTCAAAGAAGAAACAGTAACCATCAGTATTAATTTATATTCTTGGATTGAGTATGAGCTATGATTCTCCAAAGCATCTGTTAAAGGCTTTCTGGTCACAAAACATTTTTTTTTGACAACAAATCACATACCATGGCTATGTGCATCATTGGTATTGTTCTTGTCTATACAATAATGCAGACACCTTCATGGTATAAATATGGGAGTAAAATCAACAACTAAGAAGATTATTGTCACCGATTTCAGAATATCTGTGCTGCCTTAGGTTGAGAGTTTTTATTTTTATTTTTAGTTGAACAATGAATATGTAGCATACCCGAATGTTTGTACTTTCATGAATATTGATGTATGTTTGTACAGACAAGGTGTCACTCTTCAATTTTTTTTTGCTTGGTGATTTTCCGGTGATGTTATAGACCACCGTTAGTGCAGTGTGGGGTATACTTGTACCAGTTTTTAAAGATTTGTAAACATGGGTCATGCTCAAATGTACCCCATTATTGTGATACCACAACCTTGCCATGTGTCCTCTAGCATTATTTGGCATGTTACTATGATGGGGAGATTCAAACTCGGGTCTTGCTCTTATGCACGTCCACATTACCATTATACCACAACCCCATGAACATATCATTCTTCAGTACTAGTTGTTGCATGATATGCTTAGGATGGTTGAAGGCTATAGCTTATTATTCTGCATACAAGACGGCTCCTCACCAACTTCATTTTGTAGATATTGCATGTTGTAGAGCTTTCTCCTTGAATAATGGACTTCAGCATCAGTTGCAACTTCTAATTGAAACCAGTATTTTGAGAACTGAAGTTACCTTAAGGGACCCTAGGCCCAAAAACATTGTTGGCTGAGCTGCCAAATTCCAGTTCATGTTAACTAACTAAATTGGGAAAATAACAAAATGACATGAATTTTAAAACTTAAATCTAAGCATCTTCTTTTCACATATAGGGGAATCTCCCTTCTTCAGCTCCAAGCATCCTTCAACTGTGGGAAAGTTAGCAAAAAACAAAATGTCTGCGACTTTCATCATTTATCTGTCTCACGTTTTCTTCTTTATTTTTTTCTGTTTGATTTGAACAGGAAAGGCACTACTGAGTACACGTAAAGACAATTTTTTATCTAGAAAAGTATTTCCTC
Organism: Taxus wallichiana var. yunnanensis; assembly: GCA_018340775.1. Classification (NCBI taxonomy): domain Eukaryota; kingdom Viridiplantae; phylum Streptophyta; class Pinopsida; order Cupressales; family Taxaceae; genus Taxus; species Taxus wallichiana. The sequence continues at coordinate 785,790,175 of CM031238.1, forward strand.
TTTTCGATCCGAATTTTACAATTCTAAATGAAGAGCAAGGCACAGTCTTCTGATATTAGTTTGAATGCCATGGAGGAAAAACACGAGTATAAACCATCTCCTTCAACATTTCCACCCCCAAATTGGCTGTTAGTTTGTCCATTGTATTTCCTATCCTCTTGATTTGTTGGTATGAGATCTCGAAATTCTCAGGTTCTATTTTAATTTCATGAATGATATTGTTTATTCACCAATCATTGAACTGCCCCTTTTTGATTACTTCAATAATTATCATTGAGTCTCCTTGTACCTGAAGTTTCCAGCATCTGTTTTCCTTAGCCAGTTTTATTCCTTCTAAGAGAGCTATCGCTTGAGCCTTATTATTTGTAGTCTGAGTGGACTGAAAACATAAACAAAGGTTGTTCATCATCATCTCTAAAGATTGCTTCCCTTTTGCTAATCCTGTATTTTCTTTTGCAGCTCCATCAAAATTGAGCTTAAGCCAATCTTTACGAGGTTTCTTTTACACATCTTTATGCTTTTCCAGCCTAGTCTCACAAATTTGTTATCAGGTAGAGAAATGGTTTCTGAATCTCATTTTATTGAACAAACTATTACGTATATCTTGAGTCACAAGGTTTGTGTTTGTGTTCTGTGAGGATAAAATTCAAAACAACTTCACCGGTTGATAATAATTGGAACAAATTTGTGATGAAGCTTGAAGAATATAAGTCTACAATATTTATTATTTTTATTTTCAAGTAAGAAAAAATATGCAGGAATGTCAATGTAGATAAATACGCTTATTAAGATATTATTTATTCGTAAATATATCTATATATCTATATATAAATATTTATTATTTATCAAATATCAATAGTTTTAAAAGTAAAGAAATCTAAAAACAACCTTAAACCTAAACAAAACTTAAATAACAAATACTAAATACCAAGTGAATGCCTCAAGCTCTTCAATATACTGTGATGTAAAATATTGTGTGATCAGGTTTAGCAGGGCACTGTGCCTCCACAGTGAAACCAGCAAATCGTCCTCTGTTACAGTCTATAGATGCTGTCCCTCCCAGATGCCAACAAACCTTACAGGCACATTATAGTAATTGGACACCAATGAGCAGACTCATTACATTCTATAGAGCGCTATCAAATGTTATGGGAGGGAGTTCACAGTTATACAGCAAATTGTTCACGGCCAATGAAGCAATTGTACAGACAGCAGTTGTTGAAAAGTCTTTGACAGTGAATCACCTGTTAGATCTACGCATCCCTGCGTATTGCCTGTAAATCCGTGCCTCACAATGAATTAAAATGAAATAAAAAATGCAAAGGAGATAAGCCAAACAAAAAGCCGTAAGGCATTTGTTGAAAAGTCTTTGACAGTGAATCACCTGTTAGATCTGTTAGCACGTGCAAAGAGAAGAAAGAAATAGAGAAAGGAGAGAGAGAGAAAACTGCACTGTCCAAGTGATACAGGCAGAGCTTTATTTATTGAGAGGAGAGGTGGTTGAAAAGTTACCAACCAAACAACTACATAACTGCTTTACATGCTATATAAAGTGCTCTATTTTAACACCCCCTCTTAATGACTAAACCGGAAACAAAACAAAACAAAGTTTGTTGCGAAATTTTACAAATTTTCTAAAGCCCACATGTTTAGTCATTACATCTACAGACTGTGCCATAAGTTGTACTTTAAAATCAGCAGTCCATGACTGTGTTGCAGTTGTCGAATGAAGAACTGCAAAACAGAAATTTGGTCCCATGAACAAAGGATATGGCAAGTGGTCCACTGGTTCTCTGTTACGTGATTCATTGACCAGTGATGAATCTCCAAAGTGCTGAAATCAGAACCTCGAAGATGTGGATTGAAAAATCTATTCCAGGCTTGTGTAGCCTGCTGGAGTCTGTACAAAGACTCAATTATCCTGCAATCGAAGTCACCTCGATCACGTCCTTGCACCACCATGTAGTGCTCATCCAACTTTTTCAAGAAGAGAAATGTGACCATCTGTGCAGTAGGAGTTAGAACCAACTCCGCAATAGTAGGAGAAATAACCATCTCCGTCTCAGCAGTGGTCTCCGTCTCAACAGGAGAAATAACCATCTCCATCACAACAGTGGTAGGAGTGAGAACCAACTCCTCTGTCTTATCTATTTGCTCATCTATCCCCCTCTGTTGGGAAAGATCGTTCACAAGGAGAATGAGAAAACTCATCTCTGTCCTTTGAAAGGACCTACGAGTGAGTGGCTGGGCATGCCATCTCACCATTATCAATGCATTTGGAATAGTGAGTCTTTGTCCACAACAAATTGTTCTTTAGAATGAGAAATCCATCCTCCCAGAGGCATGTCCGCCTCCCGTATACCTAGTATAGTGGATATTCCCTCCACAAGGTGCATGTAGGTTGCATGTATCCAAGTCAACAAATTTGTGAGAATGACTTCCTCCCGAGGCATTTTAACCTCCTGCACATCAGAATGGTGAGCCTCCACACGTGCATTCATGTTGATTGCGGCCGGATCAACAAGCAATCTGACGACCACCTTGCCCAATACCAAGGGCAATTATCCGTCTCTGTTTCACATCGAGACAACACACTTCTTTCCACATAAAGCCCACGAAATGTTGGGATTTTAGTCGATTGACAAATAGATAGAAGATTCTTTTGTAAAAAAGGTACATATCTAACATTCCGTACCAACAATTTATGAACATTATTAATACTGATGCATATATCTCTAATGATACAATGCATAGTGATTCCTTCACAGCAAGTGATTCTCCATTAGCTAGTACTATTGATTCAAAACAAATATTTTGATAAATGAAACATACCAGTCCTCTACAACATGAAAAGTGTGCGGGCCTTTGAGTCGATGATCCAATTGGTACCACTATCATTGAGCATGATGTTGTAAGACAATAAAAGCATGCCGTCATTCGAATCCCGTTCAGACTGCTGCCACATGTCTCTCATCACATGGCTTTTTGTGTGGATTGCGAAAGATCATACTTCGCAGCCCAGATCCTTCTTGAGGTGCCCAACTTGTGGCATAATAACATGTGACGATCTGAGTGGAAGACTCACCAGTTAGCGTTTCCACTTTCCCTTTGGATTCGAGTGACAGAGCACTCTCGAATAGTCACGATTAGATTACGCTTGAAGTTGTCTTTGCTCCTTTTGCATAGGTAGGAACTCACCTTGTCAAACGTGAGTGTTTGACTTTCAGCCATTAAATAGAGTGCCTCCAAATGACTCATACGAAGAAGGTAGTTCAAAACCAGAGCCACCATATCATCGTCATTCGTCCACCTTTTTGTTGATGGAAGATAATGGTCTCGGAGATCTTTCATCCGAAGTAGGTGCTCAGACAACGATCCACCTTCTTGCAACTTTAACTACGGAAAAGAGCATATTTTTAGGTATAAAACCGACTCTTTCTCGACGCGTCTAATATTTATCCTCGGATTGGTCCACAACGTGCTTTCCACAAAGTGGCATTCTCGCACTTCCGGTATCAAATCATCCGACACCGATAACTTGAGAAGCAATAATGCTTCTTTATGAGCGATTTGTCATAATCCTCAAGTTAAATCATTTGGGTCGACTTTCATCACCCTTGATTATTTTATCACAATCACGAAGCTCCGTGATCGTTAAAATCTTATGACTCAAACATTGAAATTAGTGCCCATTAATTTTGTGTCTCGGCAAAGTTAAGTGTGATATGTTTGCCATTTTATTATGAAAATAATAAAAATGGAAAATAAAGTAATTTGCCCACCAAATAAAACAAAATTACTTTATGCAAATACGTGGCAGTGGGAAACTGTGGGAAAGTGTTTTATGCATATGCCAAAGGAAATATTAAAACACCAAATAGTGTTATAAAAATAAAACCTTTTAGCCCTATTCCTCTCCACGACTTTTCCGGGTTACCTCCCAAGATTTTCTGTTTTCAAGTTTAATGTTTGGTTGCCACGATTTTACTTATGGTGGACGATACCACGGTTTTGCTTGCTGCTCACGTATTTCCTCCCGTGTGCCCACGATTCACGCAAGCGTCTCACGTATTCCTGAGGAATGAAGCCAACGATTTTGCTGTCCACGTATTTCCTTCATGACTGCACACATTCATGCATTGGTTGTGCCCTCGTTTTCTTCAACGGACGAACCATGATTCTGCCCTCCTTCACGGCTTTACAACGTGCATTCATGTTGTCTCACATTTTCCTTTGGCGTTTGTTCTTCAATGGATGTCGTGTGCCTCGTTTTCTCCTCGTTATGCCAGAATGGCATCGACCTTACCATTGACCTCACACACACTTCTCTGACTTGTCTTCCTCAGATGGCGTCGATTGTGCGAACCTTCAAGCGCACGATACCAATGTTAGCACGTGCGAAGAGAAGAAAGAAATAGAGGAGAGAGAAATCTGCACAATCCAAATGATACAATGAGTGGAGGTTTATTTATTGAGAGGAGAGGTGGTTTCGGTTACCAACCGTCAACTACATAGCTTTACATGGTATATATGTTAGATTTAATATCATAGTGCTCTCATTATTATATATTGTAATATTATTAATATGAGTTATATTATAACTCATTATTAATAATATAGGTTTTATATTGTTTTTGACAATATATTTTTGTTATCCATGTAATGATATTAACGGGTGTTTTGTTGTGTGACTTCCTGGTTTGTAGGAAGTCAGTTTTCTATTTCCATGGCTATTTATTAGCCTCAGTATTATTTGTAATCAGTATGTTGAATAGAATATCTTTCTTTGTGTATTGAATATCATTTGTAAAATGCTTGCAGTCTGATCCAAATCAATATTTGGTATCAGAGCGCTTGAGATCCAGAAATGCCTCTTCCATACGTCCGGTCTCCATTCTTTGAGCAAGGTTCATTTCGATGAGAGTCTGCAGTTGTTTTTTCTTGGTGCGCACATTCACATACCTGTGCAGTCGTGTGGAAACCTGCAGAAACAAGATCTGTGTTCTTGGTGCTTTTGATGGTAAATACTTAGTATGTATTCATATTTCTTAGCCTGATTATGTTCTCTTGTACATCTCTATTCGTTGCAACCTGATCTTTCTAGAAAATTGTGATCCGTCCTTTGTGCATTCTTCTACCTGTAGCCTGTGCTTATTTTTTACAATCTTCATCCACATCGTGCCACATTGTAGTTTGCCCACCGCCTGTAACAATGTTTTGTAGTTGGATTTATATTCAGCAGAGGATTTGAGGAATCATTATTTACACCTGCTGTTAGATGAATACGGCTTGGTAGAGGCTGTGGTGTGTAAACTATTTGTCAAATGTTCTATCAGATCATCTGCAACACGTGACTGCCCAATACCTCATCTCCATTCTGTTGATTTGCTTTAATATTCACAAAGTCAGACCCACATCATCTTGACATTTGACGAGCTGTTTGGAGGGACATCACGTGGAACAGTGACAAGAAGGGATAGTGGCACTGTACATGCAAAGTTGAAGCTTATACACAAAACGTGTATATTAGATTTCAACGAGAGTTGCTCCTCTGCTCCGTATTTATCTGCAAATCAGATCAAAAATTGGTCTCGCCAACGGATAAATCGCCTTGCATGGTGCTTCGACCTCATCGACACATCTCCTCTACATAACGGTCTGGAATAATTTAATTCGGTAATTCTGTCCATGCCGTACATATTCAAAAATATGGTTTAGTGTTTTAATATAGGTTTCAAAGTATTAGAGTCATCCTAAGTTATTTCCATTGTCTATGTTGTGTTTTGTAAAAAGAGTCTTGTATTTTATTTTTGTGGAGTAAAAGTTTGAAGATTTTGTATGTTCTCAATAAAGTCAAAGTTGTCTTTGTAATTATTCATTTTGAGATTCAATGTCAAATATTTGTAAGACAAGTATTGTTGAGTCAATTATTGTTTTTATAAAAATCTAGTCAAAAATTGATTCATTAGTCTGTCAAAATAGTCAGAGTCAAAGTGTCAAAAATATATTTGTGTCAGTTTTTTATCGTCATTTAGGTGATTATTAGGAAAATTGTCAAATAATTTTGTAAAAAAAAAAAAAAAAAAAGGGTGCATCTTCGGTTGTATCCGACACCTATCTCACTATGGTCAAGAAAAGAAGAAAACAATGTATTCTCATGGAACCAATTACCATGGAGAGAGACATAAAAAATATACAAGATCAAGAAAATTCAGCTATGTTTAATTTAGAAGAAGGATATGAAGGTGACAGTGAATTTGAACCACCTAGATCTCTAAAAAGAAAAAGGTTGTCAGCTAAAGAATACAAAGACCATCTTTTACGAAAAATGAGAAGTTCGGAAAAGAAGTCTGAGCACATTTCTTTGACCTAAGCGGTATGTCAATTGGAGGAAGGAGGCAACGGAGGCAGGAGGACAATCAGCGTCCTCGAGTTCGTCACTACCTCAGAGGCCGCAAACTGTTTTAGTGACATCTTGGTGTCTTGTGTGATGAATAAGAACAGATGAGCATCCCTGTTCCTGTGTGCAGTGTTGTGCTTGTGTGTCCCCCATAATGATAATGATTTGTACCATTGATACTATTACAGGAAGTGTTCTTGATCAGACCGATTTGATGGTTGATGTGAATAGGTTGACGGTCACTGGATGATGTAGTTCCCACGTCGGTGTTGAGGATCGAGACCATGTGGAGCTCGAGCGGCATCTTTGCTTAGTTGAAGATGGTGTTTTCCCCGTGTTCGCACTAAGGGGGGGAATGTTAGGATTTAATATCATAGTGCTCTCATTATTATATATTGTAATATTATTAATATGAGTTATATTATAACTCATTATTAATAATACAGGTTTGTTATATTGTTTCAACAATATAATTTTGTTATACCCGTAATGATATTAACGGGTGTTTTGTTGTGTGACTTCCTGGTTTGTAGGAAGTCAGTTTTCTATTTCCATGGCTATTTATTAGCCTCTGTATTATTTGTAATCAGTATGTTGAATAGAATATCTTTCTTTGTGTATTGAATATCATTTGTAAAATGCTTGCAGTCTGATCCAAATCAATAATATAAAGTGCTCTATTTTAACAAAATCTATGCGTCCTTGTGTATTGCCTGTTAGATCCGTGCCTCACAATGAAGTAAAATGAAATGAAAAAATACAAAGGAGATGAGCCAAACAAAAAGCCACAAGGCATGATAATTTTTAATTGTGTTACCAGTGATTTTTTGGGGTTTTAATGAAATTCGGCAAATTTGTACCATTCAAACTTCTTGACGATTTTAAACAAATTTTATATTTTGTATGGAATTTGCTGAATTTCAAATGTTAACATTGATATTTGGGGAACCATATGGCACATCTTATATTCATAGTTTACAACTTTCTAAGACCCGAGACAAGTCCCATAAAATGAGTGGAAGCGGGCTCGTTATGTGAGTCCAGACATGTCCATGGGCGAGTCTGGCATTTTTAGGAATAGACTCCTATGACAACACGGTCAGATTTTGGTATAATGTTTCCACATAAACTAATCTGTTCAGTTCTTTTCTGGAGTGAGTCCAAGCCCAAAAGAGGTCTGCCTAGTTTTTGTCTCAACACTAATAATCTACAAATTTCATGACAATTCATTTTTATGCAATTTGGTGAATTTTGAATTTTACATTTAAATTTGCCAAATTCTGTGACAGCTTATATCCATAGTGCACAACTTGTTGAGACCAGAAACAATTCCCACAAAATTAGTCAAACAGGCTTGACTTGCGGGTCCAAACATTCCCTTGTCGAGTCTTAGTTTTTTTGGTGAGTCTGGAGAATTTTAAGATTAGACTCCTATGACAGGACAATCAGATTTTTGAATAGTATTTACATAGAAATCAATTTGTTCAGTCTTTTTCTGGAGTTCTAGTCCAAGTCTAGAAGACGTCTGCCGAGTTTGAGTCTCAACACCAAGATCTTATCATTATTTTTCTTTTGATTTTCTTGCCAACCAGTAAGTTCAGGCTTTTCTTCTCCTTCTTCTATATGCCACTTGGTTTAGGGCTTTGAGTTGTTTATATTCCCTTTTATGAAATTGTGGTAAAGGGCTGCCTGGAAACTGGTCACAAACAGTCGATAATCAATTCATCGTCGAAGCATAGATAAATTGACAACTCAATAAATAGAATGGAACACTTCAATAAGACTAACCACAAAATGCCATAAGTTTTGAAATGCAAAATCTGTCCTCTGCATATTTAATAATAAGATTCTGTTCTTTGCTAGCATCAAAAAGTAAGCTTTTTGTGAACAATTTTTGACATATGGTAATTATATCTTTCATGAGTTTGGCAGTATCGCTCTTAAATTTAATATTATTCCTTTAACAACCGATATGGTGCTTTAGCAAGTCTCACTGGATTTTATGTTGTTTCAAATATGCAAGGACAGAAAGAGTAACAAAGGGAGCAGAAGCTAAAAAGCCAGAAGCAGCAAAAGGAAAAAATACGTCATCAACAGGGAAAGATGCCCCAGTTTCAATAGCAAGGATTGATATTCGAGTGGGTCTTATCACCAAAGTTCAGAAACATCCAGATGCAGACTCCTTGTATGTGGAAGAGATTGATGTCGGAGAACCTTCTCCAAGAACTGTTGTCAGTGGCCTTGTTAAATACATTCCGCTTGATGAGATGCAGGTCCTGTGACTCCTGTTCCTGTCTTTTCATGCCTTGTTTTTAATAGACAACATATAGACTGAATGTCAATGACTACAAGTTTATGCACACACTCGCAAAGAAAATCTAGAAGATTTACTTTTGTGTTCTGATCTACTGATCATAAATTAGTGCATTTATTTTGGGAGATGAATATTTGAAACTGTAAGTTGAAAATCACTAAAGCGTCAACTTCAGCGGAGGATGCATGCTGCATTTAATGAACTTGGCTTTGAACCTCCTCAATATTTAACTTCACAATTTACTTGTTCACTGCCTATTACAAATTTTAAAGCAATTTTTGAAAAATCTACCAAACAACTATGAATTTCTGCTACAACATTTTTGCATCCCAGTCGATTTTGTAAAATTTTAAGCGTTTTCAAAAAATTATTCCAAAGGATACTCTCAATTTTTACTGCAATTAGTGATGTAGGGAACGGACAGGAAGAATAGTACACGGTCTAACATTGCAACCCTTCAGAGACAGGTTCCCAAATAAGATTAATCCAGTCCACAACTGAGACATTATCAATGATCCAAAGTGTGCTTGATGCTCACTTAGTTTAGCTCCTGAAGCAGCAGAAAACACTTCAAGATTCCAAACAACTGAGAGTAACTGCTACTGACTGTTGGGTCAGTTCTGGAGTTTAGGGAAATTGTGAACAACATTACATTTGGCATCATTTGGTACTTGTAGTGAAGTTATATTAGGCATCATTTGGTACCCTTAGGCCTTAGCAGTGTTATATTGTGCATCATTTTGGTATCCTTCAGGAAAGGAAGTGCCCATAATATTATTTTCCCCCTATACTTTCTAAGCAAATAGCATGATGTGTCAACAGCTTGAACATAGAGAGGCTAGGTTGAGGAGAAGCAATGACAGATTGATCTCTGAAGCGGGATCAAGGAAAAAAGGAATCCATACACTTGTATTTTGACAGATGCCTTTCAAAACGAGTTACCATTGCAGATCTAAATGTGGGCCTGAATCCATAAAAACAATTTCCATGGCATGCTTTATCAAATCAATTTTTAGGAACAGAGCATTTCAGTGTCCTCCCAAGAAGGAAGAATGTTGTCCTGTATGAATTTCCATTAACAAACTGTGTTATGTGCACTCCCACAGTCCTGATAATTACTATTTGCAATCCTGTAGCCAAGAATTTAACTAAAAGTCTAAAACTTATAGGCTATGTTTAATAAAGTCATCGGATGACATCCCTTCAATCATAGCTAAAACCTTATAGAGAGTTGGATGTTTCCAACTTTCCAGCATTAGCCTGAGCACCAAGAGACAACAAAACCAAGGCCTCATCACACATCCAGAAAAAACCTATACAATTGGTTCCCTAAATCAGCTTGTAAAAGTCCACGTGAAATGGTGAATTGCAGTCATTCATAGGAGGAGATTAAAATCATCTGAAGCGTTTATGAAAGTTAATGCCAATTTCCTTAACATCATCCATTTTATGTGTTATGTTGTGGAGCCTGTTTTCATGTGTGGAAGTGTTGAAGACTGTACACTAAAAGTACTATATACTCTCCATAGTTTTCTTGCCGGGGTTCGGAGCCGAGTTACGAGCGGGGTTCGGGGTTGCAACCCTTGAGAATTTTTGGCCTCGAAAAATGTGTCGATATATCGGGAAACATGCTCTTCTCATATGGGTGAGATTTTTGACCCATAGGTTTATGGGGCGTTTTGGCCCATGGTTTTGGTACCCACGGTATTGTAAAACTGCTTATGCATCAATTGGCTTTTGATAGAGTATGAGAATCCTTCTTGGGAGTATTTGTCCCGAAGAGTGCGGATGGTATAACTTGTGGAGTCTGAAATTTCCAAACTTGGTCATAGCCATGATGTCTTCGATCTCAGGATCAAGAAAGAGGCTAGAGAATGCCAACATATATTCTTCACTAACTTTATTATTTCTATATGGTGCCACTTGTCCCGATAAAGAAAGGATTTATGTGATGTAGAATCTAGGAGACAATACAATATTACCAAGGCAAGGAGATGCAACAGTTGGTCATTTTGTTCTACTGCTCAATAAGGTATGATTTTACTTGTTTGAAAAATGTTTCATTGAAATCTCTTTTTCATTTGTGACACTCTTTGTTTTCTCAATCATTGAGTTGGTGCCATCATATATCTCTTCCGAACATGGTTGATACATGTCACTAAATTAGATCATACTCATAATGGGCTTGGTGAAACTCAACAAGTATTCTACATGATCCCACTAGTTGTCATTTAAGATCAACATCTTCACTTTTGGGCCTGCTCGGTGTTTGATTGTGTCCATACAACCCATTGGTGGTTGCTAGCGACCATCCAACTAAGTGCCTCTTGCACCTTTACAAGTCATCTCAAAATGATTGTGTGTAATGCTAATCAAATCTTAGCAAAATTGTAAGAAATTAAAAACAAAAATTAAAAAACTTTCAAAACTTCAAAAGATGCAAGTACTATATTTAAAAACTTACTAGATCATAAATAAAAAAAGATAGCTTCTCTTACCTTCAATAGGTCCAAATGCAAATAGGATTTGAAGATGTTTTGTGATCGGTGATGGTTATTCACAAACATCCGGATGTTTTTGGTTTGACATACACTTGCTTAATCCATTCAAATTTGCTGACCAACTTTTTCAGCCTTAAGTTGAGTGAGTGGATAAAACAAGGTGTCCAAAAAATGTGACCATACCTCACCTCCACTAACATCCCAACGACTTTGCAATTTTTAGTGTTGTTTGTTATGACTTGGACAATGTTTTTAGGCCCCACCTCCGCAATGGTTTCAAAGAGGATGCTGGCGATAAATTGGGCATCCTTCACATGCCTTTGACAATCAACCGCTTTAAAACCATTGCCCCTATAGGTAAGACTATAACCACATTGATCAAAGGCTGTTTCTTTTATCTTTCGTACATTGGAAACGATGGACACTCTCGTTTCGGCACACGAATCCCTAATTGGTTGCAATGAGGATTCTACATGTTTTTCTCCTTCGCCAATAGGGTGGTGTAGCTTCTCATAACTTGGTGCTTTGTACCCTTTTGGGGTGTTGTTGATCACTCTCACCATATCTTGCTAATATGGTGACTTGACAACATTGAATGACAAACCATTTGCACATATATTGCGTGATGTTGTCATTTGTGATATCGTTGCCCAAGGTCATCTTTTATCTACTTATGTGAAAGAGGAAAATCCTCGTCTTGTGTGGAGGGTGTTGCACAAACAAATTTTGGCCACAATTTGGGAAGGTGGCTTCATCAATTGAGATGAATATCCTTTCTTTGACAAAGGATGGCTTTCATGGCATCTGCATCTTCCTCCTTGATCTATTCTATAATTTTTGATTTTGGCACCCCTACACCATTCCTCCCCTTGCAAGTTCTAATGCCTTGACCTGGTATTGAACACAAGTGGGCTTTCATCCTACTATATAAGTTTTTGAATTTGTATCGCAATCATGGCATTGCCAAAAAAACACCCACCACTTGGAAGCTGTTCTAACATGGCATAACACCTACCACTTGGAAGCTGTTCTAACATTGTGACATGCCTCCATAATGGTGAATGTGGATTGATTTTGAATCGGGGTTGGCCAGATATAGTAAAACTTGTTATTGTAGTAATATTCTCTTTAGCTGCGCCTGCAAATTTAAAAACCAACACCATAAGGGAAGAAAACAACAAACCCTAGGGCATAACATGTATGTAGTTGACAACTTGTTAAATAAATGACAAACATTTTAAAAATTTAAAATGAAAACAATAAACATCAAAACAAGAATGAAGAAAGTGTGTGAAGATTGAAAACAAAATGAAAAAAAACTTAAAAGTTAAAACCTTACCTTCAATGAATAATCCAAGAATCATCCTCCTTTCAAGCTCCTCAATCACCTTGGCAGCAAATGGGCACTCGTACTAGCATAGGAAAATGATAACAATGTTTCTTGATAAAGTATCAAACCTAAATGAGCAAAGAGAGCTTAGAGAGGTAAGTATGCAACAAGAGAATGAGAGGTAAAGTGTTTTTATTTTAGTTTTATGTTATCTTTCTGGCTTTTAGGGTTTTCATTGTGTCTTTATGTTTTTTTGGCACTTTATGTTTTTAATGTTGAAAAAGATAAAAACTGTTTTTTAGCTTTTGGATACGGCCTGGATATGGCTTGTGTACTGCGTTGGCAGTCCAAATATGCACGAATATGTCACGCAAACATACTTGGACTGCCAACACTGTATCTTGCCCATATTCACAAGCATTTCTGGTATGTATCCAGATACGTATTGGACCCGTATCCAGGACCTGCAGGGAGCATATCTGTATCTTAGAATTTACATGCAAGAAAAATAACCCACTTCGGAAAATTGATTGGAAACATATAAGAGCCAATAGCGCAATGAATAAGGGGGATTATTATAATAAACCTCAGGGTAACATAACTTAAACTCTCACAGTTTTTTTTTACCAATATTACCCAATGGGCTGAGGCACCAATGAAAGGAAACTTGTATCATTAGCGGAAACATATAAGAGCCAATAGCACAGTGAATAAGGGGGATTATTATAAAAACCTCAGGGTAACATAACTTAAACTCTCATAGTTTTTTTACCAAATAGTATCCAACGGGCTGAGACACCAATGAAAGGAAACTTGTAGCATTAGCAGGATTTAATCATAACAAGAAATATGACAGTGAAACTTCGTAAGGGGAGTTCCTTATTCAATTGTTTATGCATCATTTTGCATAAACATGTTAGGCACCTCCATCTCATACTTGGGAAGGAAGTAGGCCTTATGTAAGACATAAATGCCACCTTTTTCCTAAAACTAATTTGATTTCATACCAGTAACTGCATCTTTTATGGGATTATTACATGGCCATTGGATGCCTCTTCCCTATGTCTTCCTAATACAGTGGTCTCCCTAAAGATCCATTGGACTACATGGGGCCTTACGATCTACCTTATTGCTTGTTTACCAAGCTGCAGTATTATATTGCCAGTGGAGCATTTACACACAACAGCTTATTAATTGTGAACTTGGCCCTCAGGGCAAGATCAGGCGCACACTGTTCAGAAACTTGATAACCTCACACATCTGTGGCTGATTATTTTGAACACAGGTTTGATCTCTCACACTAGAAAGCTCTTAAAGTATGCTTTGCAACAGTCTCTCTTCCATATATCATTCTGCCACTTGTAATACTAGGAGTCTTAGGATTCTTGTGTAATAACAACTTCTTATCATGCAATGGGGTGAGCAATGCGGGGAAAGTCAAGTTAGGAAGCTTATTCTTATCGAGTTCAGTAAGGGGTATTATTCTTTACTATTCAATTTGAAGCATTAGTTTAAAGTAGAACACCCACTAAAATATCAAAATCAAAATCAGGTAAATAATCAATTTCATTCATGCTTGTGTCTATGGTTGCCATTTCAATGACCGAGTTATGTACAGTCAACACTGTAGATATTTTATTTTAGTCTTTGTTCTGTATTAGCATCAGAGGTAGTTATATATTGTTGATATCTTTGGTACGTTTATAATTAATAAAGAACTCATTGCTTGAGACTAAATATATTGTGATGTGTGCAGAACCGTAAGGTGTGTGTATTATGTAACTTGAAGCCTGCAACAATGAGGGGGATAAAATCGCACGCCATGGTGTTAGCTGCTTCTAATGAAGATCATACCATTGTAAGATCCACAGGCTTTGGATTATCCTTATGGCCACAGGCTTTGCATTATCCTTCTGGCTATGTTTTATTATTGGACTGGACCAATATAAAATAAATTATTGTTGTTTGTTGTTCCTTGTGAGTGTGAAAATTTGAATGCATTGAAGTTTGTGCCTTGAGATTGTTATTATGGCTGTGAATGGATATATATATCTCTCTCACACGCACGCACGACGCGCGCACGCGCGCACCCACACACATGCGCACACACACATGCACATGTGCACACACACGCACACAAACATACACACCCACACACACACCTAATTACACACACACGCACAAGCACACACACATGCTCATGCACACACACACGCATGCTCATGCACACACACACACACGCACACGCACACGCACATGCACACGCACACACACGCACACGCACACGCACACACACACAGAGAGGTTAAAAGTAAACTGTATGTCAGAATCAGGTTGAGAAAGTAGATAAATTGTCAATTGCAAATTCAGTAGGCCAGGATACGCATGATCCAAATTTTAAATCAGTTGATACTATTGTAGCTTCCCGTTGAAATTTATTTAAGGGGCATGATATTGGCGTCTGAGAGCTGCTCTGAAGCCAGGACGTTTAAAGGCTTGTCATGAGTGATCATTTATATGTTGATTTTTCTATTTTCTTGTCAATAAATCCCGTTTGCAAGTAGATTTACTTCTTTTCTTAGTGTGTATTCTGTCCGCTTTAGAAATTTGGACGTCACAGGTAGTTTGAATTAATCTTGATCTTCTATTTATAACTGATTCGTTTGCTGATACCGACATGCATTCTGTTTCAGGTAGAGTTGGTATCTCCACCTGAGGATGCTCCTATTGGGGAAAGGGTGAAATTTCAAGGTTTCGATGGAACACCAGATGAATTGTTGAATCCAAAGAAAAAGTTTGGGAAACTGTTCAACCAGATCTGCACACAACTACTGACCTTGTAGCCTGTTACAAGGGTGTGCCTTTACTACATCAGCTGGTGTATGCAAAGTTTCGTCTATTACTTGTGGATCCATCAAATAGCTGTTTCCACAATAAAAACTTCTAGAGAATTTTCAGTAGCCACAACACGTGTGTGGCTCATGTATGACTGTTCTTCATCCTTCCATCCTTGGTTTTTAGATTATTAGAAATTCATGCAAGATCAAAAGATCAAATAGTCATTTAACATTGGGGATTGCTGTTTTTTTTTTTTTTTTTGAATTTTTTTTTAGAGTTTGAGCTTTTGAAAAATGAGCTCACACACATTGAGGAAATCTATTATGGCCTGATAAAATTCATAATGGACCTTGGGCTAAGGTTGCAGCTTTTCTACCTGATATTTGACTACATTATCATGCAAGTTCCTGTTCAGCAATAAATCAGGGACAGAAGCTTGTGAGGAGATTTTGTTGAAGATTTTCTTATTTGCTCTTCTTAATGGCTGGTATTAGGGTTGTGTAAACTCTTGAGACAAGATGACTGTTATTCCTTAAATAAAGTATATATGAAAAACAAATGCTGAATATCCTTGTTCTATGCTTGGTTCATAATAGAAGATGAGTTATCCATGTAAAGTTATCTTTGCGTAAAGACTAGTGATAAAGTGACGAAGTTCAAATGGTTGGAAGCTTTAATTTCTAGCCTGCTCTCTTAATACATCTGGATTGGTTTGAGATACAATTCATTTTTCTAGTCTATGGCTTTTACCTGCATCTCCTTGAGTAAGAGTATAACTGATTTATGATTGCACAGAGCTACAGATACAATTTGAGATGCTCTCTGCACAGCCATTTTATGCTTAGACCTGCAACTCTTTCCATGAAGTATTCAAGAGAGTTTGTTGTTCTGATATTTAATGCTTGTATCTATGGTGACATTTTGAAAAAAACACAGAAGGTTATTCCTGTGGTAAAAAAAGTACTGTTTTGTGATATACTATACTTTCTTTAGACAATAGATATTGATTGACGAAATTTGTCTCTCGTACTGAAACTAGCCTATTTGGTGGAAAACAAAAATTTCACATTCATCAACTAATTTAAGACTACAAACCTTTGAGTATAATCTTTTAACTTCCAAAATGATTGGAATGTAGCAATATGCTTAGAGAATTTCTTGGACTTGATTTACCTTTCTTGGTTATAATATTTGAATTGTGCTACGGATTAACGTAAATGGAAGGTTATAGATGAATGTAAATCAGGGAGAGGAGCTAGTCTTTGTGCACCCTAAGTTTAAGGGTGCACATAGGCACCATAATATAATATAATTCAAAACAAAAATACCCTTTAATAGGTTATGCTCTCCCCATTATATATATTTCATTTTAGAAGTTAAAATTATGTGGAAGAGATTTTTTTTAATATTTAAATTTGGTTATTTTAAATACAAAGAATTTCAAGGTGGACCATTACTTGAGAATTAAGTCATATATTTTTTCCCACCTATTTGTCATCATTTGATTGGCTAATTGACTTGATGTGACTTATTTTATAGGGCACTTTTTTTTTCAAAATGTAAGTGGGAAAGTGACATGTACTAGCTCTTTAGTTTTTATCTACCCTCACAAGTATTGGTCCATGCTCAACCATTGGCTTGTCTCCCTTATGTTTGAAGACATTGGGTTCCACTAAGAATAGTGGCTAGTACATTCTTAGCATTAGACACCATTACATGTGGCTTGACAATCACTTAGAGGAAGAACTTGTGGCATCATCTTCGATTGTATGGTCTTAAGCCTCTCGAGTGTTATGACTCATTCTATCATATAAAGCAACATCTATTGCAGCGACATTTAATATTATTGCTTGTATGATGTGATTGAGTAATAGTTAGACATTGAATTTATATATCTCTAAATGCTCTTCTGTGTGTATTTAATTTATTTTCTAATGCGGGCAACATATATAAGAAAAAATAAAATTTGAAGTAGATTTTAAGAGGGATTTACTTATATGATTAAACGAGTTACTTAACGTGGTTGCAATTTATAATTGAATGCAAAAAAACATACAAATTATAATGTTTTGATTACTTTACACCCTATGGCATAAATGATTGTTGAACATGGAAAAATTTACATTATAAATTTGAATATAATCAAACACAATAATCTGATTTTGTTGAGGGGCAATACATAAGCGATAGAATAATTTTCTCAAGCAAGAGACTCAAAAGATAATATACATAGGTTGCATGATCTATCTTTGTATCCAAGATGCAATTACATGATCAAAAGAGACACATCATCAAAGGACAAACATAAATTGGAAGTGAAAACAATGCTTAGGACCCCGTGAATGTTGTCGGTATACTAGGACCACTACAAAAGATTGACACCATTTGACTTTACAGAGAACACTTTGAATCCATCCATATCTCTGATCCCTATTTGTCTTCCCTTGCTTTTGTAGAAATCAGCCTCAAATCTTTGCAATATTGTACATAAACCACTAAATGCCTTCTTCATAGACCTAACAAGATGCCTTTAGTGAAAGAAAACCAATAGAAAGGGGTTCACATTTTGGGTTGGATTGCGACAACCACCCCTTGGCTGAGCATTGCCTAAATAGCATTGCTACTAAAAAGCCTCAAACCAATGAAGTTCTTCCATGTGTATTTGTGCCAAATCATGTGAATACAAGTCCAAATGAAATTTTGCCTAGGCCCTCCTTTGGTACAAGCTTGCAAATGTCACGTATAAACAAATTTATTCCTTGAAACTTGAAGTGTGTGTTCAAGTATATATAATCATTAGTAATTGATTAGGTGTTCCTTTTGTAAGGTGAATTCTAATGTTTAAATGCTCTAAATGAATGCGTATATAGTGATCCCATGTTTGAATTAGGGACCCATTGGCGTGCAAATGCTTACTCAACAAGACCCAAAAGGATTAATGAAACTAACACCAAGAGTGCCAATTCCTAGAAAAGAGTAGTCTTCTAGGTACGAGACATTTGAAGAAGGCGACTAGACAAAGTAGGGATCCCGTGATGATTGACAAAGGTGTGAGAGAGAAAAGAAGAGTCTCAAAAGAGTTTGTGACCCAATCAAGTATAGAATGGAAATGAACTACGATAAACACGCCAACAAGTGTCTAAACTGGTGTGAGATCTTCATGTGCAAAGTCATATCAAGAGCATTGTGTAAACAAGACTTGTATCAAATTTGGGTATCTACAAATGTCCCCTTTATAATATAGTTCCTAAATGCAATATGTTGTTTAAAGGGATAAAAAGAAAGGTGTATGTGCATTGTGATTTGCACTTCAAACTTTCATTGCCCCAATGTGCTTGAATGTCCCATACACATATACACAATTGCAAATGTAAGCAAATAGATTATTATCCTAAATTATTAATAGTACTAGCAATTGTATGTGGAGTGTACGATGGAAATGTCGAAGGGATAGGGTCAAGATTTGAAAATTGAGGATGCAAAAAAAGAGGGAGAGGATAAGGGACGATTAAAAAGGGGTTTGAGGGAGGGGAAGGGTATTGTGGTTCACTATATCATTGAACGCATGAGTGTGAATTACATTTAAAGGGGAGAAACCAAAAAATGGAGAAAATCCAAAATATTTAGAAGTAAAAATAATTTATGAAAGGAATTCAACCAAATCTACAAGAAGAAAACATCAACATTTTCATCACAATCACTTTAGTTTTTCAAATGGGTTTTCTACTTGGGAACTTTATAGAGACTTTCACATAAATGGGAATGACGACTCAATCAAATACAGAGCAAAATGGAATTTCAGAATGAAAGCCTGTGGGATTCCACCTCGTTGCATTTGGTCATGCTGCCAAGTGCAAGACCTCCTCCAGAGCTGTTGGAAGCTGCTAATTTGGAAGAATTTGGGGAATTCTGGTCGGCATAAAGAGGCAACCTTTTGGTAAGTAATTTTCTGGACCTTACCAGACCTCCACCGTCAACACGCTTTTTTGTGGTGGAGCAAATGATGACAGAATTGGTGCAAGCTTTGTAGCCGTTTAGCGACGCTAATGGTGCCAGCTTACTCCAAGCTCTGGCCCTCGTTGTCTCCTCAACGGACAATTTTTTTTTTTTTAACGGACTTGGATTTCTGTTGAAATTTGTTAGCTTTCAGCTCCTTTTCGCGCTCCTCGTTAGAACATGAAACCGACGGCTTGAGAATCGGCTTCTTGCCTTGCCGAAGACGCATGTCCTCGAGCTTTATCGGAGGAGTTTTGATTAACCCTAGAGAAAAAAATTCTCATGCCATTTGAGAGACATTTTAGGGAAAGTTTCAGGCTCCTGTGCGAAGCCTGAGAATTGTTAGAGCTGGAGCTCGTCCAGTAACTCGACTGCGAGTCCAGCGAATCCGTTCTCCACGCCTGCAGCTTTTCATTTAGCAGAAAACTCTTTTCATCGCGTGGATTTGACGACGATTTAGTGCAAAGCGACCTCGCATTTGACTTGCTGGTGCACCTGTGAAGTGTGAGAGGGAGGAGGCGACCACCATGGAACAGGTCGTCGATCAGGCAACTGTGGCAAGAGATCGAACTGGAGCTGCTGAAATCGAATTCAAAATCGTCAGAAGATTCAGGGTTCGAATCCCGTAAGCTACTCTCCCACTCAACAACCAACGAATCTGCACCGTTCAAGCTTTCAACGGTGGAGATTGTTTTGATGAACGACCACAAGCTAATTCTCATAGGGACAAACGCCTTCGGCGTGATAATCAAAGTAAACTAGCAATTGCATGTATACAATGCAATGTGAATGCTGAATGGTATATGTTATTTGATTTAGAGGGATAGTTATTACTTTTGTAGTTGATGTTGATAAGGGGTGTGATTGATTTTGTAAGTGTAGAAATATAGATGAAGCATTACATTTAAATGTTCTATCTCTACATTTCAAATTCGTACATATACATTTGCAAATCTTATATCATGAGTGGTAGTTAATTACTTTTGTAGTTGATGTGGATTGTAATTATTTTGGGGAAATTGTGTTAGTGATGCATCGTTGTTTGGTTGGTTTTTTGTTGAAAAAGTCTTTTTGTATTGTCGATAACATGTTGATAAGGGGTGTGATTGATAGTGGAAGTGTAGGAATATAGATGAAACATTACATTGAAAGGTTCTATGTGTACATTTCAAATTTGTTACAAATTCGTACATATACATTTGCAAATCTTATATCATGAGATCTGAACTAAACATGAATACATGAAGTTCTCCGTATTTTTACTGATTTTATATCACGAGCGGTAGCCTTAATATCAGATTTTTGCATAGCTAGATGTTGCAGCTTATCCTGTAGAAAAGCGAAAGAAGTTAAAGAGTTGCCATAAGCAATAAAAAGTGAAATTAAGTGCTTCTAATATTCACACAGTATTTTATGAAAATATCCTTTTAACTAAGAAGAACTTTTAACATCCACGAGGCTAGTTGCACTTTTATTCATCAATCAATATATGAATGTAGGTAAATTCATCTACTCTAAGCTCAAAAATGTGTCTCCATCTACTAATAACACACAACAAAACAATCTAGTTTTCATATTATTTTCAAATGTGAAAAACTGAATAGTAAGGATCTAGAAATACGACAATGGATATGAGGTACACAACTTGTTTAGACTAAGAAAGACATAAGGAATTAAACAAATAGCTAATCAACTAATTAAGATACAAAGTATTTATCTAAAATGATATATAGACTCCAAAGTTAGCATCATGAAGCTTTTCCAAACAACCAAACATGACAAAAAAATTAGCATCATGAAGTTAGTATTTATGTAAATCTATAATTTTTGTAGTTTTTATTGTTTATGAAAACTATTGGGACTGTAAGACAAAGCTTTGACAATAGCAACAACATCCCAGGATGGAATAGCTACTCTAGAAACTGAAAATAAAGAATTTACTACTTAGTTAATATCAAAACCAAAAATTGTTTGCATCTGTTTCGGTTCAAGTAACATTATTGTGCATAATTATAGCTTTGTACCGTTCAAATTATCCAAAGGCATTATGAAACGTCTGTATCTATTGAGATTTTCATTTCTATTGATAATCTTTCTCCCGACACGCAAAAGTTAAATCCACAATCAAGGTCATAAAAAAAAGGAAAGCAAAATTCCAATCCACAATAAACATCATAAATAGAAGTTAGATGCATATAGATCGACCAAAACGATGCCAACACAACAAATAAATCATTATAAAAGACTAAATTTAATACTAAAATAACATAGCAAAATAGGAATTCAAGTAGTTAATCCATAAGTAAATTATTGGGCGAGATAAAACAATTATATGTAACATAGATTAAACATGATCAACAGAATGAAAAATCCTAGAGGGTGAAAAACACAAAGTCATTGTTAACATTGAGCAAAGTCTATGTGACACGACCCGTTTTGCTTAATAAGAACTATCAAAGATAAATTTTATATGCATGTGTTTGAGCTAGGCCATGACCAACAAATTTCTACAAATAATTTAACACTAATAGAAGAGAGTAAAATGAACTCACTAATAGCTAGCATGAAGTCCATTTACAAGGTATGTATGCCACCGAGGGGAGCTCCCCTACACATATTTCCTATGAATTTAGAAAGGTTTATGTACATTCACAAGGTATGTATGTTTGCTTATCTCAACTGCTCAAAATTATTAGCAATGAAAGAACACAATTCATAGCTGTCTCTACCTTTGTTTGAATGTTTATTGGAATTCTTTAAACACAATAGAGGATGAAACACATTTTCTTCTAAAACTGTTAAATTTGAAACTCACTCAAACAGGGACAAAACACATTTAAAAAAAGCCACTTTACTATACAATTACACAAATGGTTTCAGTGATACATAAAATATTAAAGTTATGAGATAAAAATAATTATTATATATAGATTTGGCATAAGGGATATTAAAAGTGATCTCATCTCATTTTTTACATGAAGATAGATTATCTTCAATAATTTCTAAAAAGATTAAATCCAGTGAAATTTATTTGAACATGATCTTGAAGTTGAGATTCAGTGGCATTTATTGTTCAAATAATATTTAAGAATCAATAAAGCCTGGGAACCGTTAACAATTTAAACAACTACAAAAATAACCTTCGGTGTTTGAATCAGACAGTAAAAACAAGTTGTAGAAAAAAAAAAAGTGTATTTCTTCTTGAACTCTCAAAAAGATGACGTTTCATAGAATTGCGAGGAAATAAATCCTACACACCATAGATATATACCTTGCATTCACCATGCAAGTGCTAAATATACCCTGCATTCACCATGCAAGGTTAAAACTAAAAACAAACTGCTAAAACAACCATTAAAAGTTAAACTGTCACCACACTCGTCAAAACCGTCATATTGACAATACTAATTTTCTATTAAATGTACAAAGCTTTGGATGGAAACAACTATAAATTGCATGGTTATTTCTAAGCATTTTAAAATTGTAGGTATTTGTGTGCAGATGAAGACATTATAAATGTGTTGTTGTTGGTTAACATAAAGAAACATGCAACAATAAAAGGCAAAATCGAACATGTATGTTGAAAAGTGTATTTGTGTGCAGATGAGGACATTAAAAATGTGGTGTTGTTGGTTAACATAAAGGAACGAGCTACAATAAAAAGGAAAAATCAAACATTTATGTTGAAACGTGTAATTATGTAATTGAAGATATATAGAGCAACCACTTCATTTAAAGGTTTTGTCTCTTCATTTCAAACTTGTTACAAAGTCGTACATATACATTTTTAAATCTCATATCATGAGTGGTATCGTTTTGTGGACTATTTTATTTGAAATCGTCTAGGATAGAAGAAGTGTTGAGTAATGTAGTAGCGGAGGAGCTATCAAAGTAGAGTGTAGTATTTACGATGGGTTGAGTGATAATAGTCTTGCTTCCTCCTTTCTTCTTGCTCCAAGTGTTGCTACGTGTGCCATTTTTGAGTACCTTTCGAATGAAAAAGGAGGTGTAATGCACAAATTTGTAAGCGAGGCAACTCTGGAGAAAGTGTGAATGTCAGACCCTGCCTTTCATTGGTTCCAATGTCGATAGTTGCTCTATGCATAAGTCCCTAGGACTTGTGGATAGTTAATGCCAAGCCATTTTAAGCGAAATTGTCTTTGATTCCCTCTCGAAATAGGGGGTATCGAATATGTAACGGTTGGAGGGATCCCAACATGGGCCGTTGTATCTATCAAATTTGACAACAACAAATAAAGGTAATGTTGGTGGTGGCATTGATGCGTCGTAGACAATGTCGATGATTGTTCCTGTAGCACCATTTATGAGTCCAATGTCAACCCATAAATTTGTAATAAGCATGATTTTTTGTTGTTTGCACAACAGAACTTTGTGCTCCAACTGATCATCATCAGGATTTCTTGGTCCATCCGCTGTTACTTTCAGCAATGGATTGGGTGATCGGAACGTTCAATGCCTTCAACATCTGAAGGTTGTGGGAGTCCACGAGGTCATTTTTGCAAACAAATGTGGTGCATCCTTAAAAATTTTGAGCTCTTGCTAAGTTAGGTGTGTGTCTGTGCGAGACATTAGGAGTTCCTAGTCCTCAATAAGAGGGGTTGAATCTCGCATGTTGAGCAAGTAAATTACGAATGAAACTTGTGCATCGGTTGTTCCTTGTTGCCGAAATATAGTTTGTAATGTAATGGAAGAATGAAATCCCTTCCAAAGGGTGGCTCCATAGGATTTACTTGCATAAAGAGGATTGTCCATAACCGGTGGTAATTTCCCGAGGTCGCGAGGAGGATGACTGATCTGTTTCCAAATTCAGATGTTTTTGAGTGTGGGAAAGCCTCGCGTAGCCTACTGTCAATTTTTCCTAGCAACTTTGGGCCGATGAAACTCATTTCATCAATAAGAACATATTCTATATGTTTAATGACTCTTGAAAAGATGATAATGCTTGGCCTTCAAGGGGTTTTAATTCTTTGATTGGAATACGAGAGGGCTGCATGGATTGTGGGTGCGGAGATGTTGAATCTTTGAAACACTAGTAGGGCGAGCGAAGGAGTGCGAGGGAGATGTGGTTGATGCTGCTGTAAATGAATTCTAGATTTTATTTATCAGAAATGATTTTCTGTGCGCATTGTTCCTTGAATTATCAATCTTAATGGAGGTAGAAGTGTTTTGTTTGTTGAATGGTGTAGTATGGTATCAAGAGCTAGTTGTTGTTCTAAAGAAAAGGTAGTGTGGTAGATGGTGGTGTGGCTTGTATGTTGGTGTTATTTGTGTCTGCCTTTTCTCTCTCGATGAATGATGAACCAGTTATCTACAAATCATGTGGAACGCCATGTATGTTCCAATTATTGTGTATGTCAAAATCTTGTTTCCCCAACATTTCAAGATTGTTAAGACCCGTGTTGTTTCCCTAGATGAAGTTGTGCGAAGACTTGCCATTCTTGCAATGGTTCGTGTTGAATACTACATTCGGCCTCTGAGTCAAAACTAACATCTGTTTCATGTCTTGTGTCTGTGGTAGTGCGTAAAACATGCCATGGTCTGTAGTTGTGTTTGAACATGTCCCAAGTGTTGTTGATGTCATGTGGGCTTGAGCCAAATTCGAGAGGCAATATTTTTGAAAGGCTTGTATAAAAGGAGTTCTGACCAATAGAAAAGGTCATATGACGTTGAATCCTAAGTTGGGACATCCACAAATCTCGGGTGGACCCGAACAATTGCTTTAGTCGACCGCAGTTTCCATTTATCTCCTTTACGGTTCTGTTGTAGCTCCAATCTCGAGCAACCTGAATAAGTGGTAGGTGTTCCATGGTTGTAGGGTGAACTCTATATGCATCCAAGAAAGTGGTTGTTTCTTGTACATCGGCGTCACTTTCAACGACACGTCTCAAGATTTTTTTGCCAACATTTAATGATACAAATGAACGACTACACATAACAAGTGGCAATTTTTGCAAAGCATGTGGCATGTTTCTTGTGCGCTTATGTCATGTTCAACAATGCTCTCTCTGTGAGCATTTTTGAATCACAATGTGTGCTAGTGAATCCACATCAACATCTCTTGAAAATATGGATAGCATTTGGTGATAGGTTTTAACGTTGTTATGCTTTTGAAGCATATTTTGCAATATACTTCAGAACTGCATGACGGAAAGTACCGGTTGGCAATCAACATTTTCTCTCCATATGGATATCATAGTTTGATTGTGTATGTTTAGTCTATCATCATTTCTCGAAGGGAGGTACTTAATTTTCCCATCACTTTCAATGAGCAAGGATGAAGTAGGTTACGTGGCCCATGGTGCATTGTACCTGCACTGCATTGTGATTGCTTTCTACGCAGCATGTCTATTTTGAACATTTTGTGTGGCGTTGAACATGATTAAGCAATTCTTCAAGGTCTGCATGTGGGGAGGAGGATAGTATTTGTGTTGTATCTAGCAAACAAGGGTCATCTAGCAGTGACCTGCGAACAAAATCCAAGCGGTTGCAAGTCGAGACGGGGGTTCTAAGGAAGACACGAACTTATCAAAGTATTGTTTTGTTGCCTCAATAATAGTTGTATCCTCCTAGTCCATTGCGTCAACTTTAGGTGCATTCTCGAGCCACAATAAACCGTGGACGTGTGCGGAGCCTCTATGTTGCCATTCATACCTGCGAGATGAGAGAACATAAATATTAGCTATGTAGTCTGGAAAAAACTTATTAAATAATAGATTTTATTACTGTACCAATAGTCTACTGCTCCAAGTTCCTTCTGCAATATTTCTTCACGAAATATTGTGAATCTGTGATGTAGGTATGTTGATACTTGATGAGGGTTTGAGACAATGTTAAGTGTTCTCCAATGTTGTGTGGCTCGAGGATCAGTAGGGCATTCACCATACATAATATTGTGGAGATTTGGCCATTTAGTGTCTGCAACACTTAGAGTGAAGAATAAGGTTGGTGTCCCTAATTGTTCCACCATATCTGAAAGCTCGCTCCTACTTTTTGCCCAGAATGAACGCGTCCCTCGAAGGCTCGATCCAAACCGCATTAAACTATCTGGGAGGTTATCTTTGGGGCATTCCAATAGTTGTCTTTGCAGATCTCCAATTGTTGTAGGGATTCTGATTCGATGTTTTGTTTCATGAAAACTGCAGCTGTGGACTGACTTTTGTGCCGCATTATGAGGTTTAGAAGGAAGTAGTGAAATCGTGGGTGTGAACGAAATGACCATCATGGTAGCGCATCAAATGAAGAGCATATTCATGCATTGGAACTTCTTTTATGTGGGGTTGTTGCCACATTGCTTTGCCAACCGGAAACAAAGTTGGGAAGGCCATTGAGAACATGCCCTCTGTATTGTATTCATTTATAGGTGAGAGGCCAAGCTCTGGCCATGGCATGGTAAATGGGGTGTTACCATCGTGGTTGAGCAAGAACTGTTTGATTTCCTCTTCTTTTCTTGAATTGTGGGGTGTTGGCACAAAAGACGATGAGTGTTCATATGTTTTGTCAGAGTCAGTGGAAACATCAATACCATGAGTGTAGAGGCAGTTTGCATTTGGGGAAATTCCATTGTGGCTGTGTTAAGAGACGAGGAAACATTTGATGACTCAGATGGTAGGGAGGAAAGGGCGTCATGGTCAATTAAGACATCTTTGTAGTATGGATCGTGTTGGATTTTATATTGCAAGGCTGCCCAAACACGAGATCTACTGACGTAGAAATCATACTTTTGTAAATTATATCCTTCCCTTTGTATGAGTACTATGTCCAAATCTCCAAGGTGGTGTGGTAGGTACTTTGCTATTGAAGTAATGTTTTGCATGGGAAACTTATGGTGTGTCCTGAGTATTTGTATTGTCCTCCACGTACTTGGGTGACCTGTAGTAATGGATTGACCCATGCGATAAGCATCTCCTCTATTTGGGTTAAAGACGCAAGAACGGTTGGTTGTTTTTTTTCAAGGGTCCATGTTGTTCCACGAAGAGAAGTGATGGATGGCCATGTTTTTCAGATTTGCATCTGCTACAGGAGGGAAAGCCTTCAAAGGAAATTGTTTTAATTCCAGGGTAATTTTCCAAACAGATTGAGCAAGTTTGGATTTTTCCAACAAATCTATTCTTTTGCGAAACCGGCATTGGGCTTCAATAGTCTGCGACGAGTGCGGCAATATAGGAAGTCTATGTGTATGGGGAGGGGTGGCGTGTTTTGGTTGGGTGGATTGTGGATTGCAAGGTGGTAAGCAGACAAAAGGAAAGGATGAATTGGTTGTACATGTGCGAGGAACTGAAGCAAAGTTGGTACTTGAGACACTTTCTTGTGGTGGCACAAGAAAATGGGGAGGCATGGCAGTAGTTAGCAAATATGGGTTCATACGGAAGGAATTTGTATGGGCGTGCAAATTTGTTTCCATGGAAGTTACTTGTGAATGTTGGCTGGAAATCCTTCAGTAGTTGTATTTGTTGGTAAGTTTTGAATGATAGGGAATGGTAGGTTGTTGGTCGATGTAAGTTGACAGATATTTGAGATTTCCATTGTTCTACGCTCTAGGTGATGACGTCTTGCTCAGAATTTATGTGAACTTTATTTTTTGCGTAGTTCTCTCTTCGTCGTGCTCATTTTGTAGGAGTTGACATGATTGTGAAGTGACACACCTATGGAGAACCACCTGTTGGGAAAAAATGTTTCGGTCAGTAATGAATGTTACATTATACAATAAACTATATACAATTGTAGTGCATGTGGAGTTCAAATGGGAACTACGTGTAAGAGGTATCATTTGAGGATTAAAATTTTGCATTTGTTGCTTAAGGAAATTAATATTAATTATATGGATCCAATAATATACAATGATGCAAATACGTACATAATATAAGTGCAAGTAATTATCATTTATTTTCTTAAAAGATCTTTCAATCCAAATAGTAGTAGGAGGCAATAGTATGTCAGAATCAATAAACTATATACATTTGAAATGCATGTGGAGTTCTAATGGGAACTAATCATAAGAGGTAACAATTTGAGGATAAAAACTTTTATGTGTTGCCTAAGGAAAATATTTTTGTTAAATGGAAAGTTACAATACGTTCTAATACTATACAAGGATGAAAATACGTACATAATAAAAGTGCAAGTTAAATGCATTTATTTTCTTAAAATTACTTACAATCCACATAGTAGTAGGTGACAATAGTATGTCAATTTATAAGGAACTACAAAAGTTTTCTTTTGAAGCATGGGAAAAGGGTGAAACATAGATATGAAATATGCAACATAGCGGTGATAGTTCAAAGTATAGAATGGGATGGGTGAGGGTGTAAAGTTTGAAGGGATGGATACATTAGAAGTATTTGTGTAAAGAAGGTTATGGAGGAGTTGCACTGTTATCCACTTTCTTAGAACTGAGGATGACACATTTCAATCTGTTGTTTCCGCAATATGTCTCTTTTTTAGGGAAAGTGTGAAGCAATATTCATTGCCGATGACATTGCTTGTAATTTCACTGGTCGCATCTTCATCTATAGACAATAGGTGGAGATCGCTAGCTTCAACACCCATGATTGACTCAGCTTGTCTCATCAAAAGTAATAACTGAATGGAGTTCTCCTGTTGGGTCCTTTAGATCGATCCTGAGTGCATATCTATAATCATAGTTATGAACTTGTACGTTGCAACTCGAGCAGAACCATGAACCATTACCATTCTCTCTCACCTTTTTCTTGCATTTTTTCACCTTTTTGAAGAGGACATGCCTTGTAAAAAAAGTTGTCCATGTTGATATTTGTGATTTCTGCAGAAACCATGGCCCATTCATTTCTCTCTGTGTTCCCCATATGTAGTACCTCCGAAATCGTTGTTACAGAGGTCAAGCTCTTTGGAGGGCCCATAAATTGGCTTGTGATAGAGGGTGACTGGAAGGGAGTAGTCATGAAATCTACCCAGTTATGAAGTGTATTGGTTTATGAAATTAGAGGGTTGACGTAACATTTGGTACTTGAAATAGTGTCGATTGAGTTCCCATTAAAACTAGAGATGCGAGCAACTTTCAAGGCAAGGACCGGAAGTGGCGGTATAGAAAGCATGTCTTCAAGTTCATTGCTTATATCATCTAAGTGTTGTCCCCACAATGTGACACTTACACTGAATCCCGACATGTCCTTTAATTGTAGTGTTCTTCTCTTTGTTTCAAACTTGTCATGTATGATGAATTGTTGAGCATGGTGACATCGTAACAACAATGCCAATCAAATCAACTGTAGAACCTTCAACGCTTGCAGGTAAGTCCTTGATTTTGGTGAAGTGAAAGTGATGGGAAGGTATTGTATCCTCATTTTTTATGAGTGGAGATATGGTTGAGGAAGGTTGTAGGAAAATCTCCAAAGCATTGTTCAAATGGTTGTAACATAGCTTTGCATCAGCAATCCTCACAATCCTCCCATTGGAAATTGTATATAGCTTCCCATTTTCAATCTGCTCATAGAATGCTTCGCGGCCTCATTGAAACAGGTGATGTGGATTTCCCCTCCTTCCGATCCACAAAATCAAACCCAAACACGGAACCATCTCCCCTTGCATTGTGATATTGGCGAAGGGTTGTTTTTGCTAGGGCACGACCCTCTACGGACCACATGTGCATAGATGTATTCAATCCACTTATTTTAGTTGGTGTTCTTGCAAAATATTTGTTAACCTGATTGGCACTTGCATCTGTTTGAGGAAACTGACTGTCTTGGAGAGCATTTGTTGGTAGTCGGGTTGGAGCACCGATTATCAAATGTTTTTGACAACAACATCCATTTCAATGATAAGAACAATCCTGCAGTGGAAAAGAAAATCATGATAGAATTAGAATTGAGCAACGGATGAAAAAAACATAAAGAAATTATAATTAATATAGGGAGTTTATATACATTGGTAATCAAGTAGGAGATGAAGCTTACATTCACTTTTGATCATTCTAACGAGGATTTGTGTAAGCACACAATGGAGCCTTCTTGTATTGATTTTTAGTTACACGGGTTACAAATTTGGAGGGTAGAAGTGTTGTCTGAAAATGTATCCCATCTGAAAGGTCAACACGATGTTGGGCAGCCGTGTTGAGAATGGACCTTAGGGAGGACAAGTGCAATATCTGAAATGTGGGGTCAACAATGGAACCGCCCTCAATCAATTGAGAAATGCCTTCGTGTGTCAAATTTATTTCCATGGCAACTAAAAGATGCTTGAGATAGTGGGAGTTCTGCAAATGTATGGTGGAAAATGTAAACTTGTAGTGCAGTCAAAGATGAAATGAAGGATGTGTTCTGGAAAGCATGCATTTGTAAGCAATGAGAACCTTTAAATTTTGATTCCTTTTTCATTTATATTTTCTAAAAATCGCAAACATGAGGTCTAACCCTTTAACAATTCAATATGCAAAAAGTGATATAATGTACAAAGCTTTGCATGAAAATAACTAAAATTTGCATGATTCTTTCTCGCATTTTAAAACTATATGTATTTGTGTGCAGATATAATGAGGAACACATCAAAAATGCGTTGTTGTTGGTTTACATAAAAAAGTGAGCAATTGTATAAAGGAAAGACATAATGAAGAACACATTAAAAATGCATTGTTGTTGGTTTACATAAAGTAGCTTGCAATTGTATAAAGGAAAAATTGAACATGTTTGTTGAAAAGTTAGATTTTGTGTTCCATATGTTCCACGCAATATATACATGCATTTATTTGAAACGAATTACAGATTATTATGTTAAGCAAATAGATTGGAAAACAATAAGAACAATATGTACACTTGAAGTGAGAAAACTATAGGTATTTGTATGGAGACACAATGATAAAGAAATTAGGAATGCATAGTTGTTGGATAACAAAAATGAACATGTGTTTGATAAGTTTGATTCTTTGTCGGATATATACTGCCACAATACATACATGGAATTATTTGGAACGAGTTACAATTTGTTTTGAAAACACTTATAGACAAACACTTATAAACTAACCACTACAAGCTATTTTTTAAAATCAATTTTTTTGCTTTTTGCTTGTGTAATTTTCTTTGCACGTTTCTTGTATTTTTGTCTAGTTGCAGATGCCTCGATTGGAATTCCCATTCTCCTCAATTTGTGGGGTGGTTCATATTTCAGTGCATCTTTGTTAGAATCATAAATCAAGCAGAAGCCTCGTGAATGATCTCCAATCAGTTTGGATTTTGGAGAGAAAAATTGGGGATGTTGGCATCAGGTGCAGGCGATCTTTGATCATTTGGCTATCACTGTTTTAGGTGGTTTTGGTTTCCTACAATGCAAAACATTAACAACACATTGAAGATGTTTAAAATCTTCTTCCCTCTGCAAGCGAGGCGTAGTTAATGTCAGCCCCATTGTAGGGAGGGGAATTGTGTTTCTAGTCTGCATCATATTAAATTGGAGAGGGAAAAGAAATATGTTAGTTATAGAAGTTGTTTTTAGGTATGACGGGCAACTTAAAAATCCTTGTCAATGATCAGTCTAACGTCCAACTTGGGATGCTTTGAAATGGCCTCATTGGGGAACAAGCCCCTCAGCACATAACGAATCCTATCATTGATGAAGGCACATGCCCCCACATGTCACTTTGGAAAAGGATTGGAGTCTAAATATAAATGTAACAATCAAAAGAAAATAACATGAAAGTACTCTACAATAATTTTTTAATCCATAGCATGCAATAAACAAAACAAATGAATAAATACTTCAATCAATATTGAAACCCACCTGAGGTTCGTTTAGAGACGACACTCTTTTCTTTACCGCGGGAGAATGAGAATCACAAATACCCTACAAAAAAGTGAAAAAAGAAGTTAATAAAACTAAATCTCCTCCATTACATGATGGGAACTAAACTTGAATTCTGGAATCATTCTACATCAGTATAATATATGTGGTTCATGGATATACATACTTCAAACATGTAGTTAAGAGTCAAAACCCAAATCAAATTCCATGAATACTCTTTTCCAAATACAGACATTATATTAAAACTATTTCCAAACAAAATACATAGTTTCTGCTTTTATGTATATAACTTACCCGCAATAGATTATTTTAATATTTAATTTGGAGAGAGTGGATTGCTATTTATGAGTTTCAAATTTGACGATGAACTTGTCAAGCTTGTAGTCCAAGATGTTTTCAAGCCCTTAGAACAAAAGGTAATGAAGTTCGGCCCAAGCCCTCATAAGAGGATTCCTCAAAAGCAATACTCCAAGAGATCATAAATGAGCTCCTTAGAATTTCAAAGTGTCTTCATCGATATGGAAGAGCACATGCATAAAGTTATTAAGATGCTCAATATAGATTTTGATGCCAATGTCCTCACTATTTGCATTTATGGCAAGGGTGGAGTGGGAAAAACATCCCTAGCAAAAGCCATCCACAATCACATTTACCTCAAATAATTTGATGCTACCAATTTTGTATATGATGTTTGTCATAAAACCTAGCATACTAATGGTGTAACTAAGATGCATCGGTAGATATTGAAAGACCTAGTAAAGTTCAAGGGTAAAGTTAATGACAAAGCTCATGAAAATATATTAATGAAGGGACATTTGAGGTCCATTAAGGCCTTTGTATTATTGAATAAAATATTTCATTCAGCTGCAAAATATGACACCTACACGAACTTCAGGGAAAAGTCTTCCAAACTCACATAACACCCACATGAATCTAAAAATACCAAGAAAACATGGCAAATATACTTTAATGTGAAAAATAACACAAAACAGAGAAGCCTACATCTAGTTGAACAAACTCGATATATTAGAACAAAAGGTGACAGGAAAGGGCACCAACATAAATATGAAAACCCCTTACCAACATATGAAGGAAAATATTAATGTAATTACTTTCCCTAATATCCAACCTTCTTCAATCATGCCCACAATAAAAAAATGCATTAAGTCTTGTTGTATATATCTCCCCGGGTTGGAGGCGCACATCGAAAATATTGACACGCACGGGTGTAAGTTGAGGCGCACATTGGTCGTAGGTTGAGCGCGCATTAGAAGGTGTCAACAAAAAAAAAGTTGCAATTTCAAGCGTAGGTTGGAGGCACACATCGAAAATGCTTTGACATGGAAAAATTCGCACTGAAGGCACGGGTTGGAGGTGCACATTAGAATGTGTCGACATGAAAAAAAGTTGCGCCCACAAAATATGAGTTGGAGGCGCACATCGAAAATGTTGACACGCCAAAGTTGCGCCTAAGCGCGCAGGTTGGAGGTGCACATCAGAAGATGCCGACATGGAAAAAGTCGTGCCCTAGCGCAGGTTGGAGGCACACATTAGAAGGTGTCGACATGAAAAAAGTCGCGCCTTGGCGCAGGTTGGAGGCGCACATCAGAAAATGTCGACATGCAAAAAGTTGCGCCCTGGCGCAGGTTGGAGGCGCACATCAGAAGGTGTCGACATGACATTTTCAGCACCTATTGCACACTTAAGAGTATGTTGACATGAGTATGGATGTGCCGAGGTGCATCTTCACAAGGTGCATCTTCAGGAGGTGCAACATTTTGAGCGTTGACACCCGAACCTGACAGAAAGCAAACCCTGACGCTAGATATTCAAATGGCCATAAATTTTCACAGGGATCTCGAATTCATGCAAGGTTGAACTTTTCAAAAAGATTACAAGGTCCTCTGTCAATTACAAGGTTGGATATCTTTAATTACGTGAGAACAATTTCTTCAAAATGCAAAATACTGAGTTCACCATTTTTGGGTTTCTTTAGGTTCTCACCTACCGCCATAATGAGATGAACTAAATACAACCTCGAGGTGGTTGCGGTAGATTTGGAATTCCTATCTCTTCCCTCTCTCATTCTTCCTGTAAATTGTAAGGAGGGGCTTCTTTCTAAAGGTTGGACATTCTTGTTTTGCCCCCCTTCTTCTCTTTGTGAGCAAATTTGTGGAGTTTCAAACCTCCCATCTAAAATGTAATGCAACTTTGCCTCTTGGCATTTTGTAGTGTATTGTATCAATCTTTGGAGCAAATAATGCATGTCTGTGGATGATTCTCAACCCTCTCTGTGTTCATCTGCATCCTCCTGATCTTTCACTACAAATTTGGTTATCTCATGCATGATCTTGCATTGCATTTTAATGGTTTGTGTTTAAACAAGATAGGCGTTCTTCATTCCTCGATGCATCACCTTTGTTATTTTAGGTTTATTTTCATGCATCTTCTTACCCTTTCTCCTTGGCATGTTGGATTAGGTTTTTGAGTAAACCCTCTACATTTTTATGTGTGCATCTCGAATAAAGGAATAGGAACGGCCTTCATCTAGTTGAGAGCTTTCCGATTCGCAAGGTCCCACACTTGGGAAAATCTCCATGTTATGCAATCGCATATGAGAGTCTTAACCCATCGAGTTACAAACATTCGGGGTGTTGTGATTCGCCATCAAAAGTCTAGCACCAAAGTATAGTATAGTGATTCACGGATTTACTGTGCTGAAAATGTCAAAAATACGCAGTTTACAGGGGTGTCTACTTTTCAAGTAACTGTTGGTATACTTTTCAATGAATGGTTGATATTGCCATTATGTGTTATCATGATAAATTATTTCACTATATAATGTACCAGTATTGTGTGTCAAGAGGGTCCCTTTAGCTCACGAACAGGAGTTAGCAAAACTTAGCAGGGGTTGCTACGATCACAACCTGTATTGAGTGATCATATAAATATTTGCATGACAACATATGCTGGATGGATTTGTGTTTTCCTTTGTTGGGCTTGCAATAATTGTGAGCCTTATGTGTTTTTGTTGTAAGCAGTTTTTTAATGAGTTTTCTTAAGATTGAAGCAAGCTACTCTGCCAATGAGTTTTTCAACTCCACCTGCAATGTGGTTCATAGTCAGGATTCAACATCAACATACAATCCACGTTATTTTAGGCCGGCAATATTCAATTATCAGATAACAAATCCTAAGCTCAATTATCACAAATTCTATATTTTAGAATCTTTCAAATTTCACATAAAAGCCAGGCAACAATATGGTAGAAAAACATTGTAGGTTTTGTAAGCTGGAAAATCACATTACTAATAGTTCTGCATGAAATTAATCCATAGTTTTTGAAAACGTACTAAGCACAAGAAGAATAAATATATGAAAGAGAAGATTCTTTGGTAAAGGTGTGAGTACCTATAAGGAATGTGGGATTGTTTCTTCTGCAATGCACTAATAACGTCTGAGAAAAAATAATTTTGTCCCTATAAACCCACAAATTCAATGATAAAGTTACCAATCCACTCCTAATCGACTGTATATGGAGCGAAATTAAACCATGTAGTTTTAGCTATCAACGTGCAGTGTGCACACTAAATTTTAGAAGACCGCAAAAACCACCAAAAGAAATTAATTACACAAACAAACGCCATTTGCCTCTGTGAAATACACATATTTATTTCACAGATTTGAATGGAACAAGTTGATTGGTATGATAAAATGGGGATTTCATAATATGATAGATTTCACTTGTACCAATGCCTGGAGCGGTGGAAGAGTATATTTGGTGTGCTGGATTTTGAGATCATGTGCCCACCACTAATGAATACCATCTGAAGAATTTTTTGGCCCAAACACTAGTGTCTGTAGTGTCTCCAGTTTGAAATAAAATGACAATAAGTTTCAGAGTTGAGCTTTTCCAGCTTTCCAAAATTTTCAATTTCATGATCTCAATAAAACTGAGAATGAGACCATCAAACTGAAAATTTAGAAATATTTTATTTCATTTCTAGTTTAAATTTTTGAAGTTTCCTGACCCACAGTTAATAGCATAAAAAGTTGTCTATTTTAAGACCTGGGGTTTCAACCTAGGGTTTGCTGCAACAGCCAGCTACAATTTGGTTCACAACAGGGACCAACCAATTCAGGAATGGCAGAGAGAAGGAAAACACGTTTTGTTAAAGAAAGTTCGACCTAAATTTTGGAACTGTTGTTTTGTCTAAAAATTCAAAAGCCAAAATTACCGATCCATTTTTATTTTTCATTTGTTTAGAGAGGCTTCGCATTGCCTTGAAAAATGTCATCATGAAACATGTGGGGCGATGAATGTGAGTTACCCGTTTTGGATTCAAGAACTAGACTGCAGACAACTTGGGTTTCAGATCACATGCAAAGGGGAGAATTCTACTGGTGAGCTCGCTCTGTTTCTTCCTGCCTCTGTAGAAGACAATACTACACGTTATAATAATACTTGGTATAAAGATGTTGATTTCAAGATTATGAAGATCAATTATACAGGTGGTTATGTTGTTATAGATTCAACATCTCTTAAATCCAACTTGTGTAGCCCAACTGAGAATGCAAAAAGTTGTTTCAGCTACCACCAGAGGGACCGTTCACTATTTCCAAGTCCAATAAATTTATTGCCGTTGGCTGCTATGTATTTGGTAGTATCAGCTATGGTGATTGGGGTGAAATAAGATGTGAATCTGGATGTGTATCTCAAAGAAATCCACCATACTGCAAAAATGGTTGCTGTGAAATTGTCCTTGAAGATGACTCCAAGTGGGTAAGTTTCACGGGTGGAAGTCTGCCACTGCCTCCTAATCACAATATTACAGGCAACAACGATTGTGGTTTCTCAACCATATTTGACCCGGCTAATTTCATGGGGGATTATTATGGTCTCAGGCTTAACTATTTTGAGAATTGTGCAACAATTTAGCTGTATAGATAAGGTCAAATTGAACCAAGATCTTCACAAGAATTTTTTAATATACATGCGAAATAAAACAATGTTGAGAAAACCATTACAAACAACTAACTCTCCCCAAAAACGAAAAAGAAGAAAAACATAATGCATTCAGGCACCTGGTATATAATCTTCCTGTGCTTCTGGCTCAATGCTACAGCGATCGGTGAAACCTTTGAAGAAAATGGAGGTCAAATCTATGGATTGAAGATCTGCTGTGCAGATGAAATAAAAACCCAAATTGGAGAACCTGAAGAATGAAATTATAGTATTAGAGACCAGTATTTAAAGGTTAATGCATGTAAAAGCTATTAAAAAAATTAAAAATAGCAAAAGTAAAATTGTTAAAAAAAGCAAAATTGTTAAAAATAGCAAAACCGTCATTTAAACCATCAAATTTGACACAGTCCCATGAATGTCCACAAAGCCTTTTCCCATAGGGGTAACACCTTCGGCGTAATTAGTGGTCACTCCGAGAGGAGCAAGATTATGTCGTGAATGTGTCATTAGGAGTTGGAGTGTAATGCAAGGTACCAGTTTGCTGTTTGTAATTTTGTAAAGTTGATTTTAGTGTAGTGTGGAAGATGATGATGATTGAGTTATGTGGCAGCAAGTTTTTGTTATTTAGTAGCAATTTTGTTGTTGTATATTAGTCTTTTACATCAAATACCAATCTTCTTCAAGCTCAAAATTTTGAGATTTGATAAATTCTAATAGTTGGTATGCTATACCATGCATGGGATTTTGTATAACTATACATAGGTTTCTCTGATGTTTCATACTATGATATTTAGATTGAGATTATAAAACTGCACACGTGTTATTTCTTCTACATACTAAGTTGATAGCATATTGTATGGTAATTTATGGAAATGGGAAGCAAGTTAAATGGAGACTTGTAACTTGTGTGGCTAGGTATTGTAGTTTTATGTTAATTGTACAATGTGGAAAACAGAAATCATTTTTTTTTCCCAAGTTTACACTTGTAATGCTGAATACGTATCCCAAATATATTGTTGTCCTTTAAACATGGGGTCATTTTGTGCATATGCTGCCACCAATGTATCCACAACTAAAGAAGACAAAAATCCCATTTCGAGGAGGCATTTTATAGGTAGATCTTGTGCTTATGGATACAGAAAAAATAGATGCACAATTCCCCCTGTTGCTTCATCTTCTGTTTTCATAAAAATGCTCCTAAATGCGTTTGCAGGGAAAATTTTAGAAAATTTGTCTTTCATATCTTGCACAGAAAGGAAGCCTATTTTAACTGGTTATCAGCAAGTCTCATCTACCAAAAATAGACCTTTCCCTATCATCATCCTGTGCATATTGAGAAATCCTTGTATTACAAGAAACCACAATTGGTTGAGACATTCTGTCAAACACTTGGCGGCCCATGAGGCCAATACTCTTACGCTGGCCAGGGTTTCCTGGATTTTATGTTGACTAATCATTTATTTTTCCCTCTATTTTAATCTTGACCAACATTTATTGTTATTATTATATGCATATTTAATTGGTTTT
This sequence comes from Taxus wallichiana var. yunnanensis, assembly GCA_018340775.1. Lineage (NCBI taxonomy): Eukaryota > Viridiplantae > Streptophyta > Pinopsida > Cupressales > Taxaceae > Taxus > Taxus wallichiana. Next base: position 785,828,833 of record CM031238.1, read on the forward strand.
GTAAAACTTAAGTAATTTCTTTCCCCTGTATTTTATATCCGTACATGTGGAATGTTTGTTTCGTAAACGTGTATTCATTTGACTGCTGCAAAAACTGAAACTGCCCTAAACTCATACGAGGGAAACAACCCCAACAGTAAATTCACTTGTTTATATAAAAATAAATTGTTCATTTTTTCTTTAATTGTCTTGGTTTTAGATTTGATGTACCAGTTTGTCAAGTTTTGGCTGTGTATCACCCCATATGAAAAATAACATATATGCGGAAGGCTACAATAGACGAATTGACTCTTAGGTATTGTCAAATAGGAAAACTGCTATGTCTGATGTAATATGCAAACTACAAGTGAGGCCATTAAACAGAGACATAACAACAGTAGAGTACAACACCTACACGCAACAACTGCAAGAGATAATTTGATTGAATTGAGGAATGTGATAACAAAGACCCTCAACCATATCAAATGTCTCAGCTTAAGGGGTAAATCATGCAAATGGGGAAAAACGGTAACAGAATCATAGTAGACCATAGAAACCACAGGCAACAGATCATCGACATGCTGAGCTAAAAGAAGGCTTTCATTACAAAGCTTTGAGTGTAAATCCACAAGAGACAAATTAAGTGTTGAAGTTGGATAATATATTTTGTGTTGAAATTGGGCAATAGTCAGCATATCAGAATAATGGCATTTATGCAAATGGTTACCTAACAAGAGGAATTCATCAATGAAAAATAACCATTCATCTGAGCTTCCTAGGTTGTATACAAAACGAAACAAAAAATACTTAGTTTTGTTTTTAGTGTATTCAATTAAAAAATAGCTCCAAGCAATCCTTGTCTTCTTTCTTGTTGAACTTTTGATTTCTGCATGCCTTACACATTGGGAAAAAATAAGGCTTGGAATTTCAAATTATCAGTGACTGTCAAATAAAAATTTGTTGATGATTTAGCTCCTTCTCATGCTTGTAAATTCCCATTTCCTTTTATAAGATTTGTTTATATAAGATAACTAAGTTTTATAATTTTAACTATAGATAATCTATGCAAAAGCACAAGGCATGTGGACTGGTTGCAGGATAAATAATTGATATGCCTCCTCAAACTGATAGCTTTACAACAGGGTATGGGTATCCATCAAACAATAATAGCATGACGACTTACAGAAAATGTAAACAAATGCACTCAGCCATTATTTGAAAATCAATGTTTAATTGACATGTCTATGCACAAATTAAAAACATTCAAATTTTAAACCTGGTAATTACATTTTGTAAACTGTGTTGAAGGCCTTTTCAACAAACCCAGCTTGCATATATGCTGCTACCATTGCATGTCCTGAGATGACACCTGAGCAGGTTCATTTATTTGAAAATCCTTTTAAGCGTAATCAAGAACACCATTTTGTTGTGTAAATCCTCTTAACATGGCATTCCATTAGATGGCGTGTAGGCAGAGACATTTCTTTAGATAACCACCTACACAATGTCAACAGGTCAATATGTAAACTCTTGACTATCCATCAGTGGATCACATTTGTTTTGTAATTTTTCATCAGTATGGAACACTGTTGACATTCATCTTTAAAATGTGAGCGTGCTTTTGACTACCATGCAAAGTTCAAAATAGTTTGGCTGATACTCTAAAGGATGTTACTAAGGACCATGAAATCAGGAAAAACCCTGCACTTGCTCTCTATAAACTTAACAAAACCTCAAAATACAATGCAAATATCGATCTAAATATAATTGAAAGTATACTTTCTTCTGAGCTTATAATTTTTTATAACCTTATAGACATGTATGCACATTGTAAAAAAAACAAAGGTATGGAAAATTTTCTCTTAAAGTGTGTAATGAAAATCATTCATACATATTAAAACCGAGGACCCCATTTCTAATCCTTAACTTAACACACAAAAGTCACCCACTAAAAACAACAAACAACAAAACTTGCATATGAAAATGGAATCTACCGCATACTTAAATCCATGCAAACAAAAACAAACCTTGTATTACTAATGACAAAAGCTAAAAAACCAGTAACTAATACAATCACACCAAAAACCATACAGAGAAAGAATTGATATGGAAAGGCAATTTTGTATAGGCTAAAAACATTGTACTTTTACTACAATATGGACCAAAAAAATCTGCATGAATTAAAAAAGAGCCAAACACTCCTGTTCATGCTCTTACGTAAAGTTTACGATATGTACATGCTTTGTACATACACAACGTAGGGGAAAAATGACATGCCAATTGCAGAATCAGTTGTGCAGGATAAATTCGTTGCATAATACAGTATTAACATGTTTAAACTCATTTTAAGCTTTGATACTTTTCCGTAGCTGACGCTTTGTAAATGTGAAGAAACTTTTATCAGAGCCTCTGTAGTGTAGTGCCTATGAGCCTTTTAGGAGATAGGAAGTGAATGCCTTTTCAATCAGATTTTGTAGCACATCGTTGTAGGCTTTTTCTTTCATTTTTTGTTGTGCAGTTTCCACATCAGCAATTGTTTGTTGCAGGATTTGTTTAGCCTCTTCAATTTTTTTGTGGAGTACATGCTTACAATGGTAGCTTCATCCACTGTTGTAGGCGTCTGGTAGTGAGCATCTACGTACTTGCATAGTAGTTGTTCTAGATAACTGGCGTCAACGTTGGTCCGACCAGCTAAAGTGTAAAAGTTTTCTTCCATTGCTAGTCATTCTACATAGGAAATTCAAAGTTTAGATACATGAATAAAGTACGACTTGTGTACGTTAGAATAAGAATAAAAGAAAATTATGGCCTAACTGAGGTGGATTGCATAGTAAATACCAAATTAATACAGTAAGCAGACAACAAAATGATATTTTTAATAGTGAAGCCCACGATTTTTAATAATGATTAAGCCGATTATGGTCATCACACGTACTTTTAAATGTAAATCTTTATACAGGTATTACAAGTGTTAAAAGAATAGACCTCGTAGGTGCTGACCTGTGGCCTGACCTGAGTTGGGAGGTGTTGTAGTGGGGATTCGATCTAGAGCCGAGTAAGTTTAAATGGGGCGTATAAGTGTTAGAAGGGAAAAGCATACTATACCAACATGGGTGGATCACTTCTTTTGACCCCGTGCGCATCTTGAGTAGTAGTGGTGTCTGGCGTATGTTGGTGCGAGCAAGTATAATATAGAAGGTGGCTTTTATTGTTGGACTCTCTGCATACAAAACAAATGATGGGCTTGTTACATTGTTATGGGTTGGGGGTGTATGGAGATGGTTGACACAAGTGTAGGGTGTAGGGTGAGTACATACCTGTGTTGTGCGCAAAGGTAGGTCGTGATGTAACCGCACTTTTGTTTCTAATCGTTTGTAGCATGCTTTTCCTCTCAGTAGCCGATTACAACATGTGAATGAGAATCTTTGGGAAATGCAGAGGTCGGTAAGGGCATGAACTCGGGATAAAGCTGTGAAGGTAAGACCTTGCCGTTCTTTGCGACCTATGTCGATGGTTGTTTTTATCAAGAGTGAGGCCTTGCGCTTTGTGAATGGTTAGTGCCCACGCCATTTTCAAAGGTACCTGTCAGTGGTTGCTTCTTGTTATGGGGGGGACAGGAAGATAGGTTGGATGTGTAGGGTCCCATGCTGGGCCCATGTAGGCTGGGAAGTTGACAACCACATACAAGGGCAAGCTTGGTGGGGTGGTGGTTTGTTCATACAACATAATAACGATATGTCTTTACGCACACGTTAAACAAGTGCCGACTCCGCACCCAAAAATTTGCTGTCAATATTGCTTGTTCACCTTCGCAGAGTAGGAGGGTGCTTTCTAATTATGTGTTGGTGCTTTTCCTTACTTCGTTCTGCCGTGTTTGCTCGGCTTTATCTACTGGGAATGACATGTTAAGGGCACACATCCTGTGTTTTTTAGGTAACATTACCAAGGTATTTGTACCATATAGGTGCATCACTATTTTGAAGGCATCTTGTTGTAGGGTTGATGTATGTAGGGGTGCGTGACATTAGAAGGTTCTAGTCCTACTCTATAGCAACTGTATTTTTGACATTAAGTAGTAGATTGCGGAAAGTGTGGTGCGTAGGGTCGGTGCCTTAGTGGTAGAAGTTAGTAGTAAGTGTAACTGTACTTATGAATAGTGACCATAACATGTGGCCGTAGGTGTTGTGAATGTAGAAGGGAACATCTTTAATGGAGGTAATCGAGCTAGGCCACCAACCAGAATGATGGAACATACTCCAAGGAAATGCTTCATGTAGGTGTGTGTTTATATGGGCAAGCAATTTGGGGCCGATGAAGCTCATTTAATTGATAAGTACGTATTCCACATCTATCATGGCCTGCTGGAATGTAGCTAAGGTTTGGCCTCGGAGAGGGATAACTTTAGATGTTGGTATGTGTAGGCTGGTATGTATTGTGGTGCCACAGATGTTGAATGTTACGAGGCATGTTGGGACTATCGGGATCAATCGGATGACGTGTAAGTTCTTGGGTGGGTGGAGAGCTCTCGAAGTTTTCTCGTATCAAATATGATTTTTACCAAAGGCTAATTTGTTCCTTGGATTATCATGTACATTGGCATTGCATTTGCATGGGTTGTGATTCTCTGTAATGCTTCCTGCTAGTCCGCTGATAAGTTATAAGCATTTGTAGTGGGTAGAAGATTGGGTAAAACAATTTTGGTGGTGGTTGTATGTGCGCTTTCTATGAAAACCACCCCTGTTTCATGTAGTTGATTTCAATAATAGCTTGTGGCTAGCTATGGAAATGTCAAAATTGCGCTTCCCAAGCACGTCGGGTCATTGATGCCTACAAAGTCCTTTAGAATGTAAACGGGACAACACTTCCCACTCGTCCATTTGGCATGTTTGCTTCATTAGGGATGTCATCGAGCACTTGGTTGGGGTGCTAAGCTCGCTTCTGTCTATACCTAGACATTGTACGTGCCATGCCCGATAGGTTGGAGAGAATATGGCCCTTTGAAGGCTAAGTGTTTTTGGGCATGTGCCAATGTCGGTTGGAATGCTACGAAAAGCCTTGTATAGTAGGAGCTCTGTGTGAAGCGAGAGGGTTTCATATGAAGGTGATCCAATAGTAGGGGTGGTCAAAATCTAGGGAAACCCTATAACTATAGCCTGCTTTGCTCATTCTTTCCACGGTTGGTTTTTCCTACGCTTATTGTAGGACCATGACCGTGTAACTTCTATTAAGCGGTGGTGTCTGGGCGGGGGCCGTGTCATGTATGCATCTATAATTTTTGTTGTGCAATCTCTACCGGGCTGAGCTTGTGAAATTTTCCTATAGATGGTTTTTCCCACGGATAGTGTCATGAAAGCTCGGCTACATACGGTAAGTGGAAATTTTAGTAGCATGTGACAAGTTTCTTGTGCACCAATATCTCGGTCAACAATTGTTTCTAAAAGGAGGTTGTTGCATGTTTTATTGAAAAGTTTTTAGGCGCTACCGTCATTTGTGATTTTGAAAAGCATGTGGTGATACGTTTTAACTTGTGTTCGGATTTGGATGCATACTTTTCTATGTATTTCAAAACAATGTGTCATGCAAAAACTACGTGGCTTTGACAATCGATGTTGGCACGCCAAGTTGTTAACATATCCCTATTGTGAATATTTAACCTGTCATCATTGTGGGTTGGAGTGTAAACCGCATGGCCCCTGTACATCTAGGGCTAGGGTGGATACTATAACATGTATCGGCTACAAGCATTTATACCTACATAGTAATTGGTTTCCTTTCCTCCACAAGCATGTAGTGATAATACATTTGGTGTGCCGCATTTGAACACGATTAACCAAGGCTGCATAGTCCTTTGTTGGTAGGTATAACTAGTATATCGGTGAAAGTAGTAAGCATGGATCATCGGTTGTTGTATGTGGCATGCGGGAAGAAACCGCCAAATTTTCAAGAGGGTTCTAAGCCGTGACTGACCTAATTTTCGAAGTAAGATTTAGCAACATGTACGACGTGTGGGTCTACCCAGTCTAATGTGTCCATGTTGGGATTTTTGTTGAGCCATATGAAACCATGAATATGTGCGAAGCCTCTATGTTTCCATTCGAATATGATATAATAAATGTTAGCAGGAAATAGATTAAAGAAAATAAGTGTAATAGTTTTTGTAAGGTTTGAATGGTACATGGGTTTACCCGTACTTCAAGTCTTTTGTGTCTGAAAAGTACTTTCCAAGATTTCTTCGTGGAAGATTGCAAATCTCGTTGCCATGTATGTTGTTGTCAAGTGCGGATATGTAATGATGTTATGGTTTCTCCATTTTTGTGCAACGGACGGGTGTGTGGGGGGGCAAGGTCCCAAAGCATGAGGCAATGTAAGTCTGGCCATTTAGTATTGGCAACACTCAGGGTGAAAAATAAGGTTGGGGTGCCTAGTTGACAAATCATATCTGAAAGTTCATTTTTGCATTGTGTCCAGAAAGACTGGGTACCTCTAAGGTGGGAGGCAAAATTGCATGAGGCGATTTGCTATTTGCTCATCTGGCAAGTTCTCCAATAGGGTGCAGAGATCTTTGTATTGTCAGAGGCATGGTATCTTCAATATTTTATTTTGAAAAAATAGCAGAGATGGGTGACTTCATATAGCACATCATAAGGTTTAGTAAAAAGTAAAGGAACCGAGGGTGGGTGCCAAATCGGTTGTAATAGTATCGCATTAGATGAAGAGAATATTCATGCATTTTGATTTTGTAGGGGGGCTAGTGAAACATAGCTATACGTGATGGGAATAGAGTTGGGAAGACTATAGAAAATAAACCCTTTGTTGAATATTTGTTGATGGGAGTTGAACCTATACAGGGCCAATCAATTGAGGGTTTGTTGGTATGTGGAGTGGCTAGTGCATACGCCCTAATTTGGACAACCTCTGCACGTAGTAGGAGGGAGACATGCAACAAATGATGTTACAAGTGTTGGTTCCAATGGTGTGGGGTCAACCTCGTGCTTGATTGAAGGAAGGTTTGGCAAAGTGGTCTGCATTCAAGTATGTAAGGCAAGTTGTCAAAGATATTGGTTGCAGGTATGAGTAAACTTGCAAGGGCGACTTCATCTATAAGGGCGCCACTATATTATGGGTCATGTAGGATTTTGTAAGAAAGTGCATTTCAAATGTGGTCCCTACTCACAAAGCACTCATATGATTTTCCTTCTATGCCTAATCCTTTTAGAATTAGGATGTCTAGGTTTTCAGAAAAGTGCGCCGAGGCAAGAATCGTAAAATGGAGGTAATGTCTTGGGGGAAGCTAATGGTGTGGCCGGTATACATGTATTGACCTCCACGGGCATGTGTGACTTGCAAAAGTGGGGCTACTCTAGCAATAAGCATTTCCTCAACTTGCGTTAAAATTGCCACTCTACGGGTTGGGAGCCGGGTCCATATTATTCCATGAGGAGAAGTGGTGGCCCTTTCTTTCATAGGAGCATCTACTTGCATGAACCCGACTCCACCAAGAATGAGCCTAGTTTGCATTCCTGGGTAGCATTCATTACAGATGGAACAAGGTTCGCCATGAAGCATGGATTCTAAGCAAGCCCGAAATGTGTGTTGCACATTGTAAAATCTAATATTGGAATTGATCAAAGCTGTTTGACTAATCTTTCATCACCATGGAGAGTGACATAAATCCTTTGATTCAAAGCAACATTTTAAGTTGAAATTTAAAGTTTATGTGTAACTACTCCTTGTGAAATAGAGTTGTTAAAGAGTAGGCAAAACATCTATTTTTCAAAGCCATGTGAGGATGATTTCTCAAAAAATTAGATATTACATTGCAAGGAAAATTAAATCCAACAACACCACTTTTCTAAATAAATCTTTTACAAAAAAATTAAAAATTGATAATTTTATTAAATAAGAAGAGAATTGACAAACTTATAAATATCAACACAAGAGTTCCAAAGTTCCAGAGATTATCAAGAGTAATTTTAATCAACCTTTAAGATTCATCGTAGATGATCTATCATCAAAATAAAAATAAGTCACAATATGACTAGCCCTTGTGTTAACATTAAATTGTTCAATTGTTTTAAAGAAGATAGCATTGAATTTTTTAAAGTAATTAACATTAATTTGTTTTAATGTAACTAGTATAGATATCTTAAATACATCTATAAAAAATATGCCGAGAGATATCAATCACGAGGCACCTATCTAACTATGCAAATGTTAGTAAAAATTTGCATATCTAGACTCTAAAAGGAAGATAGAAAAATAATAGTAATTTTAATTGGTTGAAAACATTAACTAATAGTAAACACTAAAGTCACTAAAATGTATTTAATAACCTAAGCTTAGAATTTGATGGTCACCCCGCCAATCAACAAAATAATCGTTTTGATTATTTATCTAACTTTCGATTTATCTTTTTAAAAATGTTACAAACTCTAAAAAAATATCCAAAATAATCAATTTCATTTTTTGAATTATATTAAGATTTTCAACCAACAAAACTTTGGAATAAAGTAATAAAGAGATTCTTTTCGAATTGGTGTTCAGAAAAGTTTTAGTGGCCATATAAAGATGTGCCATGATTAAAAATACTCTAGAGACACTTTTACAAAAACTCAAAAAATAAAGTACATTACTCCCATTAAAAATGATTTGATTTTAAAAATTATATAGAAACATAAATCTAGATTTTACTTTTACTACTTACAATTAATTTTAATAGAAAGTTTAAAAAAAAAAAAATAAAAATAAATAATCATACTGGAACATCTTTTACTTCAAAAGCAAAGAACCTGAAATATCTTTTGTTTTTAACATCCAAATATAATTTAAAAAAATATAATATTAGAAGAGAAACAATTATTTTTTGATAAATATTTTAAAATATAATTATTAATAAATTCTAAAAAATTATTCTAATATATTATATTTTACCTAACAAATATGTACGATTTATTAATAATGTAAATTCAGAGAAAATTTCACTAATATAAATCTGGAGGATTATATATATATAAAAGTTGTCAAACACATTTAAAATTAACAAAAACTGTCGACAGACCTTCAAATTCCAGACCACGGAGATTGGTGTGGAGAATTTAAGAGGTTTTAAATGCAGGCATACCCTAGTCAAACAATGATAAGGCAATTGCGCTGGTATCTATGTCAGATTAAGACCCCTCAATACGTGGTATCTCTAAGCTCGTAGATTTTAGCTGTCTGCAAAAAATTCGGTGCCTCAATTATGTTTTGAGCAATGACAGTTCAACTACCAAATTTAAATGCAGATGGGAAGCGCATTGCTATGTTCGCCTCCCACTTACGAGCCAAGTAAAATGCACAAAAATGGTGGGGGAAATCCTGCAATCACAAATATAAATATTAATATAGGTATGTTGCATTAAATATATTTGTTCGAAGTAGGTTAAACAAGACAAACGTACTTCAAAAAAATCTATTTATTACTAAAGTTTTTCGACTTGTGTGAAGAGAGACAAATTGTGATAAGAGAGTTGTGAAGAAAATGGAGTCTGTGCAGAAGAAAGCTTTGATGGTGGGTACTTTTGCAATGCTGTTGGTAATGGCGGCGCACGCACAGAACTGTAATACGACAGTTAGGGCAATCGCTCCGTGTATCGGATTTTTACAGACGAATGGATTGGGACAGCCCTCTGCTCAGTGCTGCAGCGGTGTGAAGAGGCTCGCCGGATCTGCCACATCTTCTCCTGCCAGGCGACAGATCTGCAACTGTCTCAAAACCCAAATTAACAGGTTTCCCAGGGTGACTAATACTGCTGTCTCTAATCTTCCCACCAAATGCAAGGCTGGCCTGGGTTTCAGAATCTCCAAGAACATCAACTGCAACACGTATTAAGATTTCTTGTTTTTGTAGTTTCTTGGAAGATTGCTTTTAGTCTTTTTGTTAGGTTGGGATTTGGTAACTTGATCAATTATTGTTTGCTGTGCAGGTTGTAAGCTCTTCAGATCATGGCGTAGCAGCTGTACTGTGTTATATAACCTAGTATTATAGTTGTACGTAGTTTGTTATATCTAAATAAAAATTGTGGGAGGCTGACTGATCTTCGTCCACAGTCTATGCCATGTACTAGGCTCTGTGTTTTTCTATCGAGAAATATATATTATGTTACTGATATTTATTGCGTGGCTTCTTTAAATTATGTTCTGCTGTTAACTTCATTATCAAATTGGTATATCTGTCACCTTTGCAAAGTTAATGTGAGCAGAGGGGATTAAGCCTTAGGCAAACTAGGCAGTTGCCTAGGGCGCCAGCCGTCAAGGGGTGCCTGAATCTAAAAATTTCATTTTTGTCCATTAATTTTAGAACTTAACTTTAAAATAATTTATCTGAAGACTTAATATTGATCAACCCATTTATAGATATTATTGTATAGTAACATAAATTTCACGCATACATATAAAAATAATTTGTAATATTTTTTCAAGTAAAAGAAAATATCACATATTTATAAGCACATATGACTTTTTTGGTATTGTTACCCATTCTCTTGATATAGCTCCAGATTATATAGGTGTGTAATTTGTTTTAAAAAAAGATTAATGTATTTTTTATAATGTTGCTGGTGTATCTAGTAGAGGTGAGTATAATTAAAGGAAACAAGTATTTAATTTTCTATTTTTAATTTTGTGGGGAAATTTTCTATTTTTTTTTATGGAGGAATTTGTAGGCCTAGTCCAAATACGACTCTTCACAAAACCATGGGAGCTACATAAACGTTTTTGTTTCTTTGGAAAAAAATGGTGCTTTATTTTAGGATAGAGTTCATGTCACCTACTTGATAAGGCTAAATTAGACTTGTAAGAAGCCTTGTATAAAATATTATATTTTTGCATTCTGAACATCTCCTACGATTAAATTTTTCCATCCACAAAATATTTTTCATCCTTCCGTGATAATTTAATAATATATTTTTATTATTATTTTATTATGACCATGATGTAAATTTAAAAATACAAAAATATAGACATATTTTATTTATTTACTTTATGGAAAAAATATTAAATAAATTTTTGAGGAGGGCGCCCACTCAAACTATTGCCTAGGCGCTCCTAACCTTTAAGTCGGCCTAGAATGTGAGACTTGTTAAGGTCACGCCAAAGGAAGTTGAGTTTAACAACACACTCTCCAAATTTAATATCTTGACTTAATACAAAATTCTTCAATGTGTTATCGGTAAATCAATTGTTATATCTATTACGAAGTTTGTGGGAGATGGGGTTAAATTTGACGGCCACCTATGCCTGTCAAACAATTTTTGGGTGACTGTAATTTTTCAATATTGCCTTCCAAAAATACAAAACAAGGTTATTTTTATTAATTGTTCTATATTTATTATATATTTTAAAATAAATATTTATATATATTTTATAATTTATATACAAATCCATATAGAATTTGATGGTCACTTTTTAAATATGCAAGTCGTGTGTGACGGTTAAATAAGATATGTACAACTATTTTATGTCTAAAAACACAAAAACGTGTAAACAACCGTCAAATTTAACCCTTGGTGGGAGATACTATTATTGGAAGACCAAACATGTTTAGTTTTGTTTATTGGCAAGAACTTCAAATAATTTTAAAATTGAATTTTTTACATACAAATAAATTTATTAATTCTTATTTCTAAATAGTAAATTCTAAAACTTCCAAAATATTATATGTTCAAATAATATGTTTTTTTGTTTTGTTTTGTTTTGTGTGGAAGACCTCATTACATAGATATCACATATTGACCCATAATTAAAATTTATAAAAGAATATATATATGTTCATGTCTTTGTATAATGTTTTTAGTACAAGATGTATTTGGAATACAATTATTGTAGTATATATATAGAAGACATGGGTTTCCTCATGAGAAATTCACAAAGTGTTTCATTGTGTAGTGTCCCCTTTCCTATGCCAAAGGCCTAAGGGCCAATTTGAGTCCAAGCCTTGGTCATACCCAAGGGGCTTTGGATGCTGAGAGCTATTGGGTATGAATATCTAGTCCATTTTGTTATAATTTTTCATTGACATATGCGAAGGTGTTTTGGAAGGATTAGATGTTACGTTTTATCAGTAGGAAGGGGCCACATGGTACTAATGTTTTAATTTTGCGTTGGGGGTCATTTTTGGACCATGGCGACTTAAGAAGGGAATATTAACTTAAGTTATTTTTATTTTATTGGCCCTTTCAAGGGAAAAATGCGACTAGGGTTCTTTGGGGCTCTTTTGCCTTGGAGAAGTTATATAAGAAGTTGGGGAGAAAGGAGCGAAATGCTTGCATACCTAATTATCTCCTTTCATGTGCAAATGTTGTTTGCAAATCTATAACTTGTGGAGTGAAATCCTGCAGGAACCCTAGCTTCGGTGGTGAGAGATCCATCCCTAGCTAGCAGTGCATTCTTTGGTAGTGAAATATCTACCCTAGCTTGTCATTTTGGAGTTGTTTTCAGGGCTAATTTACAGAGATATTTTTAGGGGTTTTTAGAGATAGGGTTTTGAGAGTTTTTGATATAATTTGTGAGGATAATCAGTGGGTTTTCAGATTAGACTTACGACAACAATAAAGAAAGTATTTGGCATCATTTCGAGGATTTCAAGGGGTTTTGACCATCTACCAAAAAGAGCGACTTGTTTTGGAGATTATATCCTTTATTTGGAAGGTTTCCAGTTGGCCATTTTCAGATCTGAGGGTTGGAATATCATCTTCTACATTTGTAAATGTTATTTCAAAGCTTTATAGTTTTTGCACTTGTATTCGAGAAGATATGAATTTTAGAAGTTTTCCTTGCATTTACGGCACACACGTAATTTTATGGCAGCATTATATTGTCGAAAAATTCTAGAAATAGTTTTCTTATGTTCTTTATAATGTTAGTAATATCTCTTAAAGTTTTCAAGTGATTTGAGTGGATATTTTGGGAGTTATTAATTTTCTTCAGTTCATTGCCCTAACTGGTAAAAATATGCAAAAATCAGTATTTTATTTGGCTACAAATTTTCAATATTTTGTGTTATTTAAGTGGTATCCCACAAGGGATATTTTAGTGGTATCAGAGTAGTTGTTTCTCCAGCCTGTTGGGATTGAAAGATGGGAGACAAAGACAGTGAGGATATAGGTGTAGATCTGATGAAACAATTGTTCACCAACATGGTAAAACAATAGGAGACTACCAATCTCTATTTGAGCCAGCTCATTGAGAGATTAGCATAGGATATGATTGATGCTCATACGGAAAGAGGAGAAAATAGCAATATGAGACAACATGGTCAAAGAGGTGAGGGTGGACATCTAGGGCGTGGTCTCCCCATTCTTCTACTAGGCCTTTGGGGTTTCACGAACCTTCTTTCTTGAAGGATCCAAAAGTTTCATAGGTATGACAACCAGTGGATATTGTAGATGAGGAGTCTTGTTGGGAAAAGTACTAGACCTTGAGTGATGGATTTCATGACAACATGCCATTCCAGGAATATTGCAAAATGAAGATTGACAGTAGACATAGGAGAGATATCGGGGACAAAAGTACCGCAGAGTTACAAAGGAGATTGAGACAGATTTCTATTCCACACTTCAACAGTTCTAAGAAGTGTACTACATAGTCTTGGGTTCAGAATTTGAAGACATACTTCGACTTGAATCCTATGCGCGAGGAAGATGCAATTAATTTTGCAATCTTACATCTTGAGGGAGACGCTCATTATTGGTGGCATCACGGTTGATTATATAGGGAAACATATACATATGACTTATGCAGAGTTTACACGAAGCGAGTGAGCAGATTTGATAGGAGGGACCTCGACATGTATTTTAGAGAGTTGACTCATTTGAGGCAAACCGGTTCCTTGAATCAAGTATATCGCAGATTTTCAGAGACTATCGATCATGGTACATGATGTTATAGAGATGAGGTTGATTTTCCTATTCACCGCGAGGTTTGTGACGCTCTCGCTAGATTTGTGAAGACATTTGAGCCTTCTTCTTTTCATGAGGCTATTAGGAGAGCTCGTGACTTAGAGTTATCCACTCCTAAGTCGAGGTTTCCACCTTGAGTGCAGCCTAAGGGTTTCTCTTTTAGATCCAATGGTTCGCAGCCAAAGGTACCTCCACCTAGGAAAAATACAACTAAGAGACCATTCATATCTAGAGAGGAAAAAGATGAATTGAGGTGAAAGAAACTATGTTTCGATTACCACACACCTTGGGTTCTAGGACATGATTGCAAGGGTAGAGGGAAGGCCCAATTCATAGAGGTCTTTGAGGAGAATGACGGTGACGAGGAGTTGGACACACATGGATTAGAGGACGATGATGATGAGACATTAAATAGTGCGGTGTTGAGCATAATAACGAGATTTTTCCTCGGAGACTATCGCCACTTTGTCTAGTACCCCGAGGTACAAGGCATTTAGAGTTAGGGGAGTTTTTAGGGACAACGAGTAGTGGTACTCACCGATAGTGGGGAAAACCATAAATTTATTGATGTCTCATTGGTTGAGAGGCAAGGGTTACAGAGACGAGAGGAGTTTGAGGGCTTCAACATGGTTGTAGCGAATGGAGATTCTATGAGATGCATAAGACGAGTTCCCAATTGAGCATCACGATGGGTAACTATACAATTACCAATGATTTCTATATTGCTGGTATTAAAGAGACCAACATAGTGCTTGGAGTACAATGGCTCCATTCCTTGGTGAGTTTTAGACTTGTTGGTACCCAAATTGATTCTCCCTTAGAAGCTGAGTAGCATCACAGGTTTGCAAGGAAGCTTAGAGACAAGCAGAGCATGTAGTGTGTCATTTTGTAGTGAGTATGAAATGCAGCTTGCTCTTTGTCACTCAGATGTGAAGAAATGGGTGACACTCTCAAGAGGATTTGACCTATCATCACTACTTTATGGTTGTGTCTTTTCAGCCTAGGGTGAGAGGACCCTTTTTGTAGCCTTTGCCGTTTGTGGAGGAGATGAAGATATTCTTTCTTGCAAAGTTATTAAAAAGACCTTGAAGAAAATATGATCAATGCAACAAAACCTAACTCTCACTCTAGATAATGGAGATATTTTCTAAGCAAGGTTCATGCCACTAAAGACAATGAAAACCTGATTGTTTTTGCATGTTTTAGAAGTAAAAATTATGCATTTTTTTACACACATGATAAACAAGGGTAGTATTGGTATGATTGGTTGTTTTTAAATGAATTTTGGTGGGAGGTGAGGCATAAATGAACTTGATTCACTAGATTCTTAAGAATTTTTACAAAAATGGAGAGCTTGAACAACAGAATGCTTTGGGATAGCTAGGATGTTCCTTTAACCAAAATATGCGCTTCAATGGAGGCCCGGATCAACATTTTTCACACAAACTTCAAGGATCCAAAATGAAGGCTCAAATTGGAAAACTTAACTAAACATTATCAACCTCTATTTCATCACGCCTAAGATACCTTCAAAGGCTAACAAACAATCTTATAGTCATTCTATGAGTCACAGTGATTTTAAATTTGTTTATTTCACTATCAAATGAAAGCTCTTCTGATAAATGAAATTACAAATTCCACCAAACTATTACAAGGATAAGATCTTGTGTGATTCATAAAGATTTCAATGTAATATTGCAACAGGACAAGAAAACTACTTGTAAACATTCAAAAATGAAGCAAACACAATTTTTACCAAAAATAACATAGATTAACTCAAGTTTGATTAAATTTATCAAGTAGGGGAAAGCTTTTTAAAACAATCTCGAGCTTGTCAATGGTCATGTACACTCGCAACCACCTTGACATGATCAAATTTAACACAAAGGAGATAAATATGTTTCTTCGGATGGTTTCTTAGAAGGACGAGTTCTATTAAGCTTTTTCTTAGAAAAATCAGCCCGACCTCTAACACTCCAACCATTTGCACGGAAAATTCATGCAATTTATAATACTTCATTTACAACAAAATTTTCCCCCAAAACCAAGGACATTCTAAGCACCATTTTGTGTTGAGACTCCCAGAATCAGATTTGTGAAAAAGTTTTCAGGTGTGCAGAGGGAAAATCTTTCCAAATATTTCCAGCATTCAATTCTTCACCTAGTAAGTCATTCTTCATATCACGCACCAACTACTTACTCCTCAAATCTATCAAATTTGGTTCTTTGCATGCCAAGGAAAGAAAAACTGAAAATCAAATCGAAGCCAATGGTCAGATCACGTCTTGATGGAAAAAGATGTCTTTAGATATTTCCCACCCAACGAGGATACCAAATTAATGTTCCTCTTCATTTTACGTGCAGGGGACTCCAAGAAATGATAAAAAACTGTAAAAATTCGCATCCCAGGAGCTTTGGAGTAGAAATGGTGGAAAATCAGATAAAGACCCACAACTTCCGTCAATCTTTCTTTTGAATTTGGACCGCCCACGTGGGAGATCACAGCTAAGACGGGCCCGAGGGTTCCTTTTTACATTTAACACCTTTTGGAAAAAATGAAAAATTTCTCAATTTGTTTCACCCCTCCACCTTTGAAAAATGGGCTTGACACGTGTTCCAATGTGGATCCCAAAGGAACCACGGTGAAATTCTATTATTTGAACTCTTTTTTGGAAAAGGGAAATTTTTCCAAGTTTTCCCTGTAGCTCCGCCCTTCGCTTCTAGTTTTTGATGTGGGTCCCAGCGGAACCACGCTTCCTTTTACACTTTTAACTCCTTTTTCCACAAAAGGAAATTTTCCAATTTACCCCCGAAAGTCTACACCTTGCCGTTGACTGGAGCAAATTTTGACTTTTCTCTGTCGATCCCGTGGGTCATTTTGATGATTTTAATCTTTTAAATAACAAGTGGCAAAAATCCAAGTTGCCCTTGATGGCCCGCCTCCCCACCTCTTGACTTTTTAAATTGCCACACATCTCAATGGCACAACTTCAAGAACCTTATAAGACTTCAATATGATTTGGCGGGTGCGCTTCCATTTTAGAATTTTTACTCCATTTTTCCAAAAGGGAAAAATATTCCAACTTGCTTTCAAAGGCCCACATCTCTGCTTTTAACTTTGCCACGTGTCCTTCTGCGAGGTCAAAGTAAGACTTTTTCCCTACCGCTTAAAATTTTGCTTTAATCAAAGCATGGCGGGGCTACGGGGTAGGTTCAAACCTTTTTCCAAAGTAGCCAAAAATAACAAGTTCAAAAAACAAACCCGCTGCACCCCATCCAATTAGAAGAAGCCACGTAAGTACCAAAATAACTAATCAGAATTGAGTGGAGCTACGGGACCAAATTTGCCTTTTGCCAAAAAAGCAAAAAGTGACAAGTTAAAACATTTGTCTGTCGTCCCCTAACCAACCAAAAGAAGCCACGTGACCACCGAATGTTGAGGAATAATTTTGACAGGAAAAAGAAGCCTGCCACAAAAACATAGAAATTACCCACTCATGCCCAAAACCGATTTTTCACTAAGGATGAATTTTTTTGAAACAAAACCAAGTGAAACATGGTTCCAAGCATCTTTTGACCATGGATTTGGATTTTCAAAGGCATACAAATATAAATTGATCATTCTCAAGCTTCCATGGTCGGGGAAAAATAGGAAAAATGACAGAGCCTGCAGATTTTGAAGAAATTAGGGCAAAAACAGGGAAAACTTGGAGATTCCTTAAAAAAGGGCATGACAATGGATTCTGTAAACAATTGAGGCATTCAAATGGAGGTAAAAGCTTTAGAACATCCACATCGAGAGATAAAATGTTTCATAACATGCATATCAGAGGAAAAATAGGGCAAAATGGTGTGAGATCAAGACGAGCACCAACGTTGGCTTCGACTCGGGATGGGCACTCCCCTGTAAGTGCCACAAGAATAGCTATGAGACAAAGTGCCAAGAACATACCATTGGGCAACATAGTCAAAGAAAAATCTAGCATATCAAAACAACCACAACCATCCTCCAAATACCAAACCAAGAAACCAAAGAAACCAACTCACCGAGGACCGTAACGAGCAAAAACACACAAAAGATGGAAAGTAACCAACACGCGCTGTACATTATACAAGTGATGTTCACCTTGATTATGGGGAAACAATCCAGAAATGCTTCAAGTGCACGCCATTAATAGGAAATTCGAGCAATTCACCATCCAAATCTTTCAAGAAGAAGGTATGCTCACCAATCGAATGTCAATGGAGTAAGGGCCCATCCATAGTGCATCAAATTTACCATGCTTGCCCTTTTCTTTATGTCTGCTATCCCACAACAAAGCCGGCAAGATCTCCAATGTTGAAAGCTCTAGGAGTGACCTTCTTGTCAAATAAATTCTTCAATTTTTCTCTGAACTTCACATGCCTTTGGTGAGATGCTCTCCTTTCTTCATCAAGTTCAACAATCTGGTTAATGTGAGCCTCATATGGACTAACTTCTTGGTCTTCCAGTTGTTGAATGAACTGATATGAGGATAGTTGCATATGCAGGGGCGATCAGAGCTTGAGTGTCATACACCAATTCAAATGGACTTTTTCCGTGGCTTTTTTAATCGTAATTCTATCACCCAAACAATGAACTTCAATTGTTCACCCCATTTTCTTTTGTTCGGCTCAAGGTTCTTCCGATAATCTTAATTTTTTTTTATCACTGGACTCAACTTGTCCATTTTCTTGGGGATTGTAATTAGAGGCATATGTCAAATTGATCTCATATTCTTTGCACATTTCCACCAAAGGTTTAGCTCTGAAGCTCATGGAATTATCAACAATAATTTTTACTGGCACCCCAAACCTGCAGATGATATGGTTCAACGTAATATCACCGACAATTTGGTGTGTTGCTCTTTTTATGGGGATTTCTTCCACCCATTTGGTGAAGTAATCAGTGGCTATAAGAATCCACTTATGGCCAGCACTTGAAGGGTCTGAAATCTCACCAATGAAATCCAATCCCCATTGCTTGAATGGGGCTTTAATCTGATACAAGTTGTAAAGGCGGGGAGCTCGAAGCTTTCAGTCTTCTAAAGAAGCATTGTCAACTCTCACATCTTCTAACCAAAAGAGTTGTATCCTTGAAGAGAGTTGGCCACCAATAACCATCCCTCAAGATCTTGTGTGTTGTGACTCTTCCAGAAAAATGCCCCCCACAAAATCCTCCATGGAGATCAACAATTATCTTGGGGGCTTCATCTTCAGTAATGCACCTTAAGAGAACTCCCTCGGGGTTCTTCCAAGCTAACCCATAATTAGTAATGACATATTTCGAGAAGCCAACGTAAGGGCTCTTTTTCTGGTTCTTACTCAAATACTCGGGGAAGTATAAATGTCCGAGATAAAAAATTACATCTTTGTACCACTTAGAACTCATTAATTTATCAAAAATATCTACCCTTCCTTCTTCTACCTCATTTACCTCAATATTTTGCAAGTTTCTCTCAGCCATAACCTTAGCCAAGCCCAAAGCTCTCACCAACTTCATGGTTTGGATATACATGTCATATTCTTGCAACTTGTTCACCCATTTGCATCTTTTGTTTGAGACTTCCATCTCGATAAGATGTCTTTCACCATAGTGTGGGGAACATAAGCAACAATTTTAGAGCTCAAAATGTAAGGCCCGAAAAACTTTGTTGCTTTTATGAAGGCAAATGCTTGTTTCTCCATAATAGTGTATTTCACCTTGGCCTCCTGCAATGCCTTACTAAAAAAGGCAATTGGCCTCTCAACCCTTTCATCATCTTTCGCAATAAGACAGATGCATCCGTTTTTCTCAAGCAAAAGAAAACAGTTGGGAAGGATTCTTATAACTGGAGTTGCTAAACCGGGGACATGCTTTAATGCCTCCTTGATCCCATTAAAAGCTTGAATGACATCCTCCTCCCATTTGATGGCTCGGTCCTTCTTGACATGCCAATGATTGGAATGGTCAACTCAACAAAGTTTGATATGAATCTCTGATAAAGTTTATCCGCCCAAAGAATGATGAATCCCCTTCTCAATTCTTGGAATTGGGACCTTCTTGATGGCCTCTACCCTTCTCGGATCAATCATTACCCCTTCTTGTGACACAATGTGACCACGTAATTTTACATTTTGTACTCTAAAATGGCACTTCTTTGGATTGAGTGAAATGCCATATTCTCTACATCTTATCAACATTTTCTCCAAGTGCCGCAAATGATCACCTCTCTTTCTGGAGAACATAGTTATATCATGTTGGTTGACAACAATAAAATCATTGATGTAACCAGAAAAAGTAACATCCATTGCTCTCTAAAAGGTTGCTCCAACATTCATCAGTCCAAAGGGCATCCTAACATATACATATGTTCCCCAAGGGGTGGTAAAGGTTGTCTTAATTCTTTCTTATTCCTTTATAACAACTTGGTTATAACCAGAGAAGCCATCCAGGGTAGATAGCAGCTCAGAACTAGTCACTAAATGCCACATGTTTTCCATGTTTGGTAAAGGATAATTATCCTTCATTGATGATTTGTTTAGATTTTTGAAGTCCACACACAACCTGATGTCACCATTCTTCTTTCTGACAAGTACTAGGTTTGCAACCCAAGAAGAATACCTTGTGGGCTGAATAATCCCTCCGTTTCTTGAGTTCCTCTTGCATTTTAAGAGATAGGAGTGGATTGATTGGCATTTGTTTATGCTCGAATGGTTTTGTATTAGATTCTAAGGGAATCTCATGTTGAAACAAATCGTCTTTGTATGCCTTTAATTCAGAATAATTCCAAGCCATGCAATCTTGATATTTTTTTAGCAATTAGACATAAGACTGTTTTTCCTCCTTACTGAGATTGCTTCCCAACCAGATCTTCCTTGGTTTCTCCTTTGTGCCAAGGTCATGCTCCTCAATATCCCTTGAGGCTGTTATGAATCTCTTAATAATGCAATCGGTATGATCAAAGTTGGATTCAAAAGAAACCAACTCTAAAGGAATGGTATTAGTATTTAGTTGGATGATGCCTTTGCCAAACAAGGTTTCTTTACCCTCTACTATGCACACCATTGGCTCCCAATCAATATTTTGATTAGAAAACTCCCCTTTGTTCTACAGAAATCTTCTGACCTGAGCATCATCATCAAAAACTTGCCAATGTTTAATGTTGTCAGGTACATATGGCCTAGTTAACACCTCAACATCATATTCACAATATGGGGATATTGTATAATTATCAAACCGAGATCCCAATACTACAAGTTTGTCTACCAAATCATTGAACTTCCTATCATGATGCACAATATTGAATGAATCAAACATCTCAATGAGATCTCAAACTGCATGCTTATATTGTTTCACTCACTGATTTTTTGTGGCATAACATTTTTTGACTTGCTTTACAATTAATTTTGAATCTCCTTTGACAATGATGTCTTTAACACCATATTTCCAAGCAATCCTTAGACCTAATAACAATGCCTCATACTCAGTAATGTTATTAGTGCACTCAAAGTTGAGTTTGAAAGAAAAGACAAACTCTTCCGGCCGGAGAGATCAAAACAACACCAACACCATTTCCGAACTTGGAGCAAGCTCCATCAAACAATAAAGTCCAAGGAGAGCCTACCTATTCAAGACACTTGCATTCTTCAATCTTGTGCTCTTTTCCATCAGCAAATCCTACAAAGTTATCAGCATCAACACTTGTGTACAATACTTCATAAGATGCATTGTTGGGATCTTCAATAAGGTGCAACATCTTCTTTTCTCCATACAACCTGACAAGGCTGCCCTCAATTGGGATGGTAGCATAGGACATGTCCATTTGAACACTATTAGTGTGAAATCACAACACCCCAAAATGAGTTATGGATATGCTTTTCTAAGGAAGAGTCATTTGGTGTGATTTGCATAACATTGGATCATTCCCCAAGTTGTGGGACTTGCAAATGGGAATGATCCTCCAGAGAAGGCTGGTTCCTCTTCCTAAACTACCTGCCACAAGCTATTCCAGTGCAGGCAAGCTAATCTAATCCTAATCTAACTTCCAAGGAGACAAGGAGAGGAAGAAAACAAGGAAAAAATAGAGCCTACACTAAAACGGTGATACACCAGAGAAGGAAAGTGCTGATCATCCACTAAACTACCATGGAGCAAAAGGAGGTGAGAAATGGAAAGGATGGACAAGTGCATCACAGACCAGAGATAGATTTCACACAGAAAATGTTCCAAAATCCCTAAAAACACAACTCCAAAACCTGCAAATGACATTCAAACATGCACATATGCCCTGCAATAATGAGAAGCAAGAAGAAACAACCAAAAATGAGCAAAGGATGGGAAAATGCATCACAAAAACAAGTTTTTATTGCTCCAGATTTACACAGTATGTTATTTCACATGAAAGAGGAAAACAACACCCTCTACAGAGCAAGGGAGGAGGTTAGAACTCCATTTCAACCCCTGGGGAAGAAAAGAAGAGGGAGGTAGAGAAGAAGAATGAACAACCTTTGAAATATGTGCCTCTATTTACATTTTATAGAAAAACACGAGAAGAGAGGAAAAAAGTGGGATCTACTCCAACCACTTTTCAAAATGTGTTTTAATTCTTCCTCTATTGATGGGCTCGATGCAAAAGCTCATAATTCCATGTATCTATTGTTAACCAAAATAAGCTCCCTCTTATTTTGGGTTAACTTACTCCTCTTTGTGCCTCAAAGTAAAAATTTCACAAGTTTTAGGCACTCAAATATTTCTTAAAATTTCTCCATCAGATAGAGAATTTCTTCCCCTTTCTAGAAAGGTAAAGAACTCCTCTTAACTCCTTGTATTTCTCAAGTTATGACTCGGTGGAGTTATGGAGGAAAATTTTCCCAAGGTGGACCTGCGGAGCTTGGGAGAGAGTTTTTCCAAGGAATTTTGGGCTGGTGGAGTGGGGAAAGAATTTGAGAACTTAGCACTTTTTGGGTTAAAAGCACAAAAGTCATTGGCGCTCCCACGAGCCCGCAAAGGGAAACAAAGTGAAAATTTGACTAAGTCCCGAAAGGGACACGTGGCATCATTTTGTGCAAAGGCACTAAGGCGGGCTGGTAGAGGATTTTGGGGACTTGGAACTTTTCGCCAAAAGAGTTTCTAAGTCAAAATTGTGGCCACATCTCCGAAGGAACCCAGAAGCGACACGTGGCAGGCCCAAACCAGCAGCGGGCCGACGGGCCTTCGGAGGCAAAATAGAATTTTTGCCCTTTTGTGAAAAAGGTGCAAATGGAAAAAAAGGAGCCCCTGCCTCCGCCGACCCCAATGGATGCCACGTCATCAGTAGATTTGTGGGAAATGTGCCAAATTTTCTTGAGCTATTTTTTTTGTAGAAAACGTAAAGGAAATACTCAGAGAGCCATATCTTTTGGTCTAGAGCTCCATTTTTGACAATCTTGGTACCAATGGAAAGATCTAAAGATTCTCTTCATCATTAAGTCTTCAATTTTGCATTTTGGTGGAGATTTGTGGGATAAAATTGCAAAACATGATTTGGCATGGAAAAACACAGAACAGTTTTCAACCACCAAATTTAATGAAATTTGGGTCTTTTCTCCCTCGAGCAGACAAAATACATTGGGGAATGGATTTTGCAGATGGATCCTTGAATTTTCGACCCAATTTTTTAAATTTTGTTAGTGGTTGGAGTAGAAGATTTGATTTTTCACGTTTTCCCTCTCTTCTTGCATTTTTTCTATAAAATGTAACAGAGGCATCATTTCGAGAAGTGAGTTAGTGGTTGTTCACTCTTCTTCTCGACTCCCTCTTCTTTTCTTTCCCAGGGTCGAAAATGGAGTTGGAACCTCCTCCCTACTCTGTAATGGCATTTTTTTCCTCTTTCCCATGAAATGGTGCACTGTGTAAATCTGGAGCAATAAAAACATGTTTTTGTGATGCATTTGTCCATCCTTTACTCGTTTTTGGTTGTTTCTTCTTGCCTCTCATTGTTGCAGGGCATTTGTGCATGTTTGAATGTCATTTGTAGGTTTTGGAGCTGTGTTTTTAGGGATTTTGGAACATTTTCTATGTGAAGTCCATCTCTGGTCCGTGATGCACTTGTCCATCCTCTCCATTGCTCACCTCTCTTTGTTTCCATGGCAGTTTTGATAGATGATCAACATTTTCCTTCTCTGGTGTATCACCGTTTTAGTGTAGGATTTGTTTTTTCCATTTTCTTTCTCTCCTTATCTCCTTGGAAGTTAGATTAGGATTAGATTAGCTTGCTACACTGGAATAGCTTGTGGTAGGTAGTTTAGGAAGAGGAACTAGCCTTCTTTGGAGGATCATTCCCATTTGCAAGTCCCACAGCTTGGGGAATGATCCAATGTTATGCAAATCACACCAAATGACCCTACCTTAGAAAAGTAGATCCATAACTCATTTGGGGGTGCTTGTGATTTCGCACTAATAGTTTTGGCACACCGGTGGGACCTTAGAGGTCTTCACTTCATTGCAACAAGGTTGATGTGCACTTGTTGCAATCTCTAGCTTATGAGAAGCTTCAATTTGCATATCTGGCGACTCCATCTAGTTTACAACCCATCTCTGAGTTACAGACCTATTTTCCATCCATTTCCATTTCATTCTTTTCCATTCCATGAAGTTGTGCAATCATGACTTCATTTCCACCATGGAATTCACAACAGCAACAACAATACATTCCAACTCCAATGCTTTCTACAACTCCTTCAAATCAACATGTTTACCCCTATGAGTAGCAGTGCCAAAATCAATTTGGCTATGGAGCTTTCCAAGAGCAGGGGTATGAAAACAATGAAGAAAATCAAATGCAAGATGCTGGTCTGTTGGAGAAGATCCAAAAAATGGAGATTGGCATGGTGCATTCAAGGGCAACAGCTCAAATGAAGGCATTCAAGATTGGTTGTAGGACACCTTGCCCATGGGAAGGCCCTTTTCCAAGACACTACAACCCTTAGGAGAAGCTGGACTTCATGATTGGAATGCTGCCCCAACTTGCACAATGGACTGAAGAGATAGAGGCCTATGAATTTGGTGCTAAACAACCTTGTCAATGGGTAAGTTCTACACCATCATCTGGTATTTCTCTTTCCATTCCTCAAGCAAAGCACCATCTCAATTTGAATGTCAAGTTTCAAGTTTCTCCAATGCTGCTCCAGTTGTGAAAACCATCCCCCCATCCCCTAGTCTTCCATCTCATCTCAGCTTTTCTTCCCTCTTCTCTTCCAAATCCAAACCCCCTCCACAAGAGCAAAAAGAAACACCTTCCCCTCCAAAGAAACAAGAAGTTCCATCCTTCCCACTACCACAAACAAATGCACAAATGATTGAATCCCAACCTACTTCTCCTCTTGCCTTCCCAATTCCATGTGGGGAAGAAGAGATTGCAAAAATTAGTCAAGGACAACAAGAAGAAGAGCTGGTAAAAGAAGAAATGGTTAAGAGCTTAGTGAGCTTAGCTCTTAGGTTTGGGATAACAGAGATTCCTTTGCTGGTTAAGCCTATAGAGGAGGTAAAAGTTGAGGAACCCACCTTCTTTGGAGGATCATTCCCATTTGTAAGTCCCATAGCTTGGGAAATGATCCAATGTTATGTAAATCACACCAAATGACCATGCCTTAGAAAAGCAAATCCATAACTCATTTGGGGGTCTTTGTGATTTCACACTAACATCTACTTTGCAGACCAAAGAAAATGACCCATACTTCATTAAATCTGGTGGTTGGAACTGGTTTTTGTCTTTTCCACGCCAAAACACATTTTACAAATTTCTCCCCCAAATCTTCACCAAAATCCAAAATTGAAGACTCCATGATGAAGATAATCTTCATATATTTCCATTGGTACCAAGAACATCAAAAATAGAGCTCTGGATCAAAAGATATGGCCTTTTGAGTTTTTCCTTAATGTTTTTGAAAAAAAATAGCTCGGGAAAATTTTGAACTTTTCTCTTGCAAATCCTCTAATGATGTGGTAGAGGTAGGGGCCCCCTTTTTCCATTTTACACTTTTTGACAAAAATTCAAAAAATCTCATTTGCCTCTGAAGGTCCGCCGGCCCGCATTAGCTTTTTGATGTGCCAGCTCAGCACTTAATTTTTGCCTTTTTGACAAAAGGGAAAATTTTCACTTTTTCCTCCGATTCCCCTCTTGGTTCGAGATTCCTTGGCAAACATCTCTCCCAAGCCCCGTAGGTCCGCCTTGGGAAAATTTTCCCTTCTAACTCCGCCGAGCCATAACTCAAAAAATACAAGGAGTTAGAAAGAGTTCTTTACCTTTCTGGAAAGGGGAAGAAATTCTCTATCTGATGGAGCATTTTCTAGAAACCTTTAAATGCTTTAAATGTATGAAATATGGATTGAAGCACAAAAGGTAGTAAATTAACCCAAAAATAAGGGGAGCTTATTTTGGTTAACAACTTTGGCAACTCATAGGGGTCATCTACCTGCTAGATGAATGATCAGTGGCCTTTTTTGCATCCATTGGGCATGGAGTCAAGCATGATAACCAATTTTCTGATATAACTCTGAAAATATGACCTCTGAATCACTTGGGAACCCGCTAAAACTTGAATTTGAACTTCACCAAAAGCCAATTGAATGCACTGTGCAAGAGCAATAAAACAACACCAAAAACTATGTACAAACTGAAAATCATACATGCTCCAAATGGAACATACAGAGTGTGCAAAAGAACTTCTTCTACTGAAAACAAACCTAGCTACACTACTCTAACCAAGAGCAAAGGGAGCTTAAACAAAACCTATAATTGGCAGGGAGAAATAGCTTCCCTTCCTAAAAATGGCAGCCATGTAACTGATTTGACATTGAACATGGCTGGTTGGATGAGTGAAAAAATAACTACAAGTTGATATTCCACCCAAATGACCAAAGTATCAACTAAAGACAAATCCAATACCTCTTTTAGTTGCTCTGCATTTGGATTGAAGAGGTATGACAGCTGATCCTTGGTACTTTGTAGCTCATCCTCATGCCCTGAAGCAAGCATGACTGGTTGTGGCTTCTCCTTTGGCTCCAATGAAGCCAAATACCTGATTGGGAAAGGTCTAGTCTGATTGATGTGCCTATTGCTCTGATTTTCAACTCCAAAAATGGAGTCCTCTTGTAGACCTTCTTGGATGAATGGCGTGGAAGAAGTGGTGAAACCCTTCTACTCTTTCTCTTCTTCCTCTTGTGAAGAACATGGAAGATTTAAATCTTCCAAACTTGATTCCAAAAGGCTGCTATAAGGTACAAACTGCTGCAAATGAATGCTCTCCTCCATGACAATAGGTATGCATGTTTGGAAGGTGGATGAAGGAGGAGAAAACAATGTGATTTCAATAAGCACCCTTTATTACATTTACCTAGCCATGACCCCCTTCACCCCTTAATATTAATTTAATTAATTTAATTAAATTAATGCATTATCCTCACTATATTTATTATTTAAATATCTTATTTGAATAATATTCCCACATCTGATTCACTTAGACACCTCACCAAGCCAACTCAACCTAAGACCTATTCTTAGCAAGTTCCCATAATAACTAAGACTTACCCAAACCCTAAAAATCAATGCCTACATTCCCTCTAACCACATTCCACATGCTCACAAGAAGCTCCCAAGTCTAATCCATGGGATAATGACACGAGATCAAGGAAATCGGGAGGATCTCCTAGTTTAGTAAACCTAGGAAATCCCACCTTGGCCAGCGTCGGTTACCCCTAATTGTCACCGGTTAAGCTGGACCGCCGTCGGTTACCCCTTTTAACCCCAAAACAACCTTATTCTCAAGGTTGGAAGTAAGTTGGAAAACTTTGGGAGAAAGTTGATGAGAAAGAACACATCTCAGAGAGATAACGCATCTTCAGAGAGCCAATTCCAGTGAAAACTCACATCCAAGGAAGGAGATTGAGCATCTTCTCTACCTGACCATCCCGGCCATGATCGATCTATCAAAAAGAGGAGTGTACATGCAGCCCATGCAGAAGATTTTCTTCAGTTGGTGATCACTTACAACCTTCAAACCCATCATCAACACCTCCATCCCTCACACACTAGACATTCAGGAATGAAATCCAAGTAAGTACAACATCATACTTTCTGGTTATTTCATTTCATCATCATTTTATCATCCATTGTTTATCTTGCTCCCTATTGACCTTCTCCACATTTTCACCTCCATATACCCATTAAAACCTCACAAAATCCTACTCCAGTCACCCAATACCTCATCCGACCAACCAAAGTCCTTTGTGTAATCAAAAAAGGAGACCCAAAACTTTGTTTGTGACATTTTAGATCTCACGATAACGGCATTGGTTACCTAACCACCATCGGTCACCCTTGACCGACACCGGTCTCTGTGTTTTCCCACACAGCCTTAACAGAGACCTACCCACCTAATTTTATCTCACCCTCTTTCACTGTGATCTACCCGAGACCTTTATCAGACTGCTAGAGACCAGAACCAATCATTTGACCTTTGGATTCTATTCTAGCTTAGCCTGTTAGATTAGATCTATTTCTTATTGTGTTTTTAAGTGAGATACCTAAATCATTTAAAATAACAATAGGATTTACTTTGTTTACAACATTGAATTGTTTAAAATAGTGGGTGACATGACCATCAGGAAGTATCATACTTCCCGGATCTAGCATACGTTAGGTAGTTCACTGCCCATATTGTTTAATTCCTTATGGTGGTCTTGTTTTCATTACAGGTAGTTCCTCCTAGCCAAAAGGAAGCTCTCACGATCAGTTGTGGATTCGGAAGTCATACGCGTGCAACAACCCATCAACCGACATTTGAACAGGTATTCCTCCTACGCCGTTACCCTATCTGTTTCATCAACACTTCAAAGAAACAATCTAAGAAAAAGGTGAAACATTTTGGCATGCCAGTGGGACCCATCAGGGTTCCTTGCATTTCATTCATTCCTAGGAAAAAATTGTGTGTTTGTTTCCCTTCTAAAAAGCGTACACACTAATTTTCTTCTTTGGTAATCCACCTCTCTTTCTATTTGCTCTAAAGGAAACTTTTCTTTTGGTGTAATTAAAAAGAATCATTTCTTCATGTTTTCTACATTGTAGTGAAAGAGCATCCCTCTTCCTCTTCATCTTATTGTGTCATCCAATTTCACATTTTTGATTTGGGTTTAAAAACAAGTGCATTCCATTATGATTTATTGCATTAGCTCACATTAATTGAGGGCAACCTATATGCTGGAAGTCATGACCAGCTGATGGTTGACAAACGAATCATAGAAAAGCACTTCTATCCTTTTCTCTTTCTCTGAGTCTTACCAAACCACACAAAAATTCAAAATACATACATTCTTAAACAACATCCTACCTGGAAGAAGTTGTAGGTGATCACACGATCACACGACACAGTGGGCACCCAGCTCATCTGCTCTGTTGAGTCATACTTCAGAGTGAAGCCCACCCCCACCATAACATACCTGAAACCTCACCTTTTAGATCTCCTTCTTTGTAGGAAGCCATCCTCACCAAAAACTCTATTTCACAATTCATGTGTCAGTCCCTAAATAGCATAAGCTAAACAAACATAATAGAAAAGGCACTCCTAGGATCACATTTTCTTAGTGTTTTTGCTTGGCTTGCGTTTTGAGGTGAGAGATCACGTTCATCACTTTTTTTTTGTTCATCCTTGCATGCTCCTCATCATATTTGGTGTATTCGGCTTCACCTAAGTGTGCTGGGCCATATCATCATCATTCCTAGAATTTTGGGTCTGATTCTACATCAGATTTTAATTCACAACCACTTTCTTTCATCATTGTTTCAATTTCACAGTAACCGTCATCGGTTACCTCTGACCACCATCGGTTATACCCAACCGACGTCGGTTCCAAGTCCTTTTGCTAACCTACTCAAAAGGACATTTTTACTTCACTTTCTTCCACTTTTCACAGTCTCTGTCACTGTCATTATTCCCATTGACATTTTAAACATCTTAGATTTGGCATACCTATCAGATTTTACCTTCTGCCTCGTTGTTTACTCCTTTGTCCATTTTCTACGGGGCCGGTGAGTGGTTACCCCCTTGACCGATGCATCGGTTTTCCCTAACCGGCATCGGTTAGCTTGTTTCACATTCCAGCCACCATTTGGTACTTCATCCACTTTTTATCACCAGATTCACCTATTCTGTTGTTCTCTGTATCATTTACGAGAGAAAAGAGCCCTACGATCGATCTTGGTTCACATGGTGCTGACCCGAAAGACAAGAAAGCACCCTCGTATTCCACACCAGTTGTCAACCACTCCCACCTAGTCCTTCACCACCTTCTATTTTATCACCAGCCATGGATCCCATCTACCTACTACTATCGCTACCGGAGATGAGGAGTTTGCATGACTCCTTGACCAGAACCCTAGCCGCCTTGTAGTTTTACCTTTCCCACTCATCCACTCGAGATGCCTCGGGTCAGTTGATATGGCATGCCCGTATCTATCCCCCGACTCTCGCACCCACTTCCACATTGGCCCCATCTAGCTCGTGCTTTACCCACATCCACCTTACTACCCCAGTCGTTTCGTGAGTTAGGTTTCTATACCTTTATTTATGACCCACGTCATTACCTGTGGCACCCATTACATCCACCATACCCTCGATGACTACCCCAAACACAACCTCATCCACCCCTAATGTCTCATACATATCCTGTAGCTACATTCCCACCTCTAGTGTCGGTGACCCCTACCCCATTTCAGAATGTGGTTCTTTCCATTCCACAATCATTAGCCCCTATTGCCACTAGGGTTACCACGACCCTTCCACCCCCATATACATACTACCAATAACCTCTGTTTCATCCATTATTCATTTCAGTACGTACCCCTATTTCACTACCTTCTTCTCCACCACCCTACATGGCAGCCCCATACACTG
This sequence comes from Taxus wallichiana var. yunnanensis, assembly GCA_018340775.1. Taxonomy (NCBI): domain Eukaryota; kingdom Viridiplantae; phylum Streptophyta; class Pinopsida; order Cupressales; family Taxaceae; genus Taxus; species Taxus wallichiana. The sequence continues at coordinate 785,859,678 of CM031238.1, forward strand.
GAGTGCCACCCCTATTATATGCCCAAAACCAACCTCCTCGCTACGGGAGGCATCCATCATCTGACCCACGATGACCTAATTAAATTGATGTTGGACAAGATGCAGACATTGGAGGCATCGGTTTCGGCTCCTGTAACACTCTCACCTATGATGAGATTTGCAATGAGCCTATTCACCCATCCATTCCTATCCATTCATACCATGTGCATTGGGAAATGCCTAAATTCAATCACTTGATAGCAAAGAAGACCCCCACAACATTTGCGGTCATTCAAACATGGGTGTTATCTGATCGCTCATGATGATGCCTTGCTTTTGAGAACTTTTCCCATGTCCCTCACTGGACCTGCATTAGATTGGTATAGTGGGTTACCTAAACACTCTATATTCTCATTCAATCAGGTAGCCCAAGCCTTCTTGGATCATTTCTCTATCAATATCATCAAGAAGGTTACCATGACCGATCTATATTCCACACGTCAGTATGAGGATGAATCTATCGCAGATTTTGTCACTCGTTGGTGCAGCCTGATCAATCAACTTACCTTCCAACTGCCACAAACTGAACTCATCGAGCTCTTCACATGAGCTTGTGCTAGACATATCTCCCGACCTTGTAGGTCAAACCTTCGAACATTCGATGAGGCATTCACTATGGCATGAAAGTTAGAGATTCGGGCCATCGAAGAGAAGAAAATCAATTACGTAATAAGAATTTGGCATTCAAGTCGAATGATACCTCTTCCTCTTCAAACCACAAACCAATTATTCAAAAGCTAAGGGCACACTAATGCAGTGGTACTCAAGGCTGAGCCCTGACTCATCCATCGAATCAGGCTACACCCTCATCTAATCTCTCACTGTCCAGACTTTTTGATTTAGATGAGAGCAGCAAAAATATACCCCAATTGGGAACCTTACTCTTCTATCTTAGAAAATCTTATCAAAGTTGGAGCCATCACCCTTCCACCCATAAAACCACACACTGGTTTTGACCCTACTCGCCCCATGCCCGCATGGTATAAAGAACATGATTTTTGTAACTATCATTGAGTAAAGGGTCATAGTGATGGAAACTGCATCACTTTCAAGAATATTGTCAAGAAATGCTTGAGAAAGGTGAGTTAACTGTGGATAATCCCAACGCCACCCCTAACCAAAATCTACAAATCTTCAAAAAACCATTTCCCAACCATGCCCCTTCATCCAATCAAACCGGTGAGACATCAACTCACGATACCCATACCGTGAGGTTCACGCTATCTTTAACGAGGTACATGTCACCTCTCAATTACCTCACATCCCTTCCATAGAGGAAATCCTAGCCGAAATCCTCCTTCCACATTGGAACCAACCTCCCTTGTTCCTTCACCAATAGAGGAACACCTTTCATCTCCTTCATCACCTACGGAGGGGTCTTCCGCTAACATTGAGACCATCTCACCCCTGGCTTCTCCACTTAGAGAACCTTTACCTATAGTACCTCCTCCACCCATAGAGGAGCTCCCATTACCTCCTCCACCCATGAGGAGCCTCCCTCTCCCCACCCAGAGGAGCACCCATTACCTCCTCCACCCATAGAGGAGCACCTATCCATTCCTCCACTTATAGAGGAGCTCCCATCATCTCCTCCACCCATCATAGACCCAGTTGAGATACCTTTTCCTCTTGGTGAGCATTCTCCATTAGCTACCCAAAATCCAACAGACCTACTTTTGGCTCTCTTACCCACGGAAGCTGAAGCTGGCCAATTCCCCATCTCTAAGATGCATTTTATGGGAATTCCCATTAGGTCCTCACCAACTCCACCCACAGATGTGTGTTGTTCTCACGTTTGGTGATCACTTAGATTATGTGGATAGGGCTTTACTATGGGGGCCTCTTACTCCTGTCTCAACATAGATGTAGAGATCCCTCGCTGATACCTCCACTATCTACCCAAACACATTTTGACCCATCAAACCAAATACAACCACTGCTGTCATAACCCCTTCCATGATACCCATTAGCACTCACACCACACCCTTACCCATAACCTGACCTACATCTAAACCCAAACCCACACCCACAACATTTTCCTCAACTAAACCTATTACCACTTTAGGGGTCACCCGACCACCAGCCTTACTCATCCACCTATTAAACTGGATTTAGCTACATCCTCCAATGTCAATACCACACCTACTCTGACACCCAAACCAAAGAAACAAACTCATCGACCTCATACCCCACCGACCACCAATCACACCCGCACTTGTCCCATCTGCCTTAAGACCTCAGCTACCCAACATGGTCAAGCACCCTTCACCCATCCATAAACCAATAACACAACAACCCATTCCTTCCTCACAAACCTCTAACCTACCTAGGCACACAACATGACTTACACCACACCTGTAGTCTCTTTACCACCAATACCTCCAATACCTCAGCTATTGCTTCACTACCCACTACACTTCAGTCATTGTCCCTCACACCCCAAGTATGACCCGCGTCATCTACCTTCATGCACCCCGTTATCCCCGTGGGTAACTCACCCTCTTCCTCCATCTACTTTTCCTTCTAGACCTCGTACACCCACATCACCTTTACCCAAGAAGGTGTAACCCAAAAAAAAAACCCACTACCCCACAATAAGGTAGTCAAAACAACCACACACCCTCCTACCCATCCATCTATTGTACCCCTACCCAAACAAACATGACCGATACCTAAAACCACACTGGCACCTAAACCCATAGCTCGACCCATTCCTACTCTTCCAAAAATAGTTCCTCGACAATCAACCACACCTACACCCAAACCCACGTTCACTTCCCATTGTGATCCACTAGCAAGGTCCTATGCCAAAATTTTAACCAACCTCCTCGAGACTTTTGTTATCACATTACCGCCACTCGACCTTATGACCCCCTCAAACCCAAGCCAAAAGGGTTTGATGATACTAAAATTTGTGCATACCATCGTGTGCCAGGGCATGATGTGGAGAACTGCAAGGCCTTGAAAACCATCCTTATCAATTGTGTCCACCAGAAACCAACTTTGATGATGATGACCTTCTCGATGAGGATCTTACTTCACTGACACCCATCCCCACACTGCCCACTCAACAACCACAACCTCCACCCTCACGGCTCCACAGAGCCACCCCAAGATTTGAAATTAACATGGTTTGCATCTAGAGAACTTGCCATGCCACCACCCAAATGTCGTTGTGCCCAACTCACCTCACAGGGTTTTTCTCCTCTGGTAGGTTTTTTCCTGTCATGTCATTATACCACTCACCCTACACCTTCTCCATTTTCCAACTTCCCTCAAATCAACATGATACATGTCACTACACATGTGCGTAGAAGGGAAAAGAAAAGGCAAGCTGACCCCTGACCAATCCTATACCCAACATACCATCACCCATACCTAAAATAACTATCCATGGCCCCACATGTACCCCATTTCTAATGGCGTCACACATCACACCATGCTCAAACAATTACACCAATCTCCCCTCAAAATGTCCTTATATGACCTCATCCAAACCTCGAGAATCCCATCGTCAAGCCCTCATGGAGGTTCTTTAATCTATTGAGGTTTTACCCAATGACCCTACACCCGTAGCCTCCATTATCACACCCCATCATGTAGCCTCTCTCACCAAATTACCACCTTCATCCTCACCTCACCTTGTTCACCAAGTGGCCTCCCTTAGCTTCTCAGAGGAGGAGATCGTGCCACACCAAAATGATGACCCGGACCCAGACCCTCTTCATCTCTGTCCACATTGATGACATACGGGTATGCCGTGTGATGATTGATGGAGGTGCTAGCATTAACATCATTTCATCCCATGCATTTTCTCAAATGTGCATACCTGACAATTACATGCATAAACATCCGGTCATGTTGCGTTCATTCAATGATGCTATCACCTCCACACTAGGCACTATCATCCTTCACGTTCGCGTGGGCCCCCGCATTATTCAGAATTGTTTTATGTTTTGGAGGGGAATTCAATATAACTTGTTGCTTGGTAGACCTTGGATCCGTGTCATGGGTTGCGTTCCTTCCACTTTGCATCGTTGTGTAAAGTTTGAACATGAAGGACACACTTATACCATTCCAGCTGACCCATCACCTTTCAAAACATGCAACATGCTTTACTGACCCAATGATGTGCTCATACCTATCAAGCCATCTACCTCATGACCAATACCACTTCACCTACACCTCCACCTACTAGTCAGTGACTTACTTTGCTTTACTTTCACCACACATACCTCCTCCATTCCTACCATTGCTATAACCTCCATGGCTGACCCATTAGCTTCCCAATCCATTAACTCCACCTCTGCATGACCTCACACACATCATCCATACTACCTACCTACATACCAACCACTTTGATCCCTTGGAAGGTGTTTTCAATGCCTCACTCTGGGGGAGTACCACCTATATAGTGTCAACACATTCCTTACTCTGCATGAGTATGGAAGCCTTCACCAACACCCTCTTTATGATCACCGTATAGGAGAATGCCTCCTTTATGGTCCTCCTCATCTTCGTACTAGTCTCACCTATGGGGGACTTGATACTACCACTTACACACTGAACCACCATCATAACCCCACCCATTTTCCGTTGACTTCCAATCACTTACCAATCACCATTTCACCCACCTTTCTACACTTGCTTTGTGTGTGGAAGGGTTTTGGTTTTGGATTTTATGAGCAAGGCCACCATACCATTATTCCATGTACCACCCATGCAAACATAATGACCGTAGTGGTATCGGCTTCCCTGAACCTCCTACCAAACAGGCCCGCATTGAACTCATTGAAGACCCTAGCCCTCCTCCACCTTCATCTTCATCACTACCTTCACCCGCTCCACCTTCATCACCACCTCCCAGAAATGGAGTCGATGGATCTGAATCTATCCCCCTAACTTTTTTTTTTCATAAACACCATTTCCTTGGGGCCTTTGACTTATCAACGTGAAGGCGAGGCCCCTTCCACTCTTCCATTCTTGTATCCTGAGATGATCGATGATGACACACCTATAATTAACGTTGTTGATATCGGGATGATGAATCCATACTCACCTACCTTGGTGCAAGAAGACTCATATATTCATCGGTCGTTACCTTCTGAGATGTAAACCATGTTGAATGAATCGACTATCGAGATCAACATTCATACTCAGGATGACCCGCACATCCTAAAGATCGGACAATCTTTAGATCTGAACAGGAAGCCATCACTTCTTTTCTCGAGATCATAACCATGCTTTCACTTGGTCTTACGTCAGACATGCCAGTATTGACCCCACCATAGTGGTCCACAATATCGTAACCATTCCCGATGCCAAACCTATCAAACAAAAGCTGAGGAAAATGCACCCTCGCATTGCTCTTCTCGTCAAAGAAGAACTTCATGCCTTCTTTTTGTTTCCTTCATCTTACCCATTGATTATCCTCGTTGGATTTCTAACATTGTCCCTATTACTAAAGCAATAGGGGACTCCACATTTGCATGGACTTCGTGACCTCAACCTCACCCCCGAAAGATGACTTTCCCTTGCCGGTATTGATCAATTGGTTGACCTCACCGCTGGTCATGAGATGCTCTCACTCATGGATGGCTTCTCGGGTTATAACCAAATTTTCTTGCCCCAGAAGATCAGCACAAGACCGCATTCATTACCCCTTGGGGAACCTTTTGCTATCGAGTCATGCCTTTTGGCCTTAAAAATGTTGGTGCTACATATCAGCGTGCTATGACTTACATCTTCCATGATATCATGCATCGCATATTGGAAGATTACGTGGATGATCTCTTGGCCAAATCTAAATGTTGTTGAGCACCTCACCATCCTCGAAACCATCTTTGACCGCCTCATTAAATATTACATCCGCCTTCAACCTAAAAGTGTGTCTTCGCGGTTCTCTCAGGAAAGCTCTTGGGATTTATTGTTTCCCTCCATGGTATAGAAGTTGACCCTGCTAAAGTCAAGGCCATTCTAGAAATGCCTCCACCCACTAACCTTAAACAACTCCGTAGCTGAGGTAAATTACAGTCCATTCGCCATTTCATTTCACAATTATCTGATCGGTGTCAACCATTTCATCATCTGCTTAGGAAGGATGTCTCCTTTAAATGGGATGATGACTTGTCACAAAGCTTTTGAGGCCCTAAAACAATACCTTCTCAACCACCCGTACTCATTCCACCTAAAGATGATCAACCTTTTTACCTATACATATCAGCTACCGATCATTCCTTGGGAGCCATGCTCGCTCATCGCGATGAACAACACAGGGAGTAGGTGGTTTATTACATAAGCCATACTCTTTTGGACTATGAAACCTGATACAACCATCCAAAAAATTTTTTCTTAGCCTTAGTTTTCATTGCCACCAAACTCCGCCATTACCTACTCAACCACAAAACCTATGTGTGACCAACACCGATCCCTTACACTTCATGTATGCCAAACCTTATCAAAATCAGCATGCCGCGTGATGGCTTATGCTTTTAGCTGATCTTGACCTTGAATTCATTCACAAAAAGTCCATCAAGGGCCAAGCTATCAGCCGACCAATTGGTTGATGCACCTATTTTTGGGGATCAACCCTCTAATTTTGACTTTCCGATGAGTCAATTGCTACTCTTTCCTGGATGAACCCCCTTACCAAATGACATTGTTCTTTGATGGTTCCAAGTGTCAGTGTGGGGGTGGGGCTGGTGTTATCCTCATTCCTCTGGATGGAGAACCCATGCCTTTGTCTTTCAAACTAGACTTTGAATGCACCAACAATATTGTCGAGTATGAAGCGCTCGTACTAGGTCTCCAAGCCGCATATGCCCTAGATGTCAAATCAATCCACATCTTTGGTGATTCACAATTGGTCATAAACCAAGTCAATGGTATGTACCAATGTCGTAATGAGATACTTCAAAAGTATAAACATCATGTAGACATACTTTTGACCACCTTTGATCGTTACACCCTTAAACCATCCCACGTTAACCAACAAATTTGTAGATACCATGGCTTGCTTAGCTTCCCAAATACCCACTTCCCCTGCCGATTCCAAAATATTTGTCACCATACAATGCCTCCATTCACCTTCTTATTTACCTCATGATGTTTACTCAATGGAAATGACACCCCTGACCTGAGTGACCTTTGGTATAAACAATACTCGACTACCTTTCCCTCTCCATCTTACCTCCTGATCTCACCGTAATGGACAACGCGCCTTCCTTAAAAAGGTCTCTCATTTCATCATTCTAGGGGACTCCTCTATAAACGTGGCTTTGATGGTATTCTCTTATGATGCCTCACAAGTTCTGAAATTCCTTATACCATTAAGGAGGTTCATGATGGCATATGTGGAGGTCACTTTAGTGGCCTTGTTGTTGCTAAGCGTATTCTTCATCTAGGCTATTACTGGCTGACCCTTAACCATGATTGTTGTGACTATGTCAAATGTTGTGTGAAATGTCAACAACATTCCAACCTTCATCATACACCCAGTCATGCCTTACAGGTCACTCGTGACCTTTGGCCCTTCTCTCAATGGGGTTTGGATCTTGTCGGAGAAATCAATCCTCATTCTTCCCAATGCCATCAATGGATCATAACTGCTACCGAATACTACACAAAATGGGTGGAAGCCATACCACTCATCTCCACAAAATCTGAGAAAATATGTGAGTTCATTAACCATCACATCATTTGTCACTTTGGTGTTCCTCATCGCCTCATCACTGATAATGGAAAACAATTCAAAAACAAAACATTGCAAAAACTTTTGTGATGCCTTGACATTCACTTAGTTTCTCATCACCTTATTACCCACAAACCAATGGCCAAGCTGAATCCACTAACAAAACCCTCAACAAAATTCTCATGAAAGTGGTTGATGATACTGGGAAGGATTGGCATACGCACATTCCTTTTTCCCTATGGGCATACCGCACTAGTATTCACACTTCCACTGTGGCCACACCCTTTTTTTTGGTCTATGGTATAGAGGTTGTTCTGCCTCTCAAAGTCTAGATCCCCTCACTCCGCATTTCTCTCCATGACATGCTTACTGATGATGAATTTCATCAGGACCGCTTAGCACAACTAGAGTTATTAGATGAACGTCGTCTTAATGCTCTGGATCACCTTCAAGTTTACCAACAACGTATCAAACGTGCTTATGAAAACGTGTTCATGAATGAACCTTCCAAGTCGGTGACCTTGTCTTGAAAGAAAATCAACACGTAACCAAAGCAAAAAAAAGTAAATGGGAAAATTCACTCCTAATTGGCTTGGACCATACATCGTAACTCATACCTATGGATCGGGTGCCTATCGTTTATCCTCACTTGATGGTAAACCCGAACCTGAGCCCCTTAATGCATTGCATCTTGACCATTCTATTGTTGACTCGTTGTCCTACCTCACCCTTTGTCTCTTTACAGGCTCGTCCCTTGAGTGCTATCCACTCCATACACCTCCTAATGATTAAACAAGAATCATGTGAGTACCCATCACTTGTTATCTTCTCTTGAATATGTGTACCATGACACTGCACATAGCATGATTCTCATGGATACTTTTCATCTACCTTTAGATGAGATCCCATGGTCATTCCACCTTGCCTTTTGAACAAGAGTCCTATCCTCCACCTTGGTCTTGTCCATGATTTCAAAGACCTCACATGGGACCAAACTCCTTGAGTCAAACTTCTAATAAAAAGATGACTCCCTCAAAAGGACATCTTCCTCTCGACAAAATTGCTACTATAAATAGATTGCTCCCTCGAAGGACAACTATGTGAAGCTTAAAAAAAAAAAAAAAAAAAAAGAGAGAAACCGAAGCTTCCCGCATCGATCAGCTTCACGAAGACCTCAAGGAGTACCATATTATTTATCCCATATAGACTTCCGCATCGATCAGTCTATCAAAAAAAAAAAACTTTTTAGTCATGGACTTGCCCATTGTGACCTCGGACCTCTTGCCCAAAAGCCCTGTCACTCAAAACATATAAAATTAACTACCTTTCACCCACCTTACCATTTCCACTCTCATTTCCTCAATTGCCTCAAGGGACATCTTGGAATTTTGACATTTGGTGATCTGTGACTACCTTCATCGTAGAACAGTTAATAATGTGCAATGCCTTGGGTCTTGTGTTCATCACCCCCTCCAAGGTATGATCTACTCGGTATGATCCTACCCAATCAGGTGGCTTTATTGCCCCCTCTTATCTTTTAACCATCTTTGTTTATGTTTTGATTACCTTATATAGGACTTGGTACTCGATGCTTACCTTTGGGGTAATCCTCCTTTTGCCATAATCACCTTCACCTACATCATTTTACCTATAATCTACCCACACCTATTAAACCTAAACCCACAACATGCCCACAAACCTACCAACTCATTTTCATATTCTTCCCTAGCTCATGGGAGAACTACATCGGCTGAGGTCCTTTTTTCCGGGACTATGTAGGTAGCACTCTCGAGGGCATGGGGCCCTTGGAGGTTAGCTCGGCCATTCTCTACCCTAAAACAATTCATCAACCATGCCTAACTCACCATTTACATCACATTTCACTTAGTTCCCCTTTTATAACAAAATTGGAAATTAAGCCACATACATAACAAGTTGCTTACTACAACATACATTTATTACACCTACCATCTCTCTATCATCACTATGCATAGATTATACAACATTTCACATATGACCCATAGTATCATTCATTGCCAAAATAATGAATCATAACTAAAAACTCAACCATAACTATAACTATAACCATGCCTATAATAACTAACTCAACCATGCCTATAACCTAACTCAACCATGCCTATAACCTAACTCGAACCATGCCTAACTAACTCAACCATGCCTATAACCTGACTCAATCCATGCCTAAACTCAACCTGACCTAACATGCTACCTAATCACTCATCCATGCCTAACCTGACTCATCCATGCCTATCCAACTAACCTGACTCGATCCATGCCTATAACTGACTCGATCCATGCCACCTAACTAATCCATGCCTAAACCTAACCTAACTCCATACCTATAACCTAACTCATCCTAACTCACCTAATTTCCATCCACTATCAAAATAACAAATCCATATCTCATCTAACACAAGCCATACATCAATATCTCATAAACATATTAACACATCACAAAATACCATGAATCTCATCATATAAATCAATAAATGTGTATCTCAAAATACATGCCTATCTCATCATGGCCATCATCTCAAAAATCAAATATCTGATACAAAATGCATGCAAGCTGATATACAATACAAAATCATCATTGGCACGTAGGTCGGTCTCATATATACAAAAAGAATGAATGAATGAATCATAAAAATCTTGGCACAGTAGGCGGTATATGCTCAATATATAAAAATCACTCATACATCCTCACTTTATCTTGGCATGTAGGGTGGTATGTGATAAAAAAAATAAACTATCTTGCACATGCATGCAGGTGGACATATATATCAAAAATAATCACTAGTATACATCAAAAAATTGGGTGGCCGCATATCAGACATCTCGTCGGATGTCCTCCATCTCTGTGTCACCTGCACCCTCGGGCCTCTGTGTCCCTACTGGCACATCACCTAGCTCTGGTCACCGTGCGTTGGTGGCCTCTCCTGATCGGGCCTCAGAGCTCGTTGACCTCTGTGCTCTCCACACTATGTGTGTGGGATCTCGTCCTCTCATTGGATGCCTTGTGCCTTGTACTCTCTCTCGTAGAGAGGAAGTCTATCCCGGCTGCCATGAGCTGGTCCTGATAATATCTCACCTCACCTAGGGCATCCGTAACCTAGATACAGGCATGGTCTATGGTGGTCCCATAGGTCTCGGCCTATGTATACCCACCTACTGCTGTGCACCTGGCCTGGACTGGGCTGAGCTCCTGTGCTGTGGTGGTGCCCCCATCCCTGTGCTATGGTGGTGGTGCCCCCCCCTATGCCTGTGCCTATATATGGGCTGTAAGGCCCCAAATCTATGTCTGGGTTATGGGTGGCTGGCCTGGCCTGTAAACCTACCACCTTGAGCAGTATAGGCTTAAGGCTGCCCTGACCATCTCTCTCTCTCCATCTCCTCCATCACCTCCTCCCTCTCCCTCACCATCTGGGGCTGGGCTTTGGGCCTACTCTCTAGCTCTACTACCTCTACCTCGACCCCCCAGGTATGTCTACATAGTATACCTATCTCTGTGATGATCGTGTGTCACTACCTACCCCCTGTAGGGCGTCTCTCTGCATTGTAATGGTAGCTAAGTCAGGTTGCCCGGTCTAGGTGGTATGGCTCGTAACTGAGCCACCCACCACTACCTATACCTATCTGTGCATCCAGCATCATCAATCTTTGATCCTTGGCTGCTCCTCCTCCTCTCTGTAGGCCTTTGTAGGTTGTGGTAGAGGTAGAGGCCTCTCCACGTCATCTCTCTCGATCTTGTGGGAAGGGATGGAGGAATATCTGTATACAAGCTTTGAACTGCCGTGTCGGACCCATCTCTACGGGATCATCTCATCCTCCCTGGCACGGTGGTGACCTATATCCACCTCTCTAGCTAGAGCTCAGCTAGCTCCTCATGCATGTGCCTATATGAGGGGAATCCCACATATGGCCTCAGGATAATGTCCACTCAGAAGACCCCCTCCAATTGCCGAAAATGGGCCACATCATATGTCGGCCTATCGACCTCTGCTCTCCTACAACTGGCACCCATCTCCTATATCCCAACCACACACATCTCGGTGGGAATGCATCTACTCGGGGCATCCCTATAGGTTGAACATAGACTATGTGCTCGTAGGCCCAACAGTGTAGTATAAATGTCTGACACACAGGCTAAACTAAACACTGTGACCCTGACCCCATACGCCCACTGACTCTGTATAGTTAGCTGCACGAGAATGTTGGTGCCAGGTGAAAAGTGTGTCTCATGCACCATCATATCATGGAGCACCCCCATCAGTGATCAGGGAAAGCATCCACCCTCTGCATCGGGTAGTGCATAGTAGCACACTGCCTCCATCAATAAAACCACTAGCCTCGTCTCATCCGGATGGGCTAGGTACATCTCACCATAGCTCAAATTGGCGCTATGGAATCTCAGCTCCATCGCCCCCTCACCAAAAACTATCTCCCGATCAGCTCCTCTGAGGCCTCGGAGGAGATAGAGTACACCTGGGCCCCCAATATGGGTAACCACAAAATCTGGAACACGTCCTCCAGGGTGATAGTCATCTCACCCGTCGGAAGGTGGAACGTGTTGGTCGCGGAGTCCCATCTATCGATGAGCGTGACCATCAAACTGGGCTACCGAACAACATGTCGGTAGTGCTGAATACCACTCAAGCCCACTTTGCCTCCATGTCTTTGCTAGCTCGAAAGGGGTCATTAAGCCAGCCATGTAATGTCACTAGTAGCGGTGGAACCATGTCGCGTATATGTAGCTGCGATCTCCCCTGCATCTAATCAAGCACAACATTAATCTACATTTACCATGACCATATTCATCACTTATCATTACCCACCACCCTATTTTTACCCTACCCATCTCAACCACCTAACCTACATCATTTTTTGGACCCTTGTGCCTAAAATCCCGACCGGTGCCGGTTCATCCTAACCGACTCGGTCACCCTAAAGCATCGGTCACCTGTTTGGTGACCGATACCGGTTCCTCTTTACCGACCATGGTTACCACGTAACCGGCATCGGTCACCTGTTTGGTGACCGATCCCGGTTCTACCCCCAACGGCAAGCTTGAGCTTGATCTGCACGTCGGTCTTTATCACGGAAAAATCCGTGACTTCCCAAACCCCCTTTTTTTAAACCCTCCCCCTATCCCTTTTACCCCACCTATAATGACCTAAACTCCCCTTAGACCCCTACCCACCCCACCTATACAATTTACTACCCTCCCCCCCCTCTTTTTTCCCATTATTCCCCCATACCCACATTTAACTTTTCCCACCCCAAAAAAAAAAAACCCACAAAACCCTACAAATAACAACTATCACAACCTCTACTCTATCTAATTAACACAATATAGAGTTAGGTGCTTACCTCATCGCTGCTGCTGCCATCTCTGGTGGCATGTCAGCCTCTTGTCTTGGTGGTGGTCCACCGATCCCTCTCAGCCTCTGCCATCCCTGAATATCTACCCCATAACCTCGACCAATCACTCTCTCTCTCACCCTGATCCTGTGGACCCACTACTCACCAACCCAACCCTCATCAAATCACACTTCCCGACTCCATTGTCCCATTTCCTCTGGACACTTTTCTCACTTTTCTCTCTTTTTTGTCATTTCTTCACTTCACAAATAACAAATGAATAATAAAAACATGGATTTTTTGTTTTTATACAAAACCCGACCTAACCGACGTCGGTTCCCCTAGACCGGCATCGGTCTCGTGCCCTACCTCACCATCGTCGGTTTTCCTATACCAACGTCGGTTATCCATGACCACCATCGGTCAACCTAACCTACACATTGCCCCTACTTTTCCATTTTACCCCACCCTTTACCTTGCTCCTTTACCCCATCCAACCTTTACCCAACCCATTACCTTACCTTTCCTGACCTCATCATTTACTACCTCCATTTTTCCTCCTTTGGGGACTCATTATTTTACCCCTACCTTGGCCTTACATGTATGTGACCTAGATATTTGGACCTGGACCATCGCTAGTGACCTTTGACCTCATGTGTTCTATACCTATACCTTTGGCTTTTTATTACTGTGTTGATTGACCTAATGACCTTACCTAGCCTATTTGCGTGACGTTTATCGACCCTACCTTTGGTGTATTGGAACATACCTAAACGTTCCTGCACCTAACCTATGTTGTGTTTCCTGACCATATCCTATACCTTGGATACCGGATTCACTTCAACCTTGTTTGGATAAACCTATCGACCTTAGACGATGTAGAGTTTTCCTGCTCTTGACCGGTAGCGTCTTTATGGTTTATACGTGTGTGTGTGTTTGATTTATTGCTACTGTGACCCTGACCCATTACCTAGATTTCCCGAGTAGACCTTTCACCCCTTTTCCCTATACCCACTTGCCTTTTCCTCACATTTACCTTTTATCAAACCACTCACCTTGCTTGACTGCTTTGCCTCGTCGAGTCTGGTTTGAGGGGATCACCTTCACCCACACATGGGGCAACCACATCTTATTTTTGTTAGCATCACTTACCAATACAAGCTACTGCAACAAAAAGGGGCAAAATGTAGACACTAAAATTAGGTCACACTCCCCTTTTGTCCCTCGACATATAAGCACCCTTTATTACATTTACCTAGCCATGACCCCCTTCACCCCCACTAATATTAATTTAATTAAATTAATGCATTATCCTCACTATATTTATTATTTAAATATCTTATTTAAATAATATCCCCACATACAATTCACTTAGACACCTCACCAAGCCAACTCAACCTAAGACCTATTCTTAGCAAGTTCCCATAACTAACTAAGACTTACCCAAACCCTAAAAATCAATGCCTACATTCCCTCTAACCACATTCCCGCATGCTCACAAGAAGCTCCCAGTCTAATCCATGGGATAATGACATGAGATCCAAGGAAATCAGGAGGATCTCCCTAGTTTAGTAAACCTAGGAAATCCCACCTTGACCGACGTCGGTTACCCCTAACCATCGCGGTTAATCGGACCACCATCGGTTACCCCTTTTAACCCCAAAACAACCTTATTCTCAAGGTTGGAAGTTGGAAGTTGGAAAACATTGGGAGAAATTTGATGAGCAAGAACACATCTCAGAGAGATAACGCATCTTCAGAGAGCCAATTCAGTGAAAACTCACATCCAAGGAAGGAGATTGAGCATCTTCTCTGCTGACCATCCCGACCATGATTTGATCTATCAAGCAAGAGAGTGTACATGCAGCCCATGTGAAGAAGCTTTTCTTAGTTGGTGATCACTTACAACCTTCAAACCCATCATCAGCACCTCCATCCCTCACACACAGGACATTCAGGAATGAAATCCAAGTAAGTACAACATCATACTTTCTGGTTATTTCATTTCATCATCATTTTATCATCCATTGTTTATCTTTCTCCCTATTGACCTTCTCCACATTTTCACCTCCATATACCATTAAAACCTCACAAAATCCTACTCCAGTCACCGATACCTCATCTCGACCAACCAAAGTCTTTTGTAATCACAAAAGACCAAAAACTTGTTTGTGACATTTTCAGATCTCACGATGGCGGCACCGGTTATACCTAACCACCATCGGTCACCCTGACCAGTGACACACCGGTCTCTGTGTTTTCCCACACTGGCCCTTAACAGAGACCTACCCACCTAATTTTATCTCACCCTCTTTCACCTGTGATCTACTTGAGACCTTTATCAGACCTGCAGAGACCCAGAACCAATCATTTGACCTTTGGATTCTATTCTAGCTTAGCTTGTTAGATTAGATCTATTTCTTATTGTGTTTTTAAGTGAGATACCTAAATCATTTTAAAATAACAATAGGATTTACTTTGTTTACAACATTGAATTGTTTAAAATAGTGGACTGATAGCCATCTAGGAAGTATCACACTTCCGGATCTAGCATACTTTAGGTAGTTCCTTTGCCCATATTGTTTAATTCCTTTTGGTGGTCTTGTTTTCATTACGGGTAGTTCCTCTAGCAAAGGAAGCTCTCACACATTGCTGCTGCTACAAACTTAGCCTTGGCCACCTCTGGTTCTTCAACATTTACCTCCTTTGTAGGCTTAACCAACAAAGGAATTTTTGTAATCCTGAATCTGAGAGCCAAGTTCACTAAACTCTTAATCATTTCTTCTTCTTTCACTTCTTCTTCTTGTTGTCCTTCATGACTGATTTTTGTAATTTCTTCTTCCCTACATGGAATTGGGAAGGAAAGAGGAGAAACAGATTGGGATTCAATCATTTGTGCATTTGTTGGTGGTGGTGGGAGGGATGGAACTTCTTGTTTCTTTGGAGGGGAAGGTGTTTCTTTTTGCTCTTGTGGAGGGGATTTGGATTTGGAAGAGAAGAGAGAAGAAAAGATGAGATGAGATGGAAGACTAAGGGATGGAGGGATGGTTTTCACAACTGGAGTAGCATTGGTTGGGTTTACAACTTGACATTGTTGAAATGGTAAAGCTTGAGATGAAGAAGAAGAAATACAAGGAACTGCTGAATGACTTACCCATTGACAAGGTTGATTCAGACTCTACTCATATGCTTCTATCTCCTCAGTCCATTGTGCAAGTTGGGGAAACATCTCAATTATGAAGTCCAACTTCTCCTAAGGGCTGTAGTGCCTTGGAAAAGGACCTTCCCATGGACAAGGAGTCCTGCAACCAATTCTGAACACCTTCATTTGAGTTGTTGCTCTTGATTGCACCATGCCAATCTCCATTTTTTGGATCTTCTCCAACAGACCAACATCTTGCATTTGATTGTCTTCATTTTTTGCATACCCCTGCTCTTGGAAAGCTCCATAGCCAAACTGATTTTGACACTGCTGCTCATAGGAGTAAACATGCTGATCTTGAATCTGCTCAAAATGCTGATTTGAAGGAGTTGTAAAGCACATTGGAGGTGGAATGTACTGCTTTGTTGCTATGAATGTGAATTCCATGATGGAAATGAAGTCATGATTGCACAACTTCATGGAATGATGGAAAATAATGAAAGATATGGAAAGAAGAGTGAATGGAAATGGATGGAAAATAGGTCTACAACTCAGAGAATGAGTTATTTACTAGATGGAGTCACCAGATGTGCAAACTGTTGCTTCTCAAAAGCTGGAAATTGTAACAAGTGCACATCAATCTTGTTGCAATGAAGTGAAGACCTCTAAGGTCCCATTGGGCATGCCAAAATTGTTAGTGCGAAATCACAGCACCCCCAAATGAGTTATGGATCTTCTTTTTTAAGGCAATGTCATTTGGTGTGATTTTCATAACATTGGATCATTCCCCAAGCTGTGGGACTTGCAAATCGGAATGATCCTCTAGAGAAGGATGGTTCCTCTTCCTAAACTACCTACCACAAGCTATTCCAGTGCAAGAAAGCTAATCTAATCCTAATCTAACTTCCAAGGAGACAAGGAGAGGAAGAAAATAAGGAAAAAATTGAGCTTTCACTAAAACGGTGATACACCAGAGAAGGAAAGTGTTGATCATCCACTAAACTACCATGGAGCAAAAGGAGGTGAGAAATGGAAAGGATAGACGAGTGCATCACATACCAGAGATAGATTTCACACAGAAAATGTTCTAAAATCCCTAAAAAAACAACTCCAAAACCTACAAATGACATGCAAACATGCACATATGCCCTACGACAATGAGAGGCAAGACAAAACAACCGAAAACGAGCAAAGGATGGGCAAATACATCACAAAAATAGGTTTGTATTGCTCCGATTTACACAATAAGTTATTTCACCGAGAAAGAGGAAAAATGCCATCTACAGAGCAAGGGAGGAGGTTAGAACTCCATTTCGACCCCTAGGGAAGAAAAGAAGAGGGAGGTAGAGAAGAAGAATGAACAACCTTTGAAATATGTGCCTCTGTTTACATTTTATAGAAAAAACGCGAGAAGAGAGGAAAAAACTTAGGATCTGCTCCAACCACTTTTCAAAATGTGTTGTAATTATTCCTCTGTTGATGGGCTTGATGTAAAAGCTCATAATTCCATGTATCTATTTTACAGACCAAAGAAAATGAACCATACTTCATTAAATCTGGTGGTTGGAACTGGTTTTTTGTCTTTTCCATGCCAAAATGCATTTTGCAAATTTCTCCCCAAATATTCACCAAAATCCAAAATTGAAGACTCCATGATGAAGATAATATTCATATCTTTCCATTGGTACCAAGAACGTCAAAAATGGAGCTTTGGATCAAAAGATATGGCCTTCTGAGTTTTTCCTTAACATTTTTGGCAAAAAATAGCTCGGGAAAATTTTGAACTTTTCTCCCACAAATCCTTTGATGACGTGGCATCCATTGGGGTCGGCGGAGGTAGGGGCTCCTTTTTTTCCATTTTACACTTTTGACAAAAAGTCAAAAAATATCATTTGCCTCCGAAGGTCCGCCGGCCCACATTAGCTTTTTGATGTGCCAGCTCAGCACTTAATTTTCACCTTTTTGACAAAAGGGAAAATTTTTACTTTTTCCTCCGATTCCCCGTCGGTCCGAGATTCCTTGGCAAACATCTCTCCCAAGCCTCATGAGGCCCACCTTGGGAAAGTTTTCCTTTTAAATCCACGAGCCATAAATCAAAAAATACAAGGAGTAAGAAAGAGTTCTTTACCTTTCTAGAAAGGGGAAGAAATTCTCTATATGATGGAGCATTTTCTAGAAACCTTTGAATGCTTTAAATGTATGAAATCTGGATTGAAGTAAAAAGGTAGTAAGTTAACCCAAAAATAAGGGGAGCTTATTTTGGTTAACAAACACTCCCTTCAACACTTGCAGCCAATTTTCTAGATAACAACATACCCCACTTGGCTGGGAAATCAACAATAACAACATCAAGCATCATGTTTTTACCTAGGTAAGCTGCAAGCTGCACCACCAGACCTTTCACACATCCCACCATTGGCACTTCTCTGGTGTCCATAATAGTACACTTCCCATCTACCGTTGTTACTTTGATATCCCATTCATTCATGAGTTCTAGAGGCATACCATTGCATGATTCCCTTGAGTCAAACATATAGTTGTGTAACAATCTATCTTTAATGATCAGAGTGGTGAAGAATGGATAGACATTTAGCTAGGACTCCACCAAGGATTTCCCCAAATAAACCTCAGGTGGTTCACCTAGTTCCTCCAACACCGGTGGTGTTTCTAACTCTTGATAGTGGTGGAGTTTCCACAATGTTTATATTTCTACCTAGGGCAATCTTCTCCTCTTTGAGACCCAAATACTCAAAATCCCTTTTCTTGTGCTCAAGAATCCTAAGTAACTCAAAAATTGGGCTGAGATCTTGATCGACTCAAGACTTGGGCAATATCATAAGGGACAAACTTTGACAAGGAAACATTGGAAGGAAGGTTGACACACTCATTATAAGGCACAAGATTTTTGTGACTTAGGTATGAGGAGGGGTATGAGTTTTGCTTGGGATAGCAAGGCCCTTAGTAGATGCATCTTTTTAGGAGCCTCTTTAGGAATATTTTAAAGCAATGGGGTTTCAAGCTTGGCCTAAGGCCCTGTCCCTTTTGACAACCCTTCTTCTTGTGTTATACTCCTCCTCTTGGGAAAAAACAACGTTCATAAACAACTGCCTATCCTCCTCGGATAGGATTCCTCCATCATAATTATTTATCATTAAATCTCTTAAATATTCAAAGTCATTATTGGGAAATTCAAAAGCTTGTACAATATCTACTTCTAAAGCATGAGAGGGAGGAAGAATAGGTACCCGGTGAATGAAATCCCAAAAATTAGCAGTAGTTATAGCACTTATTACCTCAGTTGAAGTTTCCCCTTATTGTGAGCTCGTGTAACAACCCATCATGCAAACATCACATCATTATCATCATCAAATTCTTCTTCTTCTTGCCGATCTTCCTCACATGGAGCATGGGGCATGAAACATCTCATCACACCTATCAATGACATTTGTCTCCTCCACAACAACAACTCTTGAAGCCAAAGGATCGGGTACCATTATGTTTTCCTTGGCACAGGATTGTTTATTTCCAAATACAATAATACTCAAATGCTCAATGATGATAAACTACTACCTAATAACCTCTATATATATTATTCCTATGCTATGGCCAACACCAAGGCTGACCCACTAATGATAATATAACATATATGAAAGAGATACATAATGATAAGAAGTTATGATAGCCACAAGTCGACTATATACATCCAATATAAGATATATGATTAAGGGCATAGCATGCCCCTCCCCTTCGAAGAAACATTGTCCCCAATGTTGAGAAGATTTGGATGCTGCTGCAGGAAATTTGCATCCTCCCAAGTTACATCTTCATTGTCTAGATTTTCCACTTGATCAAATACTTAGTGATGAACCTTTTCCTCAACCACTTAGTGCGTGTCTGAAGGATGCATTCTGGTTCTAGGATGATTCTTCCCTCTTCATCAAGCTTGGGTAACACTTTCTGGGTTGATATTATCGTCCAATTACCTTCTTTAGGAAAGATACATGGAAGACTGGATGAATTTGAGTAGCCGGAGGAAGTTCCAGTTTGTATGCTACATTGCCAATCTTCTGTAACACTTGATAAGGACCATAATACTTAGGTGAAAGCTTGTTATCATTTTTTTGTTGTTTTAAGGAAATTTTCTTATATGGTTGTAAATGCACAAAAACCCAATCATCGACTTCAAAATGTCTTTCACTACGATGTTGGTCTGCCTGTTGCTTCATGCGGTTTTGTGACATGGCCAAATTCTCCCTGAGACTAGAAAGCACCTCTTGTTGGTGTTGAATATGTTCTTCAATTGCTCGAACCTTTGGTTGGACTCTCAAAGATGAAGTGATAGATGGTGGATGGTACCCATATAATGCCAAGAAAGGAGACATTTTAGATGAAGTATGAAAGGAGGTGTTATACCACCATTCTACCAGTAGTAACCATTGGACCCATCTTGCTTACTTATCTGATGTAAAACAATGAAGATATCCCTCAAAGCACTTGTTTACCACCTCTGTTTTCCCATTAGACTAGGGATGATAAGATGAACTACGAGATAGTTGTGTGGCCAAGGATGAGAACAAGTCAGTATAAAAGTTACTAGCAAAGATAGGGTCTCGATCACTTACTATAATCTTTGGTGTCCCATGTAGCTTCTGAATTGTATCCTTGAAGGTCATTGTTGCTACTGTACTCACAACAAATGGATGTGATAAAGCACAAAAATGGGAATATTTGGTGAGTCTATCCACCACCACCATGATTACATTTTTACCTTCTAATTTAGGCAATCTTGTGATGAAGTCCATAGACACCTCTTCCCACCTCTTGGCTAGGAATAGATAGAGGTTGTACAAGACCCAGAGACTTAATTGTTTCACCCTTATTTTGCTGACAAACCATGCATTCTGCCACAAACTTTTGGACATCTCCTTTTAGCCCTTCCCAAAAAAAATCATGCTTAATTTGATGATAAGTCTTTAAGAAGCCAAAATGACCCCCTACTGGAGAAGCATGGAGCTCAGATAGAACCCTATTTTAAGGATTGAATTCTTACATAGATATAATCTATCTTTATACCATAAAACATCTCCTTTCCATAAATTTTTTTTTGGACATGTTTAGATCTTGTTGGAGATTCTGAATGAGATTTTGTGTACTTGGGTAATTTTTCCATTTAGACCTTGCATCCTCTATCCAATCCTCATGTAATTCGGATAAGGCACACAATAATGCCTCAGGCAGATTCATCCTTAGAGATAAAGCATCAACAACTACATTCTCTTTCCCTTTCTTGTATATTATCTCAATATCATACCCCAACATTTTTGAGACCCATTTATGTTGTTCTTTTGATGATAAATGTTGATCTAAGAAGTATTTAAAACTATCATGATCTATCTTTACTTTGAAATGTTGTCCCATTAGATATGGTGTCCATTGTTTCACTGCATGAAGTATTGCTAACATTTCTTTCTCATAAACTGGTTTAGAGATATTCTTACCTTTGAATTGGTGGCTCTCAAAGGAAATGGGTCGCCCTTCTTGCATGAGTACTACCCCCATACCATACCTGAAGCATCACATTCAACAATGAATGTTTTTGAAAAATATGGGGTGGCTAGAACTGGAGTGGTGCACATGGCCTCCTTCAACTTCTCAAAGGCCATAGTAGCTTGCTCGTTCCAATGGAAAGAGTCCTTCTTCAATAAAGTTGTGAGTGGTGCTGCCATAATTCCTTACAAATCTACGATAATAACCTGTAAGCCCCAAAAATCCTTAGAGATTTTTATGGTTTTGGGAACCTTCCATTCAAGCATGGCTTTTATCTTGTTAGGATCCACTTTAACACCTTCATAAGAGACAATATGACCCATATATTCAACCTCCTTGACACCAAAAGAACACTTACAAGGCTTTACATAAAGTTGATGTTGTTCAAGAGTTTCAACACCTTGTTTACATGAGGCAGGTGTTCCTCCCATGTTTTACTATAGATTAATATATCATCAAAGAACACTAAAACAAACTTTCAAAGAAATGGCTTAAAGATTGAATTCATCAAGCTTTGAAATGCAGAGGGTGCATTTGTCAGCCCATAAGGCATTACCAAGAACTCATAGTGTCCTTCATGTGTCTTGAAGGCTGTTTTATGAATATCTTCATCCTTGATTCTAATCTGATGATATCTAGAACGAAGATCAAGTTTTGTAAAGTAAACAACACCATGTAACTCATCTAGCAAATCATCAATTACAGGAATAGGAAACTTATCTTTAACTATGTACTTATTGAGTTCCTGTAATCTGGACACATGTGCCAATTGTCATCTTTTTCCATACCATCACTATAGGAGAAGAGTAAGCACTTTGACTATGATGAATAAGTCCTACTTCTAACATCTCTTGAACTATCTTCTCAATCTCACTATTTTACATATAGAGGTACCTATAAGGTCTGATGTTGGGTGGTTGAATCCCTGGTACTAATTGGATGGCATGGTCATGGTCTCTTTTTGGAGGCAAACCCTTGGGCATTTCTCTAAAAACCCTTGAGTGCTCATCTATAACTACTTACATATCTCATGGGTATAAATGTATTGGAATGATGTGCTTCAATGAAAATAGTTGTGCTACAAACCATTTTGCACCCTTTCTAAGCAATTTTGAATCGATGAGAACTTACCATATATGGGATTTTCTCTTAGTCCTTTTAGTTTAAAATTCCTCCCTTATGACTGAAATTGCATGAATAACTCTTGGAAATTCATTTCAATGGTTCCCAAGGTGGTAAGACACTAAACTCCTAACACAATGTCTGCTCCTCCCATGGAAATGGCATACATATTGCTAGTTAGCAAGTAATCTCCCATGGTGAGATTAATGTTATGGAATTTTCCTGAACAACTAACAATTTTCCCATTAGTGATCATGACTTGACATTCTGGAGATGGATAAACAAAGTAGTTCAAGCGTACCACTAGCTTATGATTGATGAAATTGTGAGTACTTCCCAAATCAATCAACATTGTTACCCTCTATTTTTTAAGAATCCAACTACTTTGAGAGTTTGGGGAGTGCTAATACTAGAAATTGCATGGCATGATATTGTTGGTTGGGGATCTCCTAATTCCTCCTCTGGCTCTACCTCTTCGTCTTCTTCATTTTCTTCTTCTTCAGTAGGTCCCTCAATGTAGAACAACTTCTTTTCCGCACACTTATGTCCTAGTCCAAATTTGTTGTCACAATTAAAACATAACCCTTTGGCTCTCTTTTCTTCAATTTGTTGAGGTGTCAGTCTCACTGGCTAAGGGAATGATGGTGGAAGGGTGCTACGATCTCTGATATTACTGATAGTTTGTTTCCGACTTGAAAGAAATTTTTTCCTCGCCCTACGTGCCATGATCATAGAGTCTAAAACCTTATGAGGATTAAACATACGCACCTCAGTCTCAATTTTTTATTTAAGACCCCAAGAAATAAGTCATTCAAATTATCTTCAGGAATATTTTCCACCCATAAGGAAAGGTTTTGGAATTGATGGATGTAATCTTTGATTGTTCTTGTTTGTCTAAGCTTTGCTAATTGGCTGAAATAATTCTTTGACACACTAGAACTATAGTGTAATTGCAATTTGTTTGGTGAATACTTGTCCATGTAACATTGAGGCCACTCTTTTCCTTTGAGCACATAACCATCGATACCAAATGAATTGGTCAAGTTCAAGATACAACGATGCCATGGTAACCTTTTGTCCCAATGGAATCTGATGAAGATCAAAGAAATTCTCCATCTAGTTAATCCAATTGAGTGGATCCTTTCCATCAAACTTACACATTTCCACTTTTGGAAGCATGTTACGGGCTTGTAGAGTGTTTGTATTTGGATTGGTCATGTTTGCAGATCCACCATGGCTAGTTTGTTTATTACTTTGACCTAAAGATCCACCATGGTTAATATGAGTATGATTGAGTTGTGGCTCATTAGGAATGATATGATGACCCATGATATTATAGCTAAATTGTTGAAT
Organism: Taxus wallichiana var. yunnanensis; assembly: GCA_018340775.1. Classification (NCBI taxonomy): domain Eukaryota; kingdom Viridiplantae; phylum Streptophyta; class Pinopsida; order Cupressales; family Taxaceae; genus Taxus; species Taxus wallichiana. Next base: position 785,883,953 of record CM031238.1, read on the forward strand.
GAAATCCTCCAATCGTTGTCCAATCTTTTCTACATCTTCTTTACTAGCCACTCTACCTTCGAGGTTTCGCAACTCTAACTCAAGATAGCTGACCTTATGGTCAGTTGAAGTAAACCCTAACCCTGAGGACTTTGTAGATACCCCTTCTGACTCTAACTCCTCAACTATTATCTCATCCTTATCAGGGGTTTTACGGAGTGATGGGATTCTTTTTGCCTCTTGTCAAAGGCCTAGCCATGATGCCCCAAAATGGTAAGATTTAAGGATCAAGGTCGAAATTTAGGGTTTTAGATTTCAATAGGAATTCGGCCAAATTTTATAAAACTCAAAGAAAAAAATCAAACTAATTTTTAATCTTCTTTCTGGAAATGTAAATAAATTTGAAAAAATCCACAAATTGCACCCCATGTATCCGAATTATGAAAAAACATAAAACCGCTATAAATTTTGCAAAATAAGTCAAAAATTATTAAAATTTTGAGGTAAGCTTACTTAACTGATTTTTCCACACCATAGAAAAATTTGTAGAAAAATTCGCTACCAATGTTGAGATATGGAAAAACCTTCAAAATTAGAGTTTGACGCAATGTTGGCGAGTTCAAGCTACGATACCACTTATAATGAAATTACTTGTATAATTAAGATCATGAGCAGAAATATAAGACCAAATAACCCAATATTCCAAAATAATGATCTCAATATGCAATTAGAATAGCTTTGCCACTTCGAGGGGGCAACCTCCAAACCATACAATAATACTCAAATGCTCCAATGATGATAAACTACTACCTACTAACCTCTACATATACTATTCCTATGTTATGGCCAACACCAAGGCCGACCCGGTAATGAAAATATAACATATATGAAAGAGATATATAATGATAAGAAGTTATGATAGCCACAAGTCGGCTATATACATCCAATATAAGATATATGATTAAGGGTGTAGCATTGAGCAACATCACGGAGTTTGGCGGGACACTTAGAGACAAGAAAATCATGTAGTGTGTCTTTTTGAGCCGGGGATGAAATGCGGCTTGCTCTTTGTCACTCGGATGTGGAGAAATGGGTAGCACCCTCAAGAGGATTTGACCTATCCTCACTACTTTATGGTTGTGCCTTTCAACCGGGGTAGGAGGACACTTTTTGTAGCTTTGTTGTTTATGGAGGAAATGGAGATATCCTTCCTTGAGAATTTATTAAGAAGACCTTGAAGAAAATATGATCAATGTAACAAAACCTAACTCTCATGAGTTGTCACTCTAGATAATGGAGATATTTTCTAAGTAAGGTTTAGGCCACTAAATACAATGAAAACCTAATTGTTTCTACATGTTTTGGTAGTAAAATTATGCATTTGTATACACACATGACAAACGAGGGTAGTATGGGTATGGTTGGTTATTTTTAAATGATTTTGGTGGGAGGTGAGGTAGAAATGAACTTGATTCACAGATTCTTAAGAATTTTTGAAAAAATGAAGAGCTTGAACAACGAGAATGCTTTGGGATAGCTAGGATGTTCCTTTAACCAAAATATGTGCTTCAATGGAGGCCCAGATCAAAAATTTTCACACAAACTTCAAGGATTCAAAATGAAGGCTCAAAATGGAAAACTTAACTAAATATTATCAACATCTGTTTCATCACGCCTAATATACCCTCAAAGGATAACAAACAATCTTATAGTCATGCTTTATGAGTCACGGTGATTTTAAATTTGTTTATTTCACTATCAAATGAAAGATATTCGATAAATGAAATTTCAAATGCCACAAAACTATCACAAGGATAAGATCTTGTGTGATTCACAAAGATTTCAATGTAAGATTGCAACGGGAACAAGAAAACTACTTGCAGACATTCGAAATGAAGCGAGACACAAATTTTACCCAAAAATAACGCAAATTAACTCAAGTTTGATTAAATTTATCGGTAGGGGAAAGTTTTAGAACAATCTCAGATCTTGTCAATCATTTGTACACTCACAACCACCTTGACATGATCAAATTTAACATAAAGGAGATGAACAAGTTTCTTGAGATGGTTTCTCAAAAGGATTGGTTCTATCAAGCTTTTCTCTTAGAAAAATCGAGTCTCGACCTCTAACACTCCAACCATTTGTAGGAAAAATTCATGTAATTTATAATAATTCATTTACAATGCAGAATTTTCCCCAAAACCGGGGACATTCAAATAACCATTGTGTGTTGAGACTCCCAAAATCAGATTTGTGAAAAAGTTTTCAAGTGTATAGAGGGAAAATATTTCCAAATATTTCCAGCATTCAATTCTTGACTTGGTAGTTCGTTCTTCATCTCGCGCGTTAACTACTTCCTCCTCCAATATGTCTGTCTGGTTCTTTGTGTGCCGAGGAAAAAAATTTGAAAATCAGATCGAAACCAATGGTCAGATCATGTCTTGATGGAAAAAGAAGTCTTCAAATTTTCCCGCCTAACTAGGATACCAAATTAATGTTCCTCTTCATTTTACGTGCAGGAGACTCCAAGAAATGATAAAAAACCGTAAAAATTCACATCCTAGGAGCTTTGGAGTAGAAATGATGGAAAATCGAGATAGAGATGCATAATTGTCATCAATCTTTCTTTTGAATTTGGACCGTTCACGTGGGAGATCCAAGCTAAGACAGGACCCTGGGGGTTCCTTTTTACCTTTGACACCTTTTGTAAAAAATGTAAAATTTCTCAATTTGTTCCACCCCTCTACCTTTGAAAAATGGGCCTGACATGTGTCCCAATGTGGGTCCCAAAGGAACCACGTCTAAATTATGCTATTTCACCTCTTTTTGGAAAAGGGAAATTTTTCCAAGTTTTCCCCACAACTCCACCCTTCCACTTCTAGTTTTGATGTGGGTCCCAGCAGAACCATGGTTCCTTTTACACTTCTAACTCCTTTTTCCACAAAAGGAAAATTTTCCAATTTACCCCCGAAAGTCTGCACCTCCGCCATTGATTGGAGAAAATTTGACTTTTCTCTATTGGGCCCACGGGTCATTTTGATGATTTTAATCTTTTGAATAACAAGGAGTAAAAATCCAAGTTTCCCCCGATGGCCCACCTCCCGGCTCTTGAATTTTTAAAGCGCCACACGTCTCGATGTCGCAACTTCAAGAATCTTATAAGGATTCAATATGATTTGGTAGGGGTGCACTTCCATTTTAAATTTTTACTCCATTTTGACAAAAGGAAAAAATATTCCAGCCTATTTCCAAAGGCCCACATCTCTGCTTTTAACTTTGCCACGTGTCCTTCTACGGGGTCAAAGTAAGACTTTTTCCCTGCCGCTTAAAATTTTGCTTTAATCAAAGCATGGTAGGGTTGTGGGGTAGGTTCAAATATTTTTCAAAAGTATCCAAAAATAAAAAGTTCAAAAAACAAAATTGCCGCGCCCCATCCAATAAGAAGAAACCACATAAGTACCAAAAGAACCAATCAAAATTGAGTGGAGCCATGGGACCAAATTTTCCTTTTTGCTAAAAAAGAAAAAGAAGACAAGTTAAAACATTTTCCTGCCATCCCTTGACCAACCAAAAGAGGCCACGTGACCCTTTGAATGTTGAGGAATAATTTTCATAGGAAAAAGATGCCCGCTTGTGTGTTAAAAACACATGTTTCCAAGCATCTTTCGACCATGGATTTGGATTTTCAAAGGCATACAAATATAAATTGATCATTCTCAAGATTCCATGGTTGGGAAAAATAGGAAAAATGACAGAGCACACAACTTTTGAAGAATTAAGGCAAAAACAAGGAAAACTCGGAGATTCCTTAAAAAGGGCATGAAAATGGATTTAAACAATTGAGGCATTGAATGGATGTAAAATCTTTAAAACATCCAAATCAAGAGATAAAACATTTCATAACACATAGATTAGAGGAAAACAAGGAAAAATGGTTTAAGATCAAGATGAGCACCAACGGGACTAACTTCTAGATGATGGAGATAAAGTTTAAGTCGAAAGGAGGAATGCGATCTTGAGGGGCTTATCTTCGAGATGCCTGAGTTGTTATGGCCAAGAGGATCGAGAGGATTTATAGGCAAAATGAAGTGGATTGGGTAATACATTGTTTGGTTTCAACCAAGAAATCAGAGGATGGACAACAAGAGTATCATGTGGATTTATAGGGCTTATTGGACAAACAAAGTGTAGTTTTTGGTGACACACCTCCAGGAATACCTCTAGATAGGGGATTTGAGCATGTGATTGAGCTTGAGGATGCTAGACTAGTGGTTGCTTCTCCTTACCATCACCCCAAACAGTCTAAGGATGAGATCGAGAAGACTATACATGAGCTCATTGATATGGGGCATATTAGACCAAGTTCCAACCCTTTTTCTTCTTCGGTGGTATTGGTGAAGAAGAAGGATGGGACCATGTGGATGTGTATAGACTACCGTGCCTTGAATAAGAAGACAATAAAGAACAAGTATCCAGTACCACGTATTGATGAGTTGCTTGATGAGCTACATGGTGCAATCTATTTTTCAAAAATAGATTTGTGATATGGATATCATCAAATCAAATTCAGGGAGAAAGATGTGCATAAGACAAATTTTAGATGTCATTATGGTCACTTTGAGTTCTTGGTGATGCCCTTCGGATTGTCTAATGCTCCAGCTACATTCTAGTCTTGCATGAATCATGTGTTCAACTGCCACCTGTGGAAGTTTGTATTGGTTTTATTTGATGATATTTTAGTCTACAACAGGACTTGGGAGGACCATATTAGGCACTTTGGTGAGATATTTGGGATATTAGAAGCTAACTTGTTATATGTGAAAGCTTCTAAGTGTGAGTTTGGCATGACGAAAATTCTATACTTGGGATGTCGATTAGTGGGGAGTACGGTGAAGGTGGATAGAGAGAATATACGGGCAGTGGATTGGCCGCCACCTAGGACATTGACACATTTGAGAGGATTCATGGGGTTGTGCACATACTATAGGAGGTTTGTGAAGAATTTATCTCGGTTGGTGATCCATTGACCGATTTGACCAAGAAGGGGGTGTTATCTCTCGAACCAGCACCATATGGAGAGATGGTGCAGGTGTTATAAGCTTGCGAAATTGATCTCTCTCTTTCATAGATATAATGGAAACACCTCAGGTCTATGGGTATACCTATTTTGAGGTAAGGCTCATGTATCAAGGTCGGTTCCTTATTGATGTATCCTAAACTGATTTTTGGGGTTTAAGGGTAAAAGATGACTATAAAGTAATTAAAACTAAGGTGATACACCAAATTTGTATGAGGGCTTTGACTGAGTATATGCACAATTAATATGTGAAAGGATTCTTGATGCACGAACCAATAGTTTTCTGTAGAATGTTAAGGGAAAAACACTTCGAGGTATTGAGGGAAAGTATCATAGCAATTCGCAAGCTAAACATGCATATTAATATCATGCAAAAATTACTAAATTTTGTAACATGGTAAGATAATTAACTAGGGAATTTATATTCACAAGATTAATGGAAACATACACAAGATTGCAAATGATTGGAATTACTGAAGAAAATACTTCACATTCAGAAGGAAAAAATAGAAAAAATTGCTTCAGTACTCCTATATCCAAAAAGTCCTCCTTGTGCTTTGCCAAGGCACACAATATATAGCAAAATAAAAATTTACCCTCTTCCTAAAAATAACCTAAGGCTTGTACTTGCCCATGCATCTTATTTTTATCCTTTATTTAATAATAGATAAAGGAATAAAAATAGAGCATGCAATTACAAATAGGCATTATTAGCCTTAATTACAATATAATCAAACTGAAGTTGACTGTTCTATTTTTAAGAAAGCAAGGGTAAATAATTTGCTAATAATAAGCTTTCTTGCTATGCAAGTCTTTCTCCTTTGAACATGCAACTCTGTCTTCTTCTCTTCTATCCTCTTGTGAAGCATGCAACAAATCAATTCTCTTCTGTGAGTAAATAATTCAAATATTTGTAATATTTGCAAAAATAAACATCCAATGTGGGGACCATTGTCCATGTGCACATGTTGTGACATTGACATCTCTCTCTAAGTGGTCACATGAGTGACACTCTGCAAATCAACTCTAGCTCCTTGAAGTGGGGACCACCTCAATTTGCTTGGTTTGGCCACCTTGGTGGACTTAGCAATATAAAAGGGTCAACCATCTTATATGGCACATGCCACTATAGCCTCCATTTAGTTTGGGGACCACCTTTGTGGACTTAGCATATTGTTGTGTCTAGATGTACATGGGGTTCACTTTGTAAATATGCTATAACATATAGTCTTCACTTTGTAGTTGTTGGCCTTGGCATTATTCAAATGTAAAAGGGTTGGAAATACCATTTGTTTGATCATTGCATAATGATTTGGTTGGCTTTAGCATATTGGGAACTTGGACTATAGTTGATCTTTTGACATTTTGGAAGTAATGATTTTGTTTTAATCATGGGCTGGCCCCTTTTGCATGATGACTCACCCCTCCACATGCTTTGTCAATGGAAACCTAACTTGGTTTGAGTTTGTTTTGAAATTTGGTGATGATCCTAGGCCATTGATTTATGTATTGTTTGATCACGAATCATTGATCTTGAACCTGTGGTTAGGGTTTCACCCTGCAATTAATTTGGTCGGTGGGAATTGACCGTAGTTACTTGCTTTGATCTTGGAGCTTGATCCTCGACTTTGATCTCTATCCTTCTGATCTTGAGCCATTAATTATTGACCCTGGTTGAGTTAGGTTGAACTCACCTCTCGAGTTTGCATGTTAAAGGAAATATTGACCCTAATGCACATTTCATTTGATTTTTCACTATGCGGGTGAAGCCCTAGAAAAATTTTCTTTGACACCATTATTCTGAGATCCTCGAGCTGTGCCACTATTGATTTTTGAAACTCGGCTCTGTTTGAAGCTTATGAGCGAAGTGGTCATGGGTTTCACATCTAATGTCATGATATCTCCATTATCGTTCCTCTATCGAGCTCGACTTTTTAGTTCTCTTGAAATGTGGTAACCACTTGTGTTAGAGCTCGACCTTTGCTTAAAAGATCTCGTGCCTTGTGAATTTCTACAAGAGTTTCAGCCAGAAGTTATGGTCACCATTGCCATGAACTTTTGAGCTCGGTTCATCCTTTTTGTGCAAGATTCGAGCTTGGTTTCGGTTTTCTACCTTCTATAGAGTTATGTGAGTTTTCTTGGTCGTCAAGATCTTTGCATTTTTCATTGGCCGCCATTGCCATGAACTTGGAGCTCGGCCTGTGTAGCTATCACACTATTTGATGAGGGAAGTAAGTCTCGACCTCCTTAGGTATTATTGTTGCTTCCTTGTTGCTATTTTGACCTTAAAAAATGATAATCTATTCTTTTCTTTGCATTTCTGTGTTTTTGTGGCTCGGCCTTGGTCATTTTGAGTTGAACCTCGTTCTGAGCTTGCTCTTCTTTCTCTAAACTTGATGATTCCTTGAGGGTTTTGATAGATCAATTTTATTTGGTGAGTTCTTTCTCCCTCGTTTCTCTGATTTCTTGATACCCATTAATGGTTTTTTTATCAATGGTCAGGATCTGTACACTTTTACTCTAATACTGCAACTTGAATATGATTTTAATGGGAATGAAAATCTCTGAAATACTGGAATATTTCTTTGACTTGGATATGTATGAGTTTTCTGATTCAAAGTTCTTCCACCTGAGTTTGTGTTCGAATAATATGTCAAGCTCTGTTTACTTGCTACTTGGATCCATTCCTTATAAAAATTATCCCTTGAATGTAGACTGTTGTACTTTATGTTGCAGAAAAAGGCCTCCTTTTGATGATCATTTGAGTGTTTGTAATTATTGGACCTATGTATGAATGTGTTTCTGATTCTAAGATTGTTCTCGGTCAATCCTTGAGCCTTTTCTAGAACTTACTGGCCTTCTAGCTCTGTTAGTAACCTTTTACTCGTTGTGGGTTCCTTCACTAGTTGTGCCACTGGATGTTCACCACTGTGTGAACTGTTGTTATTGCATTGAAAAATTCACTGTTTCTTGTGAGAGATTTTATGGATTCTGAGATGTTTTGAAATTTTGTGGACACCCTTGATCTCTAAAATCTTGAGCTCTAAAGCTATACTGTAGCAGTCTGTAGACTTAATACTTGCTTCATTTCTGAGAACTGTACTTTGGGATGGCTGCATTTTGTGAATGTTATCTCAAAAATTAATTTTCTTTAGTTGCTAAGCTATAATGAGTACTCTAAAATTCTTCACCTTGATGACTGAAAGTGTAGTTCCCATTTCTTTTCTGCATTATATATTGTATTTTCTTTTATTACAACTCTGGTATGTATGCTAGAAAAGTCGTAAATATCCATTTTACATGGCAAAGCCCTATCAAAATTTTCCCAGAATTCCTTAATTTATTCCTTTTTCAGCTGTAGTAGTTGTATTTTTTGATTCAGAATACAGAATGTAGCACTTTTCTGTTTGAAGCTAACTTGTAGTTGAAAACTAAAACATCATAACTATCATCTTGATCATGGCATGCTTTTCTGTTTTTCTGTACCACTTACTTGATTTACATAAATCTTTTAAAGCATGTAGTAGTTGAAAGAAACATGATGAAAAGTTGTAAATGTCCATTTTACATGGCGAAGCCCTGTCAAAATTTTCCCAAAATCTTCTTTATTTGTTTCAGTTGCAACCCTTTCTGTCCACCAAACTTCAACTTTCTTGAAATCTGATTCTTCCTTTTTAGTTACAAACTGAAACATGTACTTCTATTTGCCAGTCTCTTTTCTGTATTGTAACTTGTTCCATTTGCAGAAAATATTGAGTTTGAGTTACATTAATTCTTCTTTCCAGCCTGTACTTATGACTTGTCTATTTCTTCTTGGCTGCAACTGTACCTGCACACTTAAGAAAATAGTTAGAAAATACTTAGGCTTTTTGGCCTCTCTTGTGTCCATGTTTCTTTTTTCTTTTTTATTTTTTTCTTTCTGAATGAGTATAGCATGTATGCAGTCTATTCTTCAAGTAAATTATATCTCTTGTTTTGAAGAGATTCATATGCATGAACTAGGACAAGTAAGGAATATGAATTGATCTTTGAGCTTATAACTGATAGTTCATCTTTTCTTCTTTTTAGGTATAGTGACTTCTACAATGAAGATGAGAAAGGAACAAAAGTTGGAATGGAGCTACTCCGAACAACGAAGAAAAACCCAAGGCAATGATGGGTTCACTCATACTCCTTACTTTCTTTTTCATGCATGTGTACCTCTTATTTCAGTAGTTGTACTTTACATTTCTAGTTACATCCCATGGCTTGTGTGGGAACATTTGAAATTTCCTTATGAATAAAACATTGAATTTTGTAAATGAGTTGTATATTTCTTTCTGCATTTTAGATTTCTGTATGGATTGTATGATGAACTAAACAACTCAATCATATAATTGAATGTCTTAATCATGAAGGAAAGAACATTAATGAGAACTTGTAACATTCAGTAATGAACTCTGATTTCTACAATCTGCACTTATGTTTGTTGTCCCAAAACTCAACACTTCACCTATTATATAATTTAGTGTCTTCATCAAGACAACACAACTATCCTTCGGGGCCCTTGTGTTCTTTTGCTGAAGATATCATGAAATTATAGACTATGTGATCTATTACGTTTTGTAACAACACACATAGCTGCAGATTTCACTTAATCATTAATTAATTCAGTAGTAACCAATAATATCAAAACTCCCTTAGCTTAGGTATACTTCACCAATGCCTTTCATCGTAACGATGAAGTTTCAAGTTGCCCATTTTACACAAGTGCAAAAATTATAAACATGGGGCTTTTGCTTGGTTAGAGTAAGTATAACAGGTTTTTGATCACCTCAAGGAGGTGATGAGTTCGTGTCCCATTCTCACATTACCAAATTTCTCCCGCCCATTCATTCTAGAGTGTGATGCATCAGGAGAGGGTGTTGGGGAAGTTATCATGTAGGATAGGCATCCCATTGCCTATGAGAGTCAGAAATTGAAACCCATGGAGAGAGGGTATTCAATTTAAAATAAGGATATGTTTGCCATTATACATGCTTTGGCCAAATTCAGATAAAGTACCTTGTGGGCGAGAAAATTCGTGGTTTGTATGGATCAAAAGAATTTGAGGTTCTTCTTGGGACAAAAGGAACTCAACGATCGCCAAAAAGATGGGTGAACAAGGTACAAACATATGACATCAACATAGAGTACACTAGAGGTAAGAATAATATTGTTGCTAACACTTTATCTAGGAGGCCTTACCTCACTTCTATGCTTAGTTCTATGTCTGATATTTCAGCGGATTGGAAGGCTCATATACTTGTTGAGTATTCCAAAAATCAGTTTGCATGTGAGATCATGGATGGTATTATATAGGATGACCGATACAGAGTAGTGGATGATCTCATTTTCTACAAGGATAGGATTTTCCTTGTACCAGGATCCAAAATGAAGGAGAAGATCCTTTGAGCAAGTACATGATACACCACTAATTTGGGCATCCTGGTTATTTGAAACATATAGGTTTATCGGGAGAGATTTACATGGAAGGGGATGAAGGCTAATGTCCTTACTCATTTCGAGAGAGTGTATGGTTTGCCAAAGAAACCAAATCCAATCATTCAAGTTTCCAGCAAGATTACTTCAGACCTCTCCCCATTCTCGAATAGAAATGGGAAAACATATATATGGAATTTATCACATGACTTCCCTTGGTGCATGGGCATAGCTACATTTATGTTGTACTTGATCGGTTAACTAAGTATTCTCATTTATTTTCCCTACCCAAGGGGCATGAGGCGGTGAATGTGGCCCAAATCTTCTATCTGATTTTTAGGCTACATGGTGTTGGTGCTCAAAAAGTCTTTCCCAGTTTACCTTTGAAAATCAATCGATTTACGGCCTCTGTCACTTTATTTTTCCCCATGTTGTGCCTGGTTAATATTTTTTTCCATTTTTGATTTGTTCATGGGTTGTAGATCATGTATGGGTCCATGGTTTTCTCCTTGTTTCTTCATTCCTTTGGAAAAGGTCTATAATTTGGGTCTCCCATTCTCTGTTCATCTAAAACTCGGGTTCTCCCATATTTTCCATTCTCCACAGCCAGGATTTGTCTTCCTCATCATTTCTGCCTAAATACTTGAAGAAAAATGAATGGATGTGTCTCTGATGGACATATTTGAGCCTTGTAACATTTCTAAATTCTCTGTCCTTGGAGAAATTTTCATTTTTGGGCTCAAATGATCATTTTTCTATATTTTACGGTTTGACGGGTGTTTCTCTGGTCAAATTTACATCCTTGCATCAATAGGGGACGTGGCACCTTTTGGTTGGACGTGGCTTAGCTAGGTACTTCAAAATTTTTATGAATCACCTCAACTTAAAAATGTGTCCACGTGGAGGAACGACACTCATTTGAAGATCTACTTTTGGTTTGGCCTTGGAGTAGCGCTAGGAGGACACGTGGAGGTTTCCACTACTTTTCCCAGACTTAGATAAATTTTATGTAGCTAAAATAGTTTGGCAAAGAACATGGACACATGGTGAGCCCGCGCTCGCTCAGAGTCTTTTAAAGAAGCATCAAGAGGACACTTGGAGGCCTCCGCTCACTTTGCATTTTGCTTGGACTTTTCAACAACCAAAGGAGGACGCCTTAGAGCATGAAAATTGGCACCTTTGCTTTGAGCTTCAATCATTCAAAAAAAAAAATTTCAGCCAAGACACGTGGCGAGCCTGTGCTCATTCAAGGTCTCAATTTTTGGGGACCATCTCCAGGTGTGCCATAGTGAAACGTGGAAGTTTGAAAAGTTAAAAGTGGGGAAGCGGACCATCGAGAGGCAACTTAGAATTTTTTCCTCTTATGCTCAAAAGGGTTAAGATATCAAAAATGGCGCAAGCCCAATGGAAGAAAGGTCAAAGCTTTCTCTAGTCAATGGTGGAGGTGTGGGCCTTCGGAGGAAATTTGGAAAAATTTCCTTTGTGGGAAAAAGAGTTAAAAGTAAAAAGGAAGCGTGGTTCCACTGGGACCCATTGGAAACTTGAAGTGGAAGGGCGGAGCTGCGGGGGAAACTTGGAAAATTTTCCTTTTTCCAAAAAGAGGGTCAAATGGTAGAATTTATCCATGGTTCCTTTGGGACCCACCTTAGGACATGTGTCAGGATCATTTCTCGAGGGCGAGATGCGAGAACAAAATGTGAAATTTTTCCATTTTTCCAAAAGTTGTAAAAGTCAGAGGAAACCCCTGGTCATTTTTAAATTTGAATCTTCCACGTGGACGGCCCAAATTCAAAGTAAAGATCAACGGCAGCCAAGAGTCTAAATCTGATTTTCCCCCATTTTTATTGAAATATGCTTGGAAGTGCGAGTCTTCATGATTTCTTGGTATCTCCTACACGCCAAGTAGAGAGGGGAGTTAATGTTGATATATGAGTTTGGTGGGGAGATCTGGAAGATGTCTTTCGCCATTAAAATGGTCTGACTATTGTGCTTGATCAGATTTTCTATTTTTCTTCTCCCAAGCACTTAAGGACACAAATTTGGCAGATTAGGAATAGAAGTGGTTGGTGAATTGAAGAAAGAGTGATCTACCAGAGGAAGGAGTTGAATGTGGGAGATATTCGATGAGATTTTCCCCCTTGAGCACCTGATAACTTTTTACAGATCTGATTCTGGGAATCGCGATCGTGATCATGGCAAGCACTGGTAGCACTCAAGGTTTGGATTTTTGGGGGAAAGGGGCTCTATTGTAAATGTTATAAATGACACAAATTTTTCGTGCAAATGGTTGGAGTGTTAGGGGTCGGGACTGAATTTTCTAATAGAAAAGCTTGACATAGCCCATCATTTTGAGAAGCCATTTGAGAAGCTTGTATATCTCTTTTGTATTAAATATGATCATGTCAAGGTGGTTGCAAATGTACAGCCATTGACAAGCTCTGAGATTGTTCTAGAAACTTTCCCTGCTGATAGATTTAATCAAATTCGAGTTATTCTGTGTTGTCTTGAGAAAAATGTGTTTGTTTTATTTCTGAATGTATGTGAGTAGTTTTTCTTATTTTTGTTGCAATCTTGTATTAAAATTTGATTCAATCACATAGGCCTCAATCCTTGTGACAGTTTAGTGGCATCTACAATTTCATTTCTCAGAAGATCTTTCATCTGGGATTGGAATAAACAATTTAAAATCACTTTTCTTTCATATGTTGATAGAGATTGTCTGTAAGCCTCTGGGTGTACCTTAGGCGTGATTTGAATCAGATCTTGATGCTTTGTTGGATTTTCTAACTCGATCCTTCGTGATAGAATCTCAAAGATTGTGTGAAAAAGTGCTAACTGGGCCTTCATTAAAACACATATTCTAGTTAAAGAAACATTTTAGCTTTTCGTGGCATTCTCTTGGTTCAACTTCCATTTTGGAAGATTCCTCAAGGATATGTTGAATCAAGTTCATCCCGCCCCACCTCCCATTAAAAATTTATTAAAAAAACCAATCCTACCATCGTACTATCCGTGTTTGTCTTGTGTGCATACAAATTAAAACATGTAGAAGCAATCAGGGTCCCAAATGTCTTTAGTAACCTTTGCCTTGTGAAAATATCTCCATGATCTGGAAGTGACAACTCATGAGAGTCAGATTTGGTGTGTTGATCATATTTTCCCAAGGTCTTCTCTATAAAATTTATGCAAAAGAAGGATTTATCATTGTTCTTCAATAACAGAGGTTACAAAATAGGTTCTCTTACCTTGGTTGAAAGGCACAACCTAAAATAGTTAGGATCATATCACATCCTTTTAAGGTGCTACCCACTCCTTTCGAAACCTGAGTGCTAACAAGTCAGATAGATTGCTTCCCCGGCTACAAAATGACATACATGATTATCTATCTGCCTCTGAGTGTCCTATCAAAATCCATGATGCTTTGCTCGGTCTTTGAAGGAGATTAAATTTGGGTACCAACACACTTTTGGAACATTGTCGGGGATTGTTTAAGTTACTGAGACCAATTTGTTGATTTGTTGCTATTTCATATCCATCTAGCCCATCAACAACATGCTTCTGGCATCGTTGCTAGGGATTTTTTAAGTTATTGTGATCGATTTTTTGATTTGTTTCTATTTCATATCCATCTAGCCTATCAACAACACACTTTTGACACTATTTTCAAGGACTTAAAGCTCACATTTAGACCCTGGTAAAACACTTCTTGTATGCTCTAAGTGCTGTGTGCAGTTCTTTCAATTTTACACCTAGTGCACTAGATTTCATTTGATAAATTTGGGTAAAGAAAGGTTAGAATCTTTCCATTTCCAATTTCTAGCATTAACAGACATTTGACAGATCATATTTAGTGCATTTGCACAACTAGGTGGAAATCCTTAGTGGTGAATCCCTGTTGATCTGATTTTTAATGAGTACCACTATCTTAAAAACTCTCAAAGTCAGATTTGTTACTAATATTGGCAAAGCTGGAAGGAAGAAGATCTTTCTTTTCTAGGGATCCTGCTAGGACATTGTTTCCAGAGCTAGGAAAAGAAAAATCAGAAGGAAGAAAATCCTGGAGAGTTGTGGGAGAACAACAGACAAGAAGAGGGATCTCCATTGATGAAAGTGATCGGCCTATCATTGAAGACTGTCATTCAAGTGACTCTAAATTAGGCAGCCTCTTTGTGGAATTGAATTCTCCAGTTGGAGAAGGGCCTTCATTTGATTTTGAATGGTTTGCTTCACATTTTACACCTATCTTTTCTGAGGTTGATAGGGATTTCCAAGAGACAAGGCCTTTGGGGGTATCCATTTTGAAAATTATACTCTTGTGTTCCAAGGACCCTCAGCCCCTTATCAATTTGTCACCCCTCCAGGGTCACCTTCTCGAATCAACATGGCCCAGCCCCCACCCAGACCCCCTTTTGTTGTAAACACCTTTGGACCTATAAATTTTGTGGGAATGGATGGTTATCCAAATGCAGTTCCTCAAGATGTAAGGACAAATGCCAAAGTTCCAAGGAACAATGCTATTACTAGTGATCAACATCTAAAGCTTTTTATCAATATGATGGAATACTTTGAGATTGAACATGAAGATGTATATATCAAGTTGTTTATCCATACCTTGGAAGAGGATGCTAGGGACTAGTATAAAGCATTTCCAGATAACTCTATTGATTCTTGGACTGAGATGAGTAATGCATTTATATTGGCATAGTATGGTGATAGAGGCCCGACCCTAAGTTTCTTTTGACAGAATTTGAAAACATAAAAAATAATCCTAATGAGTCAAGTACATGATTTCAACACAAGGTTTAATAAGACCTTGAGGAGATTTCCTGTTAGGATAAGGCCTTGTGATGAGTCATGTTTGATCAAATATTTTGATGCATTTGATAAAAAGGATGCATATTACTTAAGAGACAAGAACCCCACAAATTTGAGGTAGGCCTTCACCATGGCTCTGTAAATAGAGAAAAACATCAAGGAAATTGGAAAGCCTCCAAAAAGGGAGGGTGTAAAGCTGGTTAACCTAGAAAATCCTCAAACAAGGAAGTTTGCTAATTTAGAGGAAGTTGTGAAAACTTTGGCAGGGGATGTCAAGGAAATTTCCTACAAACTAGCCCGAGATGAGAAGGGAATTGGGAAGAACTCACAAGGTCAACACAAGCAACAAGGCCAAGACAGATTTACAAATCACCAAAGATTTGATGATAGAGGAAAAGGACCTGTTGGATTTGGAAACAAGCAGCCCCAAGGTAGGGAAAATAGAATGATGCCTAATCCTTTGGCTGCCAGAGTTGTTGTTGTGGAGGAGACATATGTCATTGATTGGTGTGACAAATGTTTCATGCCTCATGCTCCTTGTGAAGAAGATCAACAAAAATAATAATAAAGCGATGAAAATGATGATGTCGTCTACATGATGGGTTGTTCCAAAATCTACAATAAGGGGCAACTTCAACTAAGGTGATAAGTGCCGGACTACTGCCACTTTTTGGGACTACATTCATAGGGTACCTATTCTTTCTCCCTCTCATATTTTAGAAGTAGATATTGTACAAGATTTTGAATTGCCCAATAACGACTCTGAATATTTAAAGGATTTAATGATAAAGAAGTATGATTGAGGAATTCCATCTGAGGAGGATAGACAGTTACTGATGAATGATGTTGTTTCTCAAGAGCAGGAATATAACACAATAAGTAAGGCTGTCAAAGGGATGGCACCTCAAGCTAAGCCAAAAGCTTCCTTACTTTCAAACATTCCTAAAGAGGCTCCTAAGAAAGAGGCATCTACCAAAAGCCCTATAGTTCTAAACAAAAATCATATCCCTCCTCATGCCCAAGTTATCAAAAATCATGTACCACCTAATGAGTGTGTTGGCTTTCCTTCCAATACTGCCTTGCCAAGGAATGTCCCATATGATATTTCCCAAGTTTTAAGTCAAATCAAATTCTTTATTCCAATTGTTGAGTTTCTTAGGAATCCTGAGCATAAAAAGAGAGCATTTGAATACTTGGGATTGAAAGAAGAGAAGACTGCCCTAGGTAGAAATGTAAATATTGTGGAGACTCCTCCAATCATTCAAGAATTAGAAACACCACCAGCATTGGAGGAACTAGGTGAACCACCTGAGGTCTATTTGGGGACATCCTTGGTGGACTCTCAGATGAATGTGGATCCATTCTTCACCACTTTGATCATTAAGGACAAACTGCTGCACAACTGCATGTTTGACTCAGGGGCATCATGTAATGTCATGCCTTTGGAAGTCATGAACGAGCTGAATATCAAAGTGATAGTAGCATATGGGAAGTGCACTGCCATGGATTCCAGAGAAGTTCCAGTAGTGGGATGTGTGAAGGGTTTGGTGGTGTAGCTTGCAGCTTACCAGGTAAAAATTTAAAACTTGATGTTGTCATCGTTGACTACCCAACCAAGTGGGGCATGCTACTATCAAGAAAATGGGTTGCTAGTGTTGGTGGGAGTGTCCAAATGGATATGTCCTATGCCACCATTCCAATTGAAGGCAGCCTTGTCAGGTTGTATGGAGAAAAGAAAATGTTGCATCTTATTAAGGATCCCAATAATGCATCCTATGAAGTATTGTACACAAATGTTGATGTTGACAACTTTGTAGGATTTTCTGATGGAAAGGAGCACAAGATTGAGGAATGCAGGTGTCTTGAACAAGCGGGCTCTCCTTGGACTCTATTGTTTTATGGAGCTTGCTCCAAGTTTGGGAATGGTGCTGGTGTTGTTCTACTTTCTCCTAGTCAGGAAAAATTTGTTTTTTCCTTCAAACTCAACTTTGAGTGCACCAACAACATTGTTGAGTATGAGGCATTGTTGTTGGGTTTAAGAATTGCTTGGAAATATGGTATCAAGGACATCATTTTCAAAGGAGACTTAGAATTAATTGTAAAACAAGTCAGAAAATTGTATGCCACAAAGAATCAGCGAATGAAACAATATAAACATGTAGTTTGGGATCTTATTGAGATGTTTGATTCATTCAACATAGTGCATCATGATAGGAAATTCAATGACTTGGCGAAAAGCTTGTAGTGTTGGGGTCTTGGTTTGAAAATTGTACAATGTCCCCATATTGTGAATATGATGTTGAGGTATTGACAAGACCTTTTGTCCCTAACAACATTAAACATTGGTAGGTTTTTTATGATGATGCTCAGATCAAAAGATTTTTGCAGAAAAAGGGAGATTTTGCTAATCAATGCATTGATTTGGAGCCAATGGTATGTATAATAGAAGGAAAAGAAACCTTGTTTGGCAAGGGCATCATCTAACTAAAAACCAATACCATTCCTAGAGGTGGTTGCTCTTGAGTCCAATTTTGATAATGTTGATCGCATTGTTAATAGATGCATGGAAGCCTCAAGGGATATTGAGGAGCATGACCTTGGCACAAAGGAGAAGCCAAGGAAAATTTGGTTAGGTAGCAATCTCAGCAAGGAGGAGAAGCAGTCATACATCTAATTGTTGAAGAAATACCAAGATTGCATGGCTTGGACCTATTCTGAACTAAAAGCATATAGAGAGGACCTGTTTCAACATGAGATTCCCTTAGAGTCTAATGCAAAGCCATTTAGGTAGAAACAAAGGCCAATCAACCCACTCTTATCTCTCAAGATGCAAGAGGAACTGAATAAGTTGAGAGATGGAGGGATTATTTAGCCCACTAGGTATTCTTCTTGGGTTGCAAACCTAGTACCAATAAGAAAGAAGAATGGTGATATCAAGTTATGTGTGGACTTCAGGAATTTGAATAGAGCATCAATGAAGGATAATTATCCTTTACCAAATATGGAGAACATGCTGCAGTTAGTGACTAGGTTTGAATTTCTCTCTACCTTGGATGGTTTCTCTGGTTATAACCAAGTTGTGGTGAAGGAATCAGAAAGGATCAAGACAACCTTTACTACTCCTTGGGGAACATATGTGTATGTTAGGATGCCCTTTGGTCTGATGAATGTTGAAGCAACCTTATAAAGAGTAATGGATGATGTGAATGTGTTTTCTAGAAAGAGAAGTGACCACTTGCTGCACTTGGAGAAGATGCTGATAAGATGTAGAGAATATGGCATCTCACTCAATCCAAAGAAGTGCCATTTTGGAGTGTAGAAGGAAAAGTTTCTTGGTCACATTGTGTCATAAGAAGGAGTGATGATTGATCTAGAAAGAGTAGAGGCCATCAACAAGGTCCCAATCCCAAGAACTAAGAAGGGAATTCAGTCCTTCTTTGGGAAGATAAAATTCATCAAAAGATTCATATCAAACTTTGTTGAGTTGACCATTCCAATCACTTCCATGCTGAAGAAAGACCAGGTCATCAAATGGGAGGAGGCTGCCATCCAAGCCTTCAGTGGAATCAAGGAGGCATTAAAACATGCCCCTGTTTTGGCAGCTCCAGATTATAAGAAGCCTTTCCAACTATTTTCCTTTGCTTCAGAGAACACTATTGGTTCTACGTCTGTTGTAGAAGGATGATGAAGGGGTTGAGAGGCCAATTGCATTTTTAGTAAGGCCTTGTAGGGGCTTAGCTGAAGTACACTATCATGGAAAAGTAGGCATTTGCCTTGGTAAAAGCAAAAAGGTTTTTAGACCTTACATTCTAAGTTCTAAAGTGGTTGCTTATGTTCCCCACACCATGGTGAAGGACATCTTATCAGAGATGGAGGTCTCAAGCAAAGATGCAGGTGGGTGAACAAGTTGCAAGAATATGATATGGATATCCAAACCACGAAGTTGGTGAGAGGTTTGGGCTTGGATAATCTTATGGATGAGAGAAACTTGCAAACTATTGAGGTAAATGAGGTAGAAGAAGAAAGGGCAGGTGTTTTTGAAAGGTTGATGAGTTTTGAGTGGTACAAGGATGTGATTTTCTATCTTAGACACTTATACTACCTTGAGCATTTAAGTAAGAACCAGAAAAGGGATCTTAAGTTGGCCTCCCAGAAATATGTCATTACTGATTATGGGTTGGCTTGGAAGAACCTAGAGGGAGTCCTCTTAAGATGCATTACTGAAGAAGAAGCCCCCAAGATAATTGTTGATCTCCATGGAGGAGTATGTGGGGAAATTTTGCTGCAAGAGTCACAACACACAAGATCCTGAGGGCTGGTTATTGCTATCCAAAATGCGCCCCCTGTTCATTTTGTGGCTAACTCCTTTCATTCTTCCCTCTCTTGTGCCTCAGTCATAATTTTTTGCTTTTCAGGTGCTCAAATTTTTTTGGAAATGACACCATTGGATAGAGCTCTCTCTCAGCTTTCTAGAAAGGTAAAGTTTTCCTCCTAACTCCCTGTATTTTTGAAGTTATGGCTCGACGGAGTTTTTGTGGGAAATTTTCCCCTAGGAGGCCCACAGCCAATGAGATGATGCCACGTGTCCAAGAAGTGGCGGGGTTGGAGGAAAACTTGGGTTTTTTACCAAGTGTTTTGGTGAAATTTCAAAGGAAGATTTTCTCCTGTAGGGCTTGCCGCGAATCGGAGTGATGCCACGTGTCAGGGAGGAATTTGCAAAATTTGGCTAAGTGTTGGTGTATGGAAATTTTGGAAAATTTTCCAAAGGCCCATGTCTAGTAATATTGCACCATGTGTCCTATGGCGTGGGAGTTTCGGAGGCGGAGGAGAAGTTGGATTTTTGGCAAAAGTGTTTTGCCAAATTTTAAGGAATGAGTTTTGACCCGCTGCCCCATCGACGAATCCAGATCAGGCCACGTGTCATCGGAACCTGGAAGGGCAGAGTGCGGGGAAATTGGGATTTTTTCCCAAAGTGTTTGCACAAAAGTAAAAAATGCTTGCGAAGGGCCCACTCCCAATAAAAATGTGCCATGTGGCACTGGAATGGCGGAGGGCGGGGAGAAATTGGGAATTTTCCCAAAGGAAATATGAAGGAATTTTCAAAGGGAAAAGCCCGCCCCAAAATGTGACCCAATGAGATAATGCCACGTGTCTAGGTTGAAAAATAGCCAAAGCGGCCCATGAAAATTCGGGAAGGAAAGGCCCGCGCCTAATCAACATGTGCCACGTGTCCTCAACAAATCACCTGACGGGAAATTTTGGAAAATTTTCCAAAGGTGAAAACGAAGTAAAATGAATCATTAAGGGCCCACGCCCAATAAAAATGTGCCACGTGGCACCTAGAATGGTGGAGCACGGGGATTTTTGGGAAATTTTCCCAAATGCAAAAAAGGTGAAAAATTCAAAATTTTTTCCCGCAAACCCGATTTGGCACTATTTTGCCCTAAAACTTCAAATGGCCATATCTTTCGATCCGAGCTTAGTTTTTGTGTTCTTGATATGAATGGAAAGTGGTGAAATTATCTACCATATTCCAAGGTCATTTTTGTATTTTGATGGAGTTTGAGAGAGAAAATTGAAAAACACCTCTGGCATGTGGTCATGGACAGAAATGACGTTTCAACCACCGTTTTTAATGAAGAATGGCTCACATTCTCCCCCAGCATGGTTAAACGCATGTCAAGGAATGGAGTCTGTAAGGATGTCCATTACTGTTTTGAATGTGTTTTGGTCAATGGGTGAATTTCTTCCATGTTTTCCCACGTTTCTCTCTCCTGGGCTCGTCCCTTGCACTGTAAAAGCCAGATTTGGCTCATTTTCAAAGGGTTGAACATTTTTTGTGTATTGTAGGCTCCCTCCTTCACCTTGGAAGTGATTTTGTGGAGAAATCAAACCTTCTCTAAGAGCTGAAACCTATCTTTGCCTCTCAGGTGTTGTAATGTAAGTGATTTTGACATTAAAATAACAATACGAGCCCCTGTGATTATCTTTCCATCCTCTGCTTGTGTTGTTTGACTAATTTCTAATCCTCCATTACAATTATCTGTTTGTGCATGAAATCTTGTTGCATTTTAATGAACTGTGTCAATCTGCAGAAGTAAAAAATGCTCACCACTCCTTTGGTGCATCACCTATTCGCATTAGTTACGGTTTTTTGTATTCTCTATCCTTGTCCCTTTGGAATTTAGAGTAGGAATTAGGATTATAAACCTCTGCAACTTGTAAGTGATAAATCTAATCAGAGGAGTTGAGGAACCAACCTCTAATCTGGAGATTCCTTTCCCATTTTACAAGTCCCACACTTGGGGAGAGGATTCAATGTTGTGCAATCATCTTGGATGTCTAAAGTATTAAACTAGAAATCGATCAACATCCGGGGGTGTTGTTGATTTGCAACAACATTTTAGCACGCCAGTGGGACCTTAGAGGTCTTCATATTCTTTGCAACAAAATTGATGTGCATTTGTTGCAAGTTTCTTGTTTAAAGAGCCGTAAATTACACATCTGGTGACTCAAGGAAGAAGAATTAGCTGGTTTTAGCAATCCGGACCTAAAAACTCATGAGAAGAATCACTAAAAGGTCAAGAGATTTGGAGAAGAAGAGGTCTTTGTTTTAATATCTGCATTATCTCCAAGAAGAAGAAAAAGTGGGAGGAGAATCCAAAGGTCTCCATCTCCACCAAACAGAACTCTCTCAACTCCTCCACGGTATGCCTTTCATTCAATCAACAAGAGTTCTAAGGCCAATCGAATGGCACAAAACAACCCCTATGTCAACTTCACTTTGGCAGCAGCCCACTTGCCCTCAATGCATAAAATCCAATTCCGGTTGCATACAGCATTGAAGAATATCCCATACTTTTGGAGAGAATCGGACTACTCACGGTGATCATGTCAAGGATATTGCTAATATTTGTGCAATCCATGAGATCAATGAGATGCAATTCTTTGTCAAATTGTTGGCATCATCATTCAAAGGAAGGCATTACAATGGTTCAGAGTCTTGCCTCGGGATCTATCCAAAATTGGAATCAGCTATATATAGCCCTCCATGAGCAGTTTTGAGAAAAGGGAGACAACTTTTCCCTTTTGGAGCAGCTGACAACCATCAAGAGAGCTCTCAATGAGCAATTGACTAACTTCAACTTCAGATTTTAAGGGACTTGGGAGAGAATTCCAGTGGCAGTCAGGCCAACAGTAGAAGGTGCTTTTCTTTATTACCTCAAAGCTTTAAATTCTGATATTTCTATGTTAATTCAATCCATGGGAGGCACAACTATCCCCATTGCTTATAGCATTGCCATTAGAGCTGTTTTTTTTTATTCAAGTTGGCAAGTGGCTCCTAGGCCTCCAATGCCATTATTTCCAAGTTTAGAGAGCCCAAACACTAATCAAATGCCTAATTTAGCTCCTATCCCCACTCCTAGAAATCAAAATTTGAGTGAAGCTTCTACTTCATCTTCTAGTGCCTCAAATGAACTTCAAGAAGTCATGAAGCAATTGTAAAATTTAGGTAATGAGCTGGTTACACTCAAAAGGCAGAAGCCCAAGGTTTTAAACCTTCCTTCCAGCCTCAAGCTTAGCCTAACGAGGCAGCCATATCAACCCAAAAGACCACCCAATCCAATTGCAAATTTAAACCAAGCAAGGCCTCCTGGCAATAGACCATTTCAGCCCTATAATCCCAATGCTACATCTCGCATCTAAAGCATTAGTGCCGAGACAAAACAATATGGCTCAAGAGTATGATTGGTGTTTCCCATGCAATGAACCTCATAACAATCCAGGTGCTTCAATCTAGCGGTGCCTTGAATCAAGCATTAATGGTGGGCTGGTGTGGAGAATGAAGGTAGTCAAGAGAATAACCAAGAACAAGAAACATTCTAGTAGCGATCGGCTCAAATGATACCACACTTGTAAACGCGAGGCATAAGATTTTTGTGGCATGAATCAAACAGATTTCCCAAAGTGTTACACCAACACTAGATCAAAGAGAAGGAATTTGGGTGAAGAACGGCCATTAGCCCCAAGCAATCCTCAATCTTCTATCAATCCACAAACTATGGGAAAAAAATCCTGTAACACCTGAGCTGTTGTTACTTTCTCCTAAGCATTCAAGTGTTGATATGTGATTTCTAGTAAATGGATTGTGTACCTCGATTCGGAAATCATGCTTGATATGTATTAAATTTCTTGCAGATTGCGAGATCTTGGTGAGTCAAAATATTAATAGACTCTTTTATTTATTTCATTTTGTGGCCCGAATATTAATCGATCACGGAATGAATTATACAGTATTCATCAATAATATCTAGACTTGGACCGAGAGAAATTGATCCAAGTAATGCTTTAATTTTGTGAAGTGATAAAATTAGATCACGAACCTTGAGCGAGTTGCGAGTATGGAAGCATTTGGTAAGTGGTGGGAGTATGACTCAGCTGATCTTGAGAAATGAAACGGTTCCCGATATCTGGTATATCCGGAAGGTCTCGATTAAAGACCGAGGTAATAATTCATTGACATACTGATTGTGTAATAAGAACAGGAGTGGCTCTGCTTTCTAGAAAGTATGATACTGAGTCTCTCCAGGAGTTTTCAGGAGAAGGACCAAACTGAATTACTAAGGGTTAGTAACCTAAAACAATAACCTAACCTAGGGGTTAGATTATTGTTAGTCTAACCTAGACCTAGGCTATGTGTTATGATCCTAAAATAATAACTAAGTGTAAAATGGTTAGCATGGTTATTACCTAAAACTCTAACCTAAGATACTAACCTAGCTAACTAAGAGTTTATGGGAAGGGGCCTTTGAAGGGTGGCGAACCATGGGCGCTATTCTCTATGGCAATAAATGGGAAGGATAAGGATGAGGGACAGGCATATGGCGGAGGCTTAGGCGGCGGCTAACCTTGGCAGACTTGGCAATTACTAAGTTTGGAAATGAACTTGAGTTTTTGGATGGACTGTCGCCAATTTTGGCGGTCGGTGGGAGTTGAGATTAAGCGGGAAAATTGGTTTAATGGCATTTAATGTTTAGGAGTCGAGCCGGAGCTCGCGAAGCGGCATGCAAGCGAGAAGTTGGAAGGTTTTTTTTTGGTGTATCGCGATTTTCGGTCTTCTCTCTCTCTCTCTGCTAGTTTCTTGGTTCATCGCTTTTGATTCTCTTTGAGTTGCATGGCGAGAATGAATTTCTCGGCTCTTTTCTCTGCCATGGAGGATATATTGTAAATGGGACAGCGAAATTTTTTGGTCATTTGTATTTGGGAAAAAGAAAAGGAAGTTTGAGCTCTTCCTGTGGTCTTCTTCGGAAATTCGATCAAAATACAGGCATGCTAGGCCCTATCCTTTAAATATTTTGTTGTCTTTCAAATGTCTTCATTAAAACAACTCTGTTCATTTGTTTGTGAAGATTAGATAAATTTTCTATGAAGATTTAATTGATTTTGGCTCTGTATCTCTTCTGGTTCGATTTTTGGCAATTTCCGCTTGTTGGGTGTTTGTTGAAATCGAACTTCAACTCTGTTTGTTGTGTATTCCTTCTGGTTTAAATATGAGAGATTTATATTTATAAAGGTTTGAATGCTCGGCCTGTTTGGCGAGAGCCCGTCGAATATACTTGTGAAGGGTATAGATCACTGTTTTGCTGTCGACTTTTGATCGTCAATGCTGTTGTGAGACAGTAGGGAAGGATACTGGTGTACCATTTGATTGTTCTGTGTTTTTGAAGATTTTCGAAACTCTGTCGTGGTTTTGTTAACAGCGACTAATGATACTTTGTGGGTTTCATTGTTTTCTAATTTCTGGCTTGGAATAGGCAACTGTTGTGTTACCGTAGTCTTTAACGACTCAGCGGAAGTGTTTTCCTTGTTGTGGTGGAAACGGGATTATTGCTGACTGTGTACAATATATACATCTTTACTTCGTTTACCGACTCAGTGGATTTCATGATTGAATCGTTTATAGTAATCTACTGTTGTGAATGTAGATTCATCTTGAGTTTTGTTATTATATTGTCGGGGAAGCCTTGTGGAAAAGACAGGTTTTGTGGCTACTGTTATTGTAGTAAATACTGAGTATTGACTTTATGTGGATGTATTGCCTTTCCTTGTGAAAATTGTTCGAAGGTTTCGAAGCAGCTCAGTTTATTTCATTGTTTTGGAATGAGTATATTGATTTGCTTATACTTGTTTCATTCGGAATGTTTGTCTTGAATGGCATGGAAGGATTTATCAATTAATTCTATTTTATACTGTTGTTGGGTTTGTGATTATGGGCGCAAATCCGTTATCAGTATGTAGTGTGTATTAGTGGATTTATTAGGATTGAATTCTGAACGACTGTGAGGAGACGTTTCGATGTTCTATTTCTATTTTAGTCCTTTGTTCAAGTTAAAATGTGTATATATAGTTGTTAAGTGTTGATCCGGTGACTTGAAGGGAAAATGCATCGAAGACCTCTGTATTTTCTTGGAGTACTTTGTGTTGCATGTTGCTTTGGTGGTACAGATTCCTTAGGTGATCAACTACATATTCAACTTGTTCTATTTGTGCTAAAATATTGGCGAAATCTGATCGGGTTTCTTGGTTGAAATAAGAGCTTGATTGTTTATGCGATTTTTATATCGTCATTGATGATTTTTTTCGTGTTGCAGCCTGTTTGGGTGAGTTGCACTAGGGATTTGCATGCACCAAGGTAGGGATCGATTGATGGTGTTCCTTTCCGTTTGTTGATCCGATAGGCGAGAAAGTATAAGTATGCTAAGTTCCTTCTGTTTGTTGATTCGATTGGTGAACATGAATTGGAACCAATGTGTGGTCATCATAGCATAGTTTCTCGGAAACCTTAAAAGGCTTAATGTTATAGAGTTGTTGATTACAGCAATACGCTTGAAGTTCTTGATTTCGAACTTGGTTGAAAGCCTTCTTGTGTTTAGGAGAAACTAGTTTTGGACATCGACCGATTTATGGATTGTTGTTGTGTCGATTCTTTGTCTCAGGAGTTTGCCGTGTTCTATTTCTTAATTTAGAACAGCGATACGCTTGCATGGCTTGTCTAAATTGTTCATTTATATTCTGGTTGAATGTTTTCATAGGTGAAGGCGGTTCAGTGATGAACTTAATTGAAAGGAAGTATGAATGGATTGGCTCTTTCTCTTCCTTTATTCCAATTTGGTTGATGTTTGTTTAACAGTGGGAAATTAATTTGGTAACGTTTTGGTAGGATTCCAAATTGTTATGTTATTTCCTTTTTGGAAGAATGCAACAATCGACCCGAGTGTCGTGATTTGGATTGATGATTGTTTATATGCATTCGTTCTTGTTTCTTTAATATTTGATGAAATATTAGAAAGTGTTTAAGACTATTACGTAACAATGATAGAGTTACATGTTTGTAATCATTTTGTATTACAAGGACATAGTCGAATATGTTTTCTTATTTGGATATTTGATCTCATTTAAACAGGTGTTTAATGGAAACAATTGATGGATTGCAATTGTTTTAAAAGTTGGTGCTTATCATGCTCGAGTTCATTGAGGTGACTCATGTTGACTATTTTTGCGAGATGGTTGCCGTAAGAGGTAAAAGCAATGCGAGATCGGCGATCGATCGGATAGTTTATTTGATTTATAAAGAATTACTGACTTGAGTTTATAGATGTACTATATGTGAAAAGATGTTCTTTTCCGTTAGCATTATATCAAATATCTTTGTTGCATATATGTAATTGTATGAGTTTTGAAAGGAATGAAAATAAGCGTTTGATACTTATGTGTTGTATTCTATTACGAAGGATGAGCTTCTTCGGTCTATGTGAAGGGGCATACTTATCTTTGTATATTATGGATGCTTTTGTGATTGACAATGAAAGCTTGTAAGTAATTAGACTAAATTCTTATGAGTATTTAGTAGTTCTGATTTGTTCTAGCAAAAGCAATATTGTAATTTAATTATTGTCTCTCTAGAAGATAGGTTAAAAATTGAGCCTAAAAGAGAAGCATTTGAGCAGTGGATTGAATTACTAATCCCTAGTCCTAAGTATACCAGGACAATAGTAGATTGGATTCTTAATCATTCATAGCTTTAAAATGAAAAGTATGATATGAATTCAGTTAAGAGAACTGATAGGCAATCAATGGAGTTTCGGTGGCAATCTCAAGCATAGGTTATGAGATATTTATGCGAATCATTGCTTAGAATCGAGATGTATTCTAATGACTCCTTGATAGAAACTAGACCTTAATACCTCTACCAAGTAATGGATTAATAGAGGAGGGTCGTCTTAAGAAAATGAATCCAGGGATTTGGAAAGGCTAACCTTAGGGGAAAGGTCTTAAAAAAAAAAAAAAAAGTAATTTAAACTCTAGTGCGTAACGCTTGTTTTGGGTAGATCTTCTCGAGGCGGATCTAAAGGTTGACGGCATAAAGTCGACTGCAGGGCTGTACCTCCGAGAAGATTAGGATCTTCTCGAAGTTACAACAATGCAGGTGACTTATGGCGACACCCCTTGCATTGATCGTTGAGATTTACACTTGATTTCGCACGAGTTACCCTAGGACCGATTAAGAACGTGGTCATGTTATGTGACTGCCTCGGAGATTTGGGGTGTCATGACACATTGGTTGAACTGCAAGGTTGAACCAGTATGTCATCATATCCCTAACCCTCGTGGGTATCCATATAACATTATCACCTTGTTAATCTGCCTCCAGTGATTGATTGTGGAAGGAAGGAACCTGACATGATGTCAGTATAAGACATTCTATATAACATATGAATGGGGTGAAGGGCGTATTCAGATTGGCGAGTATGCCGTTAAGGAATACGAGACATGAACAGATATGTTTCAAATCTTTGGCCAAAGTATCGCAAGTTCTTTGATTGCGTTGTCTGATTCACCTAGTCTAAGGGATGAGATGCCGATGAATAATGGTACTTGATTATTGATTAGATTCCTTGGACAAAGCATTCTGAATTCCCAGATTAGGGAAGAGAACCGCAAGAGTGATGTGTTAAATAAAAACACCGACTCTTATTACTCATGAATAGATCGGTAGATTACCGAGTCATGGAATGAATAGATCGGAAGTACTCCGAGTCATTACAGCTGCATATGGTTGCTTGTTATATGAATGGTTATTTGAATTGTGAGTTCTAAATTATGTATTTAGAACCAGTATGCAATTATCAAAAAAAAAAAAAAATTCTCTTGTTCTAAAGTTAAAAATGAGGATGTTATGACCAACACTAGATCAAAGAGAAGGAATTTGGGTGAAGAAACGGCCATTAGCCCCAAGCAATCCTCAATCTTCTATCAATCCACAAACTATGGGAAAAAAAAATCCAATCCCAAACACACAAGGATTGCCTAAAACAACTCCTAAGCCAACTCAAATGCTAGTTCTTTGCTGCCCATGTGCAAGGAATGAAATGCGCAGCCGGGGATAGCAAATGGATACTTCATCTCCATTTAGTATCATTGATTAGATGAAGAAAACAAATGTGATCATATCTATGTGGGAATCACTATCTATTCCAAGCCAAAGAGATTTGTTACAAGCTGCCATGAAGGATTGGTCACTTCAAATCGAGAAAGTCCAAATACAAGAGAAGGTGCTCACAAATGCTGCCTGCCGAGAGGGGAATTATGGAGGACAAGTAAGGTAAAATATTGAAGCCCCTCCATTCTATGTTTCATTGATCATTGGAAATCAATTAGTACACAATTGCGAGATTGATTCAGAGAAAGTAGTTGATAATGCCCAAGCAAATAGCTTATCAGTTGGGAATTCAGTATGAAGTCATATCCAAAGGGGTAGTGCAATTGGATGGGACAATAGTAACAACAGTTGGAGTGATTAAAAACTTGAGTCTTACTTTGCATGCATGCCCCAACGTGGTTGTTTTACAAGATGTCTCAGTAATAGACCTTCCACCACTCTTTGCCCTATGTTTGTCAAGGGATTTCACAGCCAAGATTGGAGGTTACTTATCTGCTGATTGGTCACACATGTTGTTCAGAATGAGATATGGAACCAAGGCCACAATCAGATCTGAACCTATTGCAAACTTCCACATTGAGCCTTACACTCCAAGCCAGATCAATACAAATTGTTCAGCGTTTGATCAAGAGGATTATCCAAGCACTGATGAAGTTGACACCAAGGTAGGAAGTATCCCAGATTTAACTCTTGATGAATGGGCAAACAAGGTGCATGCTTTTGATCCTTATCAAGAAATAGAAGAATCTGAGCTAGGAGTCTATTGCATACATGAAGAAAATCAGCCTATTCCTAGCATCACCAAGCCAAACCACAAGGATGACAATGAGGTATGGCAGTTGTTTTTGATGGATCAAGGAGTAGAAAAGGTGCAGGAGGTGGAGCTATGCTTGTTTCACCTCAAGGAGTGAAGTATTATTCAGCTTTTAGATTTTAGTTTGCATGCTCTAATAACACTGCTGAATATGAAGCTTTGATATAAGGATTGCATTGGTCAATCAAGAGAAGGATAAAGAACTTGCAAGTCTTTGGTGACAGTGAGTTGATTATCAACCAGAGTTAAGGGGCAGCATGCTATCAAGAATGATCTACTCAAATGCTACAAGAACAGGGTGTGGGACCTCATTGAAGATTTTGAGGGCTTTAGCATAAAATCCATTCCTAGAAAAGAGAACCAAGTTGTTGACAGGCTTGCAGCAGTTAGGGCAGCCTTTGACGTTGTTGAAAGCATTCAAAAAGAAAAGGTACAACCAAAAATCCATGTGATTGTGAGGCCTTGATGTGAGACAACAATGTAAGTTGGCAAGTATTTGAAAATGATTAGAAAATCATTCATTTCTTGCAAGAAGAGGCTGAGTTCTCAGCTAAAAATCAAGAAAAGTTGGAGTAGTAGTATGGTGACCAAGTGGTACAACTGAGAACCAACAAACTTCCTAAGGGACTTATTACTTTGGAGTCCATTTTCAGTCCTAATGATCAGTTTAGGAAGGAGAAGGCAAACATCCAAGTCAAGAGAGAAGATTCAGTATTCATCTCGGTGGAAGAAGGAAAATCACTCCAAATTGGTAAGATGACAACTGAACAAGAAAGGTATGAATTCATACAACTTTGTCAAGAGTTCCCTGATGTGTTTGCTTGGAGCTATGAAGATTTGAAAGGTTTCAATCCTGAGTTAGCTCAACACACCATTGAATTGGACCCAAGTACTAAGCCCATTAGGCAAAAACAAAGGCCAGTCAACCCCCACATGGAGCCTCTCATGAGAAAGGAATTGAATAAGTTGATAGAATCAAGAATCATATTCCTATCAAGCATTCTAGTTGGGTGGCCAACTTAGTTCGATTAGAAAGAAGAGTGGGGAAATCAGGTTGTGTGTTGACTTGAGAGATTTGAATAGAGCATCTCTTAAAGATCATTATCCACTTCCTTCCATGGAGCAGATTTTACAAGTTGTTTCTAGCTCGAGAGGTTTTCACTACTTGATGGCTATTCGGGATACAATCAGATTATGGTGAAGGAAGAAGATACATTCAAGACAACCTTACAACTAAACGAGGAACTTATGCATACAAGAAAATGCCATTTGGGCTGTCCAAGCGTTGGAGCTACCTTCCAAAGAGCAATGGCCATGGCGTTCAAAGGTTCGATTAACAACATTCTACGATATATCTTGATGATATCATTATTTTTCAAAAATACAGCGAGACCACCTCTTTCATTTGAGTCAAGTGTTCTAAAGGTGTAGAAGATTTGGAGTCTCCTTGAATCCTAAAAAGTGTATTTTTAGCACATGAAGGAAAGCTCCTTAGCCACATTGTCTCCAAAGAAGGATTAGCAATTGATCCGGGGAAAAGTTGAAGCCATAAGAGAACTACCATTGCCAAGCCACAAGAAGGACCTTCAAAGTTTCTTGGGAGAATAAATTTTAATGCGGAGGTTTGTCCCATATTTTGCAACCCTAGTCAAGCCTATCACCAAGATGTTAAAGAAAGGCATGGCTTTCAAATGGACAACAGAAGGCAAGGAAAGTTTTGAAGCAATCAAAGAAGCCATCTCTCAAGCCCCAACTCTCATCAACCCGGATTTCTCCAAGGATTTCATCCTCTATGCATTTGGGGGTGATGATACTATTTCTGCAATTTTGGTATAGCAGAACAAAGACAATGATGAGAAGCCAATTGCTTTCTTCAGCCAAATCTTAGAGGACTATGAGGTGAGATAGTCTTTCATTGAGAAGCATGTTCTTGTAGTAATCAGGAGCTTGAAGAAATTCAAGCATCTAGTTTCAAACAATAAGGTCCAATTGCTTGTTTCTCATGTGGGAGTTAAAGAATTCCTCCTCAACAAAGACTTGAATGAAAAGAGGGCAGGTTGGATTACTTGTTTCATGGAGTATGACATTGATATTAAATCACCAAGCTGGTCAGAGGGAAAGGATTGTGTGAGCAGCTGATTTTGAGCAAACAAGAGGAAGCATGCAAGGAAAAGGAGGTTGTTTTGGCGTTGCAATACAACCATGAAAAAAGGAACACTCAAGAAGAAGATAATGGTGCCCCATTCCTTGCTAGAACCAAGACATAATGCACTTCCTAAGCATAGGTCTATGCCCTCTAGATATGAAAAAAACCAAGAGAAGACACTTTAGATTTGGGCTGTCCCATATGCCCTTGTTGATGGTGTTTTGTTCAAGAGAGATGTGAATGGAGTACTTTGCTGAGATGCATTGGTACAAATCATATTCATAGGGTGTTGGAAGAGTTCCATGGTGGACCAGCTGGTGGTCATTTTGCACCAAGAGTGACAACTCTAAAGATCACGAGGGCTGGCTATTATTGGCCCAAGATTTTCAATGATTGTTATGCATGGATTAAGAGGTGCAAGAATTGTGCATTCTTCACGAGGTAAAGAGAGACTAGTTGCCCTTCCATTGGATCTAATTTTAGTTGACCAGCCATTTATGCAATGGGGTTTGGACTTCATTGGAGTCATTAATCCCAATTCAAGCCAAGGGCACAAATGGATTTTAATAGCCACATATTACTTCACCAAGTGGATTGAAGCAGTAGCACTCAAAGAAGCAAATGAATCTGGTATCCTAGACTTCTATGAGGGAATAGCAACCAGGTTTGGCATACTAGCTATAATAATATCGGATAATGCATTGGAATTCATTGGATCCAAGGTGATTGAATGGGCTGTCAAGAAGCGGGATCTACCTAAGTACTTCATCAAACTAATACCCCGGGGTAATGGCAGTGAATCTACAAACAAGAACTTGTTGAAGATCATTAGGAGGACTTTTGATGAGAATCGAGAGGTCTTGGCATACCAAATTGAAATCAGCCTTATGGGATGATAGGATAACTCCTAAAAGATCTACGGGTAACTCTCCATTTAAGCTTGTTTATGGCGAGAGAGGCAATTTTGCCCATGTCACTTGAGTTGCCAACATTGGAACTCATGAAACAGTTGGAGTTGTTGGAGTTTGAGCCCATGGAGGTTAGATATACAGAATTGATGGAGCTCCAAGAAATCAGAAATCAAGCATCCCAAGCAATGGAGAAGGATCAGGCTTTGATAAAGAAGACCTTTGATAGAAAGGCTAAGAATAGATCCTTCCAAGTCGGATATCTAGTGTTAAAATGGGATGCAGACAGAGCAAAACCAGGAAGGAATCCAAAATTTGATGCCATTTGGAGTGGCCCATACATGATCACAAAGTGTAAGGACAATAATGCCTTCCAATTGTCTTCATTGGATGGCGAAGAACTACAAATTCCAGTCAATGGAATCCATCTAAAGCATTGCTACTAAAGGGAAATTCTCCACCTTGTAAATATTAGCTTAGGTTTTCATTCCTCCAAGTGCTTGTGCACATTGTTTTTTGTAGGTTAGTTTTCTTTCCCTAAGTGCTTTGGCACAAGCTTGCTGTTCCTGGGAATGTGTTTGTAGGCCTTGCTCCATCAGGTGATATTCCATCTTCCTCCTTGCAGTGTTCTAGTCAGTTGGGGTATCAAATAGAGAATTCAATGACTCCATGCCCAATGGATTGCTTCAGGCAACTAGTAAATTCATCCAGCAGGCAGATGACCCCTCTGAGTCACCAAAATTGTTATCCAAAATGTGCCCCCTGCTCATTTTGTGGCTAACTCCTTTCATTCTTCCCTCTCTTGTGCCTCAGTCATAATTTTTGATTTTTAGGCACTCAAAACTTTCTGGAAATGACACCATTGGATAGAGCTCTCTCTCAGCTTTCCAGAAAGGTAAAGTTTTCCTCCTAACTCCTTGTATTTTTGAAGTTATGGCTTGGCGGAGTTTTTGTGGGAAATTTTCCCCTAGAAGGCCCGCAACCAATGAGATGATGCCACGTGTCCAAGAAGTGGTGGGGCTTGAAGGAAAACTTGGTTTTTTACTAAGTGTTTTGGCAAAATTTCAAAGGAATATTTTCTCCCGTAGGTGAATCGGGTGATGCAAAATTTGGCTAAGTGTTTGCGTATGGAAATTTTGGAAAATTTTCCAAAGGCTCGCGTCCGGTAATATTGCACCATGTGTCCTATGGCGTGGGAGTTTCGGAGGGCAGAGGAGAAGTTGGATTTTTGGCAAAAGTGTTTTGCCAAATTTTAAGGAATGAGTTTTGGCCCGCTGCCCCATCGACGAATCAGATCAGGCCACGTGTCACCGGAACCTGGAAGGGCGGAGCGCGGGGGGAAATTGGGATTTTTTCCCAAAGTGTTTGCGCAAAAGTAAAAAATGCTTGCGAAGGGCCCATGCCCAATAAAAATGTGCCACGTGGCACCCTGGAATGGCGAAGGGCGGGGAGAATTTGGGAATTTTCCCAAAGGAAAAACGAAGGAATTTTTCAAAGGGAAAAGCCCGCCCCAAAATGTGACCCAATGAGACACTGCCACGTGTCCAGGTCAGAAAATGGTCAAAGCAGCCCGTAGAAAATTCATGAAGGAAAGGCCCACGCCTAATCAACACGTGCCATGTGTCCTCAACTCATCGGCTCGACGGGAAATTTCGAAATTTTTCCAAAGGTAAAAAGCGAAGTAAAATGAAGCATTAAGGGCCCGCACCCAATAAAAATGTGACACGTGGCTTTGGAATGGTGGAGCGTGGGGATTTTTGGGAAATTTTCCCAAATGCAAAAAGGGTGAAAAATTCAAAATTTTTGCCCGCCAACCCGATTTGGCACTATTTTGCCCTAAAACTTCAAATGGCCATATCTTTCGATCCGAGCTCGGTTTTCACATTCTTGATATCAATTGAAAGCTGGTGAAATTTTATACAAGATTCAAGGGTCATTTTTGCATTTTTATGGAGTTTGGAGAGAAAATTGAAAAACACCTCTTGCACATGGTCATGGACATAAATGATGTTTCAACCATCGTTTTTAATGAAGAATGGCTCGCATTCTCTCCCAGCATGGTTAAAAATGTCAGGGAATGGGTCTGTAAGGATGCCCATGCTATTTTGAATGTGTTTTGGTCAATGGTTGAATTCCTTCCATGTTTTCCCATGTTTCTCTCTGCTTTGGGCTCGTCCCTTGCCTTTGTAAAAAAGCGATTTGGATCATTTTCAAAGGGTTGAATTTTTTTGTGTATTGTAGGCACCCTCCTTCACCTTGGAAGTGATTTTGTGGAGAAATCAAACCTTCTCTAAGAGCTAAAACCTATCTTTGCCTCTCAGGTGTTGTAATGCAAGTGATTTTTGATGTTAAAATAACAATACAGGTCCTGTGATTGAGTTTCCATCCTCTGCTTGTGTTGTTTGACTAATTTCTAATCCTCCATTACAATTATTAGTTTGTGCATGAAATTTTGTTACATTTTAATGAACTGTGTCAATCTGCAGAAGTAAAAAAATGCTCACCACTCCTTTGGTGCATCACCTATTCGCATTAGTTTTGGTTTTTTTTTTGTATTCTCTATCCTTGTCCCTTTGGAATTTAGAGTAGGAATTAGGATTATAAACCTCTGCAACTTGTAAGTGATAAATCTGATCAGAGGAGTTGAGGAACCAACCTCTAATTTGGAGATTCCTTTCCCATTTTACAAGTCCCACACTTAGGAAGAGGATTCAATGTTGTGCAATCATACTAGATGTCTAAAGTATTAAACTATAAATCTGATCAACATCTAGGGTGCTGCTGATTTGCAACAACAATTATTGGTGGCAAAATCTCTTTAGGGATACAAATATTTTGGTTAGAAGATGTGAGAGTTGCCAATGCTTCTCTGGAAGACTGAAAGCTTCAGGCTCCCTTCCTTTGTAGCTTGTATCAATTGAAGCTCCATTCAAGAAATGGGGAATGGATTTCATTGGTGAGATTTCAGACCCTTCAAGTGCTGGCCATAAGTGGATTCTTGTAGCCACTAATTATTTCACCAAGTGGGTGGAGGCAATCCCCACCAAAAGAGCAACACACCAAATTGTCATGGATTTTCTGTTGAACCATATCATCTACAGGTTTGGGGTGCTAGTCAAGATTGTTGTTGACAATGCCATGAGATTTAGAGCTAAACCTTTGATGGCAATGTGCAAGGAGTATGGGATCAACTTGACATATGCCTCCAATTACAATCCCCAAGGAAATGGACAAGCTGAGTCCTAGTAACAAAAACTTGTTAAAGATTATCAGAAGAACCTTGGAGCTAAACAAGAGAAAGTGGGGTGAACAATTGAAGTTTGTTGTTTGGGCTAGATAGGATCACTGCTAAAAGAGCCACTGGAAAGAGTCCATTTGAGTTGGTGTATGGAACTCAGCCCCTAGTGCCCCTGTATATGCAATTATCCCCATATCAGTTCATTAAACGGTTGGAGGATCAAAAGGTAGGTCCCTATGATGCTCGCATTTACCAGATTGTTGAACTTGATGAAGAGCAAAGGGCATCCCACCAGAGGCATGTAAAGTTTAGAGCAAGGTTGAACAAGTTATTTGATAAGAAGGTCACTCCTAGGGCCTTCAATGTCAGAGATCTTGTGTGACTATGAGATAATGAGACATGAGGATAAGGGCAAGCATGACAAGTTTGAATCATTATGGATGGGACCTTACTCCATTGATATCAAAATTGGTGAGCATACCTTCCTCCTCAATGAATTAGATGGTGAACTCGCCTCGAATTACTGTTAATGGAAGGCATTTGAAGCATTTCTTAGATTGATTCCCTTGAAATCAAGGAAAAAATATTGTGTATAGTGTATAGTTTGTTGTTTGTCTCTTGTATTTTGTGTTTTTGTTCGTTCTGGTCCTCGGTGATTTGTTTTGTTGGTTTCTCTGTTTCATTTTTAGGAGATGGCTCTGTTTCTCTGCTCTAAAAATTGACTCTATTGCCCAATGGATATTTTGGCACTTGGTCTACCTTTTTTCTTGTGGCACTCACGGGAGTGCCCATCCCGAGTCGGAGCCAATGTTGGTGCTCAAAATAGTCTCGCCCTAGTTTGCCTTTGAAAATCTATCGATTTATAGCCTCTGTCACTTTCTTTTTCCCCGTGTTGTGCTTGGTTAATCTTTGTTGCCATTTTTAATCTATTCATGGGTCGTAGATCACTTATGGGTCCATGGTTTTCTCCTTGTTTCTTTGTTCCTCTAGAAAAGGTCTGTAATTTGGGTCTCCCATTCTTTGTTCATCTAAAAACTCGAGTTCTCCCATATTTTCCATTCTCTATGGCCATGATTTGTATTCCTTGTCGTTTTTGCCCTAAATACTTGAAGAAAAATGAATGGATGTGTCTCTGATGGACGTATTTGAGCCTTATAACATTTCTAAATTCTCTGTCCTTAGAGAAATTTTCATTTTCGGGCTCAAATGATCATTTTTCTATATTTTACGGTTTGACAGGTGTTTCTCCTAGTTAAATTTACATCCTTGTATTGATAGGGGACATGACACCTTTTGGTTGGACACGGCTCAACTGGCTACTTAAAAATTTCTATGAATCACCTCAACTTAAAAATGTGTCCACATGGAGGAATGACACTCATTTGAAGATCTACTTTTGGTTTGGCCTTGGAGTAGCGCCGGGAGGACATGTGGAGGTTTCACTGCTTTTCCCAGGACTTAGATAAATTTTATGCAGCTAAAATAGTTTGGCAGAGAATAGGGACACGTGGCAAGCCATGCTCACTCAAAGTCTTTTAAAGAAGTGCCAAGAGGACACTTGGAGGCCTCCTCTACTTTGCATTTTGCTTGGACTTTTCAATGGCCAAAGGAGACTGCCTCGGAGCATGACACTTGGCACCTTCAGCTGAGCTTCGAGCCTTCAAATAAATTTTTTTGGGCTAGGACACATGGCGATCCGTGCTCATTCAAGGTCTCAATTTTTGGGGACCATCTCAAGGTGTGCCATAGTGACATGTGGCAGTTTGACAAGTCAAAAGGAGTAGGGAAGTGGACCATCAAAGGCAACTTAGATTTTTGCCTCTTATGCTCAAAAGGGTTAAGATATCAAAAATGGCCCATAAGCCCGATGGAAGAAAGGTCAAAGCTTGCTCAGTCAATGATAGAGGTGCAGGCCTTTGGAGGAAATTTGGAAAATTTTCCCTTTGTGGGAAAAAGAGTTAAAAGTAAAAAAGGAAGCATGGTTCCGTTGGGACCCACATTGGAAACTTGAAGCAGAAGGGTGGAGCTATGGGGAAAACTTGGAAAAATTTCCTTTTTCCAAAAAGAGGGTCAAATGGTAGAATTTATTCACAGTTCCTTTGGGACCCACCTCAAGACATGTGTCAAGCTCATTTCTCAAGGGCAGAGATGCGGAACAAAATGTGAAATTTTTCCATTTTTCCAAAATTTGTAAAAATTCAGAGGAAACCCCAGGTCTATTTTTAAGTTTGAATCTTCCATGTGGATGGCCCAAATTCAAAGTAAAGATCAACGACAATCGAGAGTATGAATTTGATTTTCCCCCATTTTTTGAAACACGCCTAGAAGTGTGAGTCTTCATGATTTCTTGGTATCTCCTACACGCCAGGTAGAGAGGGGAGTTAATGTTGATATCTAAGTTTTGTGGGGAGATCTAGAAGATGTCTTTCGCCATTAAAATGGTTTGACTATCGTGCTCAATTAGATTTTCCATTTTTCTTCTCCCAAGCACGCAAGGAGCTAAATTTGATGATTAGGGGTGGAAGATGTTGGTGAATTGAAGAAAGAGTGATCTACCAGAGGAAGGAGTTGAATGTGGGAGATATTCGATGAGATCTGCCCCCTCGAGCACCTGGTAACTTTTTATAGATCTGATTCTGGGAATCATGATCGTGATCATGGAAAGCACTCAAGGTCTGGATTTTTTGGGGGGAAATGGGCTCTATTATAAATGTTATAAATGGTACAAATTTTTTTTGTAAATGGTTAGAGTGTTAGGGGTTGGGACTGAATTTTATAATAGAAAAATCTTGACAGAGCCCATCATTTTGAGAAGCCATTTGAGAAGCTTGTATATCTCTTTTATATTAAATCTCATCATGTCAAGGTGGTTGCAAATGTACAACCATTGACAAGATCTGAGACTATTCTAGAAACTTTCCCTTCTGATAGATTTAATAAAATTAAAGTTATTCATGTGTTGTCTTGAGAAAAATGTGTTTGTTTTATTTCTGAATGTATACGAGTAGTTTTTCTTGTTTCTATTGCAATCTTGTATTTAAATCTGATTCAATCACACATGCCTCAATCCTTATGATATTTTAGTGGCATCTACAATTTCATTTCTCATAAGAGCTTTCATCTGGGATTGGAATAAACAATTTAAAATCACTTTTCTTTCATCTGTTGATAGAGATTGTCTATAAGCCTCTGGGTGTACCTTAGGCGTGATTTGACTCAGATCTTGATGCTTTGTTGGATTTTCTAACTCGATCCTTTGTGATAGAATCTCAAAGATTATGTGAAAAAGTGCTAATCTGGGCCTTCATTGAAGCACATATTCTAGTTAAAGAAACATTTTAGCTTTTCGTGGCATTCTCTTGGTTTAACTTCCATTTTGGAAGATTCCTCAAGGATATGTTGAATCAAGTTCATCCCGCCCACCTCCCATTAAAAATTTATCAAAAAAACCAATCCTACTGTACTATCCTGTTTGTCTGTGTGCATACAAATTAAAACATGTAGAAGCAATCAGGGTCCCAAATGTCTTTAGTAACCTTTGCCTTGTGAAAATATCTCCATGATCTGGAAGTGACAACTCATGAGAGTCAAATTTGGTGTGTTGATCATATTTTCCCAAGGTCTTCTCTATAAAATTTATGCAAAAGAAGGATTTATCATTGTTCTTCAATAACTAGAGGTTACAAAATAGGTTCTCTTACCTTGGTTGAAAGGCACAACCTAAAATAGTTAGGATCTAGTATTCCTACGTTTGTAGCCATATAGGTAGTTCTCACCGAAGCGAGAAGGGTGCGAGAGAAATTGAAACTACGGTTTTATGGTCATCTTGAGTAGTTCGTCGAGTTAGGCGATTTGCATATGAGCTAGAGCTACCGGAGCACAATAAGATACATAATGTCTTCTATGTTTCATACCTTAAGAAGGCACTCGAGACAACGTATTGTACCATTTGAGTTTCTATCACCAGATGAGGAGGGGGAAGTTGGTGTTGGAACCATAATCCATTATTGAAGAGAGAAAGAGGGGGCTTAGGAGCGAGTGATCATTGAGTATTTGGTGCGATGGAAGGGATTGTCACTTGAGGATGCTACTTGGGAGGAGAGCACATTTACAAAGATCATAATTTGCATTTGCTTGAGGACAAGAAAAATTTGGGAAGGGAGAAATGTAATGTCCCATTTCTTATGCCAAAGGCCTAAGGGCTAATTTGAGTCCAAGCCTTTGTCATACCCAAGGGGATTTGGATCTTTGGGAGCTATTGGGTATTAATATCTATTCCATTTTGTTATAATTCTTCATTAACATATGCAAGAAGGTGTTTTTGATATAATTTGTGAAGATAATCGGTGGGTTTTCAGATCAGACTTATGACAGCAATAAAGAAAGTATCGACATCATTTCCTAAGGATTTTAAAGGGTTTTTGACCATCTACCAAAACGAGCAACTTGTTTTGGAGATTGCAGCCTTTATTTGGAGGGTTTCTAGTTGGCCATTTTTAGATCGGAGGGTTGGAAAATCATCTTCTACATTTGTAAATGTTATTTCCAAAGTTTCATAGTTTTTGCACTTGTATTCGGGAAGATATGAATTTTAGAAGTTTTCCAGTTGTTTAGGGCACACTGTAATTTTTGGCAGCGTTATATTGTTTGAAAAATTCCAAAAATAGTTTTCTTATGTTCTTTATAATATTAGCAATATCTCTTTAAATTTTCAAGTGATTTGAGTGGATATTTTGGGAGTTATTAATTTTCTTCAGTTCACTGCCCTAACTGGTAAAAATTTGCAAAAATCAGTATTTTATTTGGCTGCAAATTTTCAATATTTTGTGTTATTTAAGTGGTATCCCACAAGGGATATTTCACATTGTATGTAATAAATATGTATCCGACTTGATCAAGTTATATTTTTGACCTACTCTAGGTTGTGCCAAAATGGGAGCTTTGGAACAGGTATGGTCATCCATAAAAGCATAAAGGATGGTGATATTTTTTCGAGATGCGATTATAATCGCTTGCTCTCGTAGACATGCATGCAAAATGTGGAAGCATAGATAAGACAAGTGAATTGTTTGACAGAATGCCTCAAAGAGATGTGTTTGCATGGACAACATTTATTGCAGTATGCTATGCACAAAAATATTTATTGAAAAGGTTTTAAAACTTTCAAGTAAATAAATTTGACACATAATATCCTATCTATCCAATAACATTCTTACCATGATTTATATTTAACAATTTTACATTTTAAATCAAATTAAGATATACCCATCCAATATCTTTAGAGTCAAGTTTAAAAGCTATAATATTGATTAACTTTAGTAGGGTGACAATGTTCAAAGATTAAACTTTCTTTCACATTCACAAATTAAATTCAATGACCAATCAAGGAGCATGGAAGTTCATTAGCTCCAATATGGTATTATTAGTGTATTCATGACTACCTACTATTATATTACAGAACCCACAAGTTTGAGACTATTATGAATTACTAAGAGATCTCAACATAGTTAATACAAGGCTACATTTGATGATCCAAATTCATTGTATTACTATTAATCATATTATGTCATTCAAATTCAGGTTATACACAATCCATCTCTAGCTCAATCTATGCTTCCTTTTATAAGGATTGGAATTGTTTTGTCAAAATAGACCCTATTACACCCACTATAACCCAAGTTTATATGCTCTAATATAAACAAGTATAACAAGAAGGATTCCATCCTCAACTACTAAGGTCAAACAAATGGTTTAGTGATCCACAATTTGTAATCATGATGTAACACAACATCCAAGTCACCTTCATATAACAATGAGTTCACATATTGTTAATATTGTGGGTTTAATAATAGATATTTCAATATTTTCTTAAGTTTTACGTAGGAGACAAGTCACATCCATAGATGCAAGAGAGCTATGAAAAGTAGGATAAATTGGATTGGGATATGAAGGCAACATGATTTTTATCAAATTCAAGACATTTACTTGTAAGACATTTTTCAGATTCAAGACATTTACTTATAAGTTATTTTATAGATTCAAGCATAATATGTTAAGGAATACATGTGGAGAGTTAAAAAGTAGTCTACAACCAACAATGGAGGCTGAACTCATCTTACTTTCTTTGCACTTTGAATCCACCTGCACTCCAATGGAACAATAAGAAACAAGGAGACCTAGAAAAAAAAAGAGAGGAAGAAGAAATGAGATGAAACAAAATAATGTAATCTATGAAAAATGAAAACAAAAAAACACAAGTTCTACATATCCAACATGATAAAATTTTAAACTTTTTCTTTAAACAGATAGCCAATTTCTTTTATACTTTTTCTTGATGACTTTTCTATCAAAATTTAAGCCTTCATTAAGGGTACATATATTCAAAATATTACATAATCAAAGCAGGTTAATTACCATTAGTTGGCTACCAACTACAAGACCAAACCTAGTTCACCCAATATATAGAACAATTATTTTATGTGCTATACTCACTAATAGAAAAACAGACCTCCATGAAAAGTCAACTTTGTTTTTCCTTTCCAACTCTAAAGTTGTGATAAATCCTTCAATTTTCATTTTCTTGTTCTTGATTTGGTAATTAAATTTTTTAATTAATTCTCTAGAAAATTATTGTTTATTATTTATAATTTACATGATTTTTTTAGAATACGCAATGGCTTCAATTAAAATGGGAAATAATCAAATTATTTGAGACTTTTTCTTAATGACTCGATGTGTAAGTGGTTTTGGGTATAGCTCGGTTGATTTTAGGGTTTCAAATTTTTCGAGTCTCTCTACATTATTTTTAATGACTACAACAAGGAAACCCAAAATATCAGAAACTTTAAATTCTATGTAGTTGTATCTAGAAACATCTTATACATGTTATTATGTTATATTAATCAGTAAAACTAATATATTTTAATTTGATTTCCTTCTTTGGTGAATAAAAAATTCATTCATTTTGATACTAAATAAGTAAAAAATATGAAGTGTTATGATTGTAGGATATGCACAAAATGATATTCTTCTCGGAGTCTTTAATATTTTTTTTTCAGAAATCACTTGAAGATATTTGTTTCATGGACTATAATGATTACATAACATGCACACAATGGTTTTTGCTGAAAAGGCCTTCAACAATTTGAAGAGGATGTAATTAGAAAATGTAGGACTAGACTCCATAACCTTTCTGCAACCATCTTCGCAGTCTATGTTAATTTGGGAGTTTTAGAACATGGAATGGACATCCATCAAACTATAATAGAAAGTGTTTTTTTGTTAGATGTTACGAGTTTCTAATGCCCTATTTTATATGTATGTTTACACAAGGCATGTGAACTGTTTGACAAAATGCCTAAGAGATGTTGTCTCATGGAATGTGAAATGATTTTAGGATATTCACAAGATGGAGTCAATGCAAATCCCTTGGAAACTTGTAAGCAAATACATTTGGTAGGTATGTATGAAAAATGTGGAATCACACATGAGGCATTTGCATACATTTGTTTTATTAGGAAAGTTAAAACACATCAATGTTATATGCATATCGTGAAGGTGGTTATATATTTATTCATTGGTGATTTGGATTTCTTTTCCATAATACCGAGCTCAATTATTATTTTTGTTCAACTAATTCTTATAATCATTAGATCCTACGGTTCCCACTTTGTATATATTATTTTTTTAGCATCTATTATTGATTTAATAAAAATCATATTAAACCTTATTGCATAGTAACTACCGTAATAAATGATGTACAATTGATAATATACTATAAGATGTAAGAAAATAAGCATGTAAAGTATAAAAACCTAAGTAAAGGAAGGAGATAAGGAGACTTAGATAATTTCCAAATGAACAAGTAGTGATCACGGGTAGGTGTGACTGATTAACAAACTATAAACAAGGTCGTCACTCGTCACCGTAAAATCCGGAACTCGTGAATAGAGATAAACATGGGCACCCACCGAAGGTCAGGGGTGCCTCAACACTAAAGACTACTTCTGGGTGATCTTTGACTATGCAAGATATTAGAATGTGATTTTTGTTGTGTCACAAGGGCTTATCTGTTGATTCCTGTTGGTCACCTAATATTCTCTCCTTGATCATTGAAGGTACATA
Source organism: Taxus wallichiana var. yunnanensis (assembly GCA_018340775.1). Lineage (NCBI taxonomy): Eukaryota > Viridiplantae > Streptophyta > Pinopsida > Cupressales > Taxaceae > Taxus > Taxus wallichiana. Next base: position 785,928,018 of record CM031238.1, read on the forward strand.
TAACATATAAAAAGAGATTCATCTCGCACATAACCACAAACCACATAAAATGTAAAAAGGAAAATGCGAGAATGGGGAGTTACACTAACCCCTATGGTCATATGACAAAGTGAACTTAAAATTGAGTGTTGCACTACATCTTAAACTCCATGTAGTTGTTGTGTGTGTGTGTGTGTAGAAATGATGCCCTTATGCAAGCTGCACAAATATTAGCCAGCTATAGCTAGAATGTAACAATGTAATAGTATGTGTGGGTGGAATAGAATCAAATTTCCCTTCCTATAATTTGTATGCAGATTATGCAACCCTTGTCCCTTAAATGGATGCTAGATGAATGCCTTTTGAGTGTTTTAGTGCCTTTGGAAAGAAAATCTTGGGTGATAAAAGTAATTTTTAGTGCTTATTCCCTCATTTTGAAAACATAAATATGTATTTATATGATTCCTTTTTTGAATTTAGTAATTGACAAATTGAGCGAAAAACCATTAGTGAAAAAGATGCCCAAAAGATAAAAGAGACCCAAAAGGACTAAATAGGGTAAGAAAGGGTTAGGGGGCGCCTAAGAGGGACAAGAGCACCTGTGAACTCATGTCTGGTTGGGCACCGGTGTCTGAAGCCATAAAAAATAAATAAGTTAAGTTTTGACTGGGATGTAGGGTGCATAAGACCAAAGACAAAGCAAGAGACAAAGAAAAGAGGCCAAAGATAGTTGTCAACTACTCGTTTTATTGCTTAGGAATCATGTAAATGCTAGTATGCTTTTATGACCTATAAATGTACCCAATTTCGTGATTTTTTGTCTAATTTTCCCCACTTTATGTTATTAAGTGAATACTCGATAACATAAAGTATTTAGAATATGTGTACCTTATGAGCACATGGAGAGTGTAGTCGATAGTGTGCCGAGTGGACAAGTGAAGCATGGGGCCTAGGAAAGAAAAGGGACCATAGGGGTGAAGCATATGCGTATCTTGTACCTATTGTTGTGATGGTATTTCTGATTTAGGTTGCTTCATGTTTCATAGTTAGGATATACCTATAAAAGAAGAACGAAAGAGTAGTCAAAGTCTATATATGAAAAGTCTGCAAAAATATGCAAAATTGTGTAAAAATATTGATAAAGGAAAATGTGCATCTAATGTATAAGAGTGTAAAGGATAAAGATATATCCTGAAATGTTTGTGGAGAGTGATTTTTTTGGGTGATCTCATGCCAAGAGATATTTTTGGGGTGCTCTCATGCGAATGGAAGGTTTTGGGCGATCCCATGCCAAGTGCAATTTTTGGACGATCTCACACTAATGAGAAAGTGTTGGAGAGAGATGTCTAATGAACTACTCTCCTTCCATGAATCTACTCTCATAAGCACCTTGTATATGGTTTGTCCCGATTTAGTTCCAAATTAGTTACGATTGAAGGAGATAAAATGCATTTTGTAATTGGAGGCGGTGCCTACTCTTGTATAACTTCTATGAGGAATTCTATGAACTTTATGATATGATAAAATGATTGTATGTGCCCAGGACATTAGTGCTTAGGGAGGACACAAGTGCCAGGTATTGTTGTCCGATTATGGGTCTGGTGTATCTGCTATGTGATTTTAACCCAAGTTTGATTCTCGGGTCGTTCTATACTTGTATTCCTATGTTGATTTTGTCTTTGCATCGATATGTGTTATAACTCGAGATCTTTGTAGGGAGATTTGTTAACCTAATGTATGTCCCCCTCATTTGGGTGGCATGCGATGATAGTAGGAGGATGTGACCAAAAGGAGAGGACTGATATTGATCTAAATTGGTAGGGGATGTGCATGGTAGAAACTAAGGCACATGAAAATAATGTGGACTAGTAACAAGTGTTAGTATAAAATCTAGCATGCAATAGAAGACAATGTAACAAGCAAGTAGGAAAACAAGATGGACCATGAAAAGTGGGTTTCATATATGGGACATCGCTCACAATGTCACAAGAAAATCAGGGTTGAAGTGGCCAAAAGCATACAATGATCATACAAGACATAGGGCATATCCCATAAATAATAACATATAATAGAAAGCAATGGAAAGTAAATAGTGATAGATAGTCATGGTTGTATATAGTCTTGTAAAGTAAATTCTACACATGAAGTACTCATTGGAAAGTTAGAAAGATATATAATATTTCAAAGAGTGTATGAATCAGCTAAAAGTAAAGTAACTATAATGAGAAGTAGTGAAAAATTTAGCAATAGAACATGTGTTATGTAGAATGTGATAGTAGACGAAGTAGATGCCCCCAGGAGCCTCGGTGGGACTGGTAAAAGGTACAGTGCCAAGCATCATTGAAGCGTGTAAAAACTGCAAGAGATATACATTCACTACAAAGTACCAAGTGAACGTGAATGTGTATATAAAGATAATGACATATTGAGTATCTATCTAGCATAGTAAGCAAAGTTCAAGATGTAAGTAGTATAAGCTAATAAGAATAAATGCAACCAAGATATGCAAATGATGTATGAGTGTGATGGTGTGATATGCAAGGTGTGAATATGATAGGAACAACATGCCCCCAATGAATATGTATGAGATGAGGTTCATTTATAAAATCCCCCTCAACAATCAAGAATGAACCATATAACAAGAGTGTGTCATCGGGAAATAGGTATGAAAATGTAGATGCTAGAAATATGTATCATGAAGCACGGAGCGTGAAATGTTAATTATTTGAGGTTAGTTTCAAAATTATACCCTCATTAGTCAAGTATGAATTGTGGAACTAGAGTACATCATAGGGTAATGATGATATAATGTGTGTATCAAAGGTGTAGGATTATTGAGAAAGATTTAGACATTAATCACATAACGTAATATGTAGTGGGGGACGATAGACAACTAAGAATATTAAGATGGGGAAGAAAACATGATACCCCCAAGTGTGTGAAACATTGAAGGCTATCCAACGATAGTAAAGGGAAAGGGCCATCCACATGATATTCTAGGATACAAAGGTGTGACAATGCTTTAAGATCGGTGGTGTGTAATAGAAAAGATGTGCACGTGAAGGAGACCTATGTGGTGAAGGAGGTGGTGAACACCTATGTGGAGGGGTTTCCCGAGTAGGGCACTTAGGCTGATGAGGTGGAATAATGGGTGATGAGGATGACAAATTTGTGAAGGGTCGTGTGTGAATAAGAGATCTAGGTGTAGAGTGTGCTTTAGACTTGAGAGGCCTAGGAAGCCTACGTTTTATGGTGGTTTATAGAAATCATCGAGAGAAGGATGAGGCAATGGTGTATGTGGTGGAACTCCTTATATAGTGAAAAATTGTTTATTGTGAATGAGCTTGAGGCACAAATGATTCACTTTGAAGGGTTTTCTTTGGTAGAGCAGAGCCAAGTGAGACCTAAGAGTATGTCATAACCTTTGATTGAAGGTGCCACAATAAATAACACAAGAATGGTAAGAGGCCTAAATGTAATAGGAAGTGGATATAAACAAATGAGTTAAGAACTGGAAAAGATATATTATATAGTGGACATTTGATATCTAGGAGGAGTGCAAGAGAGCACACACTGGTACGAGCCAATGGATAGATCATAATATTGTTAAAAATATAGGAACTAGTATAAGCATTGATATGCAATGAATCAAAAGTAAATGTATCATGATAATCATGATTCAAGAATGTTGATGAAGGAGGAGGCACAACATGATATGTATGATTGACATAAGAATCAATAGTTTTATTTTCATGCTTAGGAAAAGGGTCATTAAATATTTTTTAGTTTTTTCTTATGATTGACCATATTAGAAGTAGAGGGCTTTGGTATCTCAATTACATTATTATCGATGAGATTTTGAATAATATGTTTAAGATTGAAACAACAATTAATAGAGTGCCCAATGCATTGGTGATAGCCATAAGGGCAAGAAGGATCAAGATTGAGTTGTGGAGGAAGAGTGATAAGATTACTTTCAATAAGTTACATCAATAAAAACTAAGATGCATATGATATCTTGGTAAAATTATGCTTATGAGGTTTTAATTGATGTTTATCTAGTGTGGAAACAACATTAATAGTGGCCTTTGCTTTATTAGTCTTAGGAGATGGATTGAAAGTAGATTTACCTTGAAACCGATAAAGATATGAGGATGAAGCATTGTCAAAATATTTCAATTTTACCATAGAAAAAAGTTTTATTTCTCATAATTTAAGTATATGGCATATTTAATCGAAGGAGGGAGAGGTCTAAAAGATAACACTCTTTTGTAGTGAAGGTAAGAGAATTTGAACAAAAATATCTTACAATTCAGAATTAACAAACACATTGGTCATCTTAGCAAGGTTGCTCTTATAATGCAAAACATAGTTAGCTAAACACTCGTTAGATCCTTGTTTGATTTGAAAATTTTGAGCAGATGATAATTTGGTTTCAATATTGATAGATAAATGTGTAAGGAAAGCATTGAATAAGTGTGTGAAAGAATTTACCGAATGAACAGGTAGATCATAGAACCAACACATGGTGTAATCTTGCAAACTTATATGAAATAACTTAGCTAGTAGTGTATGATCATCCACATAATAAAGAAATGCCACATGAAAATATTTAAGATTCTCTTGAGGATCACTATGGCCATTGAAGGTGGGAAACTTAGGTGTAATGAAGTTGGGAGGAAGTGGATAAGTGAAATGGTAGGTGAAAAAGGGGTGTGAAGGAGCAATGAGGAATCAAGAGATGGAGAGGAGTGGGAAGTAGTTTGTTGTAATTTATGGATTTGATTTTGTAGAGCCTAGTATAATTAAGCTAGGTCATGATTTCTAGAATAACAACCAGGTTGTGTATTATAATTATTGGGATGAATGAGGGGAGTGGTAGTTGTAGCAATGGAAATAGGAATGTTAAGGTGTTGGAGTGCGGGACGTGGTAGCTAAGGAGGAAATTATAAGAGGCACAAAGGAAGAATCTTGAGAGTGTTTGAAAACACGTAAATACTTGAGAACATGTGGAATATGGAGAGGGTTGGTACGCAACACTTGACAGAAATTAGTAAGCTTATCTAGTTGTTCTTGATCAATGTTAGTGTCCTCATCATATGATTGTTCACTATTAGAGGTTTCAATATTTTCAAGAGGAACATTATGTGAGTTAGCAAAAGGATTATCAGATTCATCCATTGGTTTAAAAACCCTACAAATAGATGGAGGACTATGGGTGATAGGCATAAGAAAGAAGGATTCGAGTAGATGAATTTACCAAATGATTTAATAAAAATCATATTAGACATATTGTAGAATAACTAATATAATGAATGATGTACAATTTATAATATACAAAGTAAGATGTAAGAAAATAAACATGTAAAGTATAAAACCCTAAATAAAGGAGGAGATAAGGATATTTAGTTGATTTATTAGTGAACAAGAAGTGATCTAGGCAAGTACGATTGATGTACAAACTATAAAATGGATCTTCTTGGTCCTTTGTAAAATTTGGAACTCACGAATCGAGCCGGAAATGGGAATCCATGAAAGGAAAGGGGCACATGGGAGTTGAGAGGCTTCAGGAGTCGAGAGAATATTAAAGAGCTCAGAATATAATTTTTTTGTGTCACAAGGGCTTCATTGTTGATTCATGTTGGTCACCTAATATTCACTCCTTGATCGTCGAAGGTACCTATAACTGCAAGAAAGAGATTCACCTACACATACCCACAAACTACATCAAACCTAAAAATGAAAAATGTAGAATGTGGAGTTAGACTGACCCCAACGGTCACCTAACATAGTGAACTTATAATTGAACGATGCACTACATCTCAGAATCCATGTAATTCTTGTGCGTGTGTGTATAAATGATGCCCTAGGATGCCCTTGTGCAAGTTTCACAAATGATAGTGGGATGTAGCTAGAATGTAGAAATGTAATAGTATGTGTGGATGGAATAGAATAGACTTCCCCTTCCTATGCTGTGTATGTAGAGTATGCAACCCTTATCCCTTGAATGGATGCTAGATGAATGCCTTTTGAGTGCTTTAATGCCTTTGGAATGCAAGCTTAGGTGATAATAGTAATGATTTGTGCTTGATCCCTCATTTTGAAAACATAACTATGTATTTATATTGTTCCTTTATTTGAATTTCAAAATTGATCATTAGAAGGCTGACTTATAAGTGAAAAATATGCCCAAAAGATAAAAGAGACCCAAAAGGAGAAAGTAAGGTAATAAAGTGTTAAAGGCGCCGATGGGGACATGAGTTCACGGGAACTACTGTCTCACAGCTAATCGCTAGCATTCGAAGCCATAAAATATAAATAAATTAAGTTTTGAATGAGTTGTAGGGTGTGTAAGACCAAAGAGAAAACAAGAAATAGAGAAAAGAGGCCAAATATAGTTGTAAACCACTATTTTTCTCGCTTAGGAACCATGTAAATGCTAGTATGATTTTAGGACCCTAGAAACGCGTCCAAGTGCATGATTTTGTGTCTACAATTATCCATCAATAAGACCACAACTTTGTAACAATATATATAGAAATTTTCCATTGTATGAAAATGCGTACAAGAATGTGCAAGCATATATAGGGCACATTAATTATTTCACAAAATACCTCATAAAATTGGTCCCATCAAATAAAATGCTTATAAAATATGTATTATAGAGACCAACCTTAAAAAATTTTGTGACGGTTTTTAAATTAACATCACCTTGCACATGACGTCTATATTTTAGTTTTACCTTTCATGATTTTCATACAAATATCAAAATCTATATTTTCATATAATAACACTATAAAATGGAGATATTGTTGAAAAAATGAAATCTTATTCTATTCTAAGCATATGATAATATGTATAAGAAACATTAACTTGTCATAATATTGTGGATGCATTTATATTAAAACTCATAATCATCAATGAAACGATTTCAATAAAATGCACGAATTGATTTAACATCAAAAGTTTAAAATTCAATATAATTGTCATAATAAAAATAATATACATCAATTAAGAATTGAAATTTAAAAAATTAAACAATACTCAATAATAGATCATTTTTCAATATTGAAGTTAGTTAATGCAACATATTTGAATACATTTATATGGGCCTCAACTCTCATATCATCCCCAAAAAAAAATTAATCTAAATTAAAATTAATCAAATGTATACTGTTGGTTGGATATTTTTCAGGCAAAAATATGAGGTTCAACCACAGTATACGGGATTAAATCCCTCCTCAAAGACAGGTGAGGCAGCCTATTTATTACTAATCTAAAACACAACAGAGATAATATGTACAATATTCACACTATTCTAACCATTGGGGTTGGGATACAATCCCGAAATCCATATCAACACGAGATGGAGATGTTACAGCTTTAGAAATGGAATGGATTAGAAAGGAAACTATTATAGATGAAACATAGTGGAAAGGGAATGAGAGGAACATACTTTCTTTCAAGCAAACACAGATCAAGAAATACTTATACGAGTTTTAGATAATGAGTGTAATATTTGAAATGATTAAAATAATCAAGAACACTAAACAAAGAATAGCTTAATATATTTGATGTAAGAAAAATCTCTCAAGATAGATGAATCCCACACCACAAAGTTTGCAAAATAAAACCTATTTCTATTCCTCAATGATTAAAAATAAAATACAAAGTTTTTCCTCTTCTTCACAATAGCTCTTAATATTCTAAAAATCCTCCCCGAGCTTCATATGTTTCTTCAATTTGTCTTGAAGTTCATGCACCACATTCTTGGCCTTAACCATTGTAGAGCATGTATACCTTCCAATAGAAATAGGGAAGGAGATGGAGGTCTTGTGCCTGCTTTGTTGGAACTTGTGAAAATCCAACAATTGTCTGACTAACTCTATGAGGATCGGTTTGTTACACGGGAACCTGGGAAAATGGAAAGGATTACGGTAACCTTACCACATGAATATATGTAACCCCATTTTGACACTTCGGCCCATGATTCATAAGAAACCCTTCTCTTCCTTAGATCAGGATCCAACCTGCAAATGTTTTCATAGAAGAAGGCATCATTCACTCTTCTATATTGGTCTTCAGACCCTTTTATTGTTAGTTGAGGGAAGTACCGATATATGTGTTCCGTTGCTCGGTTTCCCTTTGCATCTAGCCCTGGGTAATTTCTCATGCCTGCTATTGCATAGGTGACGTATGACATCATATAGAACTTGCTGTAGACAAGACTATTTTCATTTGGGAATCTATCTCGTCACTTATTAGGCTACCCTAATCAATCCCTTGGTCATTCTTCTTTATGATGACCATGAATTGGTACATCCACCCTTGGAATTCTTTTGACTCTAGGAGCCCAAATAACCGACTCAATAGGGTGATGATATCACTGATTTCAAGAATAAAATCACTTCTAGGGACCAACTTGGGAAACCTAGAAACAACTGGCTTAGCCTTGATTAAGAAATTCTTGTTTACATGCTTGATGCAGTCTTCCTGATCTTTGTCCTAGGCCTTTTGTGCTGATTTAAGGTCTAAATCAACATACTCCACAAAGTTAGGCAACCTTAGGAGTTGATCAAAGTAACCTCTGTCCAATTTCACTATAGACTCTCCTGCTTGATTTCTTACTAAGTGGGAGGCTGAGTCATAGTTAGAAGCGCAGGCCAGGATGAATTTAGGGCATTGAGCTGATATTGGAAATCCTGCTATAAGAGGGAGACCGCTGCCTACTATCGACTTCATCCAAGAATTCTAAGAAGAATCCTCAATTCTCTTCCATAAGTCCTCCATATCTATATTATTGAGCTCTGTGTCCTAAATGTCATAATTGCAGCTTATGTAAGAAGAAGATTCCATCTTCTAATATTTATACTTCGTCTTTCTTGACTTATCCTTAGATTATCTGGGGTCCGACATGAGGAGTCTCAAAGAAGAAATGCCTTGATGATTTCTAGATCAAGCTTGAAAGTTTGTTGAACAGTGCATAGACCGCCACGGTGTTGATTTTGAAACTTGCAAAAACATTGAAACTTGTGAGAATGAATTGATTTTCGGAAGTCAAGACATGCTTTGAGCATCAATGAAAACCCCACACCATTGCGGAAGTGAGGAAGTGTTGAAAAATAGGAAACCTTGACACAATGGCAGAAACTAGAGGATGTCGAGCAGGTAGAAATCCCGACACACTATGGATCTTGATGGATGTCGAGCAGGTAGCCAAACCTGAAACAAGGCAAAAAGAGTGAAATGTAAAACACCCTACAAAACCCAAAACAAGTATATCGGGTTTCTGACGTGTCAGAACATGAGAAATTCCCACCTCATGATCACTTAGGAATTTTAGAATCATTTTGAAATCTACAAGTTATAACCTATGAAAAACAAGTAAATAACCTAGGGGTAAAATTCAAACAAGAGCCCTCATGAAAAAGACAAGAAACAAGAAAAATAACCCAAAACCCTAAAACAGAATGAAGAAAGAAGAAAAGAAAAGAAACCCCAAGCAAACACTTCACAAAATAACCCAAAAAGCTTCTAAAAAAAAGAAGAGAATAATACCTTTAACTCGCTTGAAAAATGATAAAAAAGGTTGGGGAAATCAATCGGGAAGCTTGATCAAGTTTGGAGGTAGAGGAAGCATCAATGAAAATCCAACGTAGTAAAAATGATTGGTAACAAATGATGTGGAAAAAATGACTATTTATAATAGCCTAACATTAATTACACCTCACTTGACATGTGTGCCAACTACCAGACACTAAATTGGACATTAATGACATGTCATCATGCTTGGAGCATCCGAAAACCCAATACAAAGGATTTGATTCAATCGGGTTTCGGGTTTCAGGAAACATGAGACATAAAACATGATTTGGGAAAAACATGTTCCGATGCTTGGAAGTTCCGAAAACCCAACACAAAGGGTTTGATTTAATTCGGGTTTCGAGGTTTTGGGAAACATGAGACATAAAACATGCTTTGGGAAAAAAATGTTCCGATGCACTGAAGTTTTGAAAACTTGACACAAAGGGTTTGATTCAATTTAGGTTTCAGGTTTCGGGAAACATGAGACATGTAACATGCATTTGGCAAAGCATGTTTTGATGCTTAGAAGTTTCAAAAACGACACAATGGACTTAGGTAATCGGGTTTTGGGTTTCGGAAACATGAGACATGTAACATGCAAGAAACATGTTTTCATGCAATGAAAACCCGAGAACCTTAAAATCTCTTTCAAAGGGCACTTTTAAAGAGATTTTTCCAAAAATTCCCTATGGTTATCTCAATTTTAGCTGAAATCACTAAAACGAGATAACAACTAGCTCCAATTGGGGACTTTCTTTGAGATAACAAAGGAAGAGAGTGGATTGTATTGATTATGGGGCGAGAAGATCTTGGTCAATGAAGAAATTACTCTTTGCGGCTAGGCCTTAGTTTGGAGGGCTACCATTTCTTTAACAAAAGGGTTAACAGAGATGTTGAAGAGAGGAGATTTGTGGAAGGATATGAGAAGCTAATATATGTTACAACGAGCCTACTTGTTAGCTCAATTCCTCCGCCCTATGATGAGGTTACTCGCATGATGATACGGTTCATCTCCTTGGAAGGTAGGTTTGTCAACTTGTTCTGCTAAACATCTTATCTTTCTTAACCACTTCCATAGGAATCGCTTGGTTTGTTTTCCCCATTACTTGTTGAACTCTCTTGAACGCTCCATTTTGGAGTTTCAGAAGCATACCCGGGTGGTTCCCTTACACCAAGGGCTTATTTTGTTGCTTCATAAATGTTGTCTTCTTAAGTACCCTGGTCTCCCTTCCTCTCCTAGCTCGGTTCCCCCTCTGTCGGGCTCTCTGTTGCTGCCACCTGTTCTCCATCTCGCCCCGCCACCTGCTGCAGTCACCTCCTCCTGCTTTGGCTGTCCTAGCTTCTCCTTCCATTCCCCCTACTGTTGCTCCCGCCACCCACCTCGCCTCTACCTCTAAAAGACCGGTTACCAGGGCCTCTAGAAAGCTTAACCTTGAGACTCTTGCTGTGGAGAAGGGGCCTCATGAAATAGAAATTGCACATGACCTTCTAAATATTAGTAGTGCCAGTCCCGGGATGTGCATATGGAAAGTTCTTCAAAAAGGTTGGATGCCTTAGAGGCTGATATGAAACTGTTGAAGGATGAGGTTAAGAACTTGGCTAAATAGAAAGGCAAGAGAAAAAAGGAGGAGGGGGATTTTGATAGCAGTTAGATTGGTGATATCTATAAGAAGCTAACCTCCTTAGAATTCCATTTAGGGAAGGCCAAAACTCGACATGATTACAACATGGCCATCTTTAGGGTGATTGAGGAGTTCATTGAGCAACATGTCAAAAGTGTCTCCAACCTCAGCGGTGTTCCGGCTACACTTTGGGGTAACGAAAAGGAAAGCAAAAGGACCATTGAGCAGCTGGATAATACTGATGCTACCCACATGACAACTTTGGGTATGTTCCACTCCTGGAAGAATATCAAGACCAGTATTGAAAAAGTTTGCCAAGAAGTAGTTGTAGTTTCTTTTGTTGTTTTTTTGCGGTCTCTCTCTTGCTTTTTGCAGTAATTTTCTTTGTTTTGTCTCGTTTGGGTAGCTATTTTTGGGCTACTTGAGCTTCATTGTAACACTTGGATTTTGATCCTTTTCTCTCTGGTTCACATTCCTATTTCGGCTCTTAGGCCATATTTTGTTCGAAGGGTATAGTCCCTTTCAAAAAACTATTTGCCAATAATAAAAAAAAACAAAGGAAGAGAGCTCATGTATCAAAAAGCTTTATTCGTTGGGTTATGGAGTTAGGAGAAGAAAAACCAAAAACAAAGAAAGAAAGAAATAAATAAAGCAAACACACAATAGAAAATAAATTATAATACAGTGCAAGAGAGCATCTTGCATTATTGATGGAACAACTTCAAATGTTGGCCACTAAAAGGTAGAGGGAATGACTCTCCATCAAGATATGATAGACAAAAACTATTTTCACCGTTTAGTTGATGGATTTTGAAAGGACCTTTCCATAAAGAATCAAACTTGCCATGCATCCCTTTTTGTTCCCTTCTCTTATCCCAGAGAAGTACTAGATCTCCAATTTGGAAATCACGTTGCTTTGATTTTTATCAAATATATTTTTGACTTTGTTCTGATGATCTGCAATGCGATCCACCACCTTGCTCCATTCTTCTTCTAGCCTGACTAGGTACATTATCCTTTTCTAAATGGAACTTTGAAAAGTTTCATCTTCAATTGCTTTAGCCAATCGTAAGGTTGGCAATTCTACATAGATAGAAATCTTAGCATCAATTCCATATAACACCTGGAATGGGGACATTCCAATCACTCGCTTAGGAGTAATCCGATCTGCCCATAATGCATCATACAACACTTTGTGCCATGTCCTCTCGATTCTCATAAACAATCTTTCTGATTATGGTCACAGGTTTTTGTTGCTTGATTTAGCCTAACCATTGCCTTAGGGGTAATAATCGGATGAATGAGCCAATGTGATCCCAAATCCATAGAAAAATTCTATCAACTCATGTGATGAGAAATTGGAAGCATTTTCAACAACAATCTTGTGAGGTATGCCGAATCTAACAATTATATTCTCCTTGAGAAAGTTGCACACAGACTCAGAAGGTTGCCTGCTTGATTAGCGCAGCTTCCACCCACTTGGTGAAATAGTCTATGGCGGTGAGCACATAATTATGACCAGGTGGAGGTAAGATTCATTACTCTAATGAAATCAATTCCCCATTAGCGAAAAGGTTCTTCAATTATCACAGGCTTCAAGGGAAGAGCTATCAACTTAGGACACCAACGAAATGTTGACAAGCTTCACACTTAGCCACCCATTCAGCTGAATCTTGAAAGAGAGTAGGCCAATAGTACCTAGCCCATAAGATCTTGTAAGCCATCATGGAGGAAGAGAAATTTCCTCCGCATGCTAGATTGTGGAAGGATTCTAGCAACCTTATCTGCTGAGACTTATCAACACAATGTAGGAATACACCATCAATACCCTTCTTGTATATACCATTATCCCATAGAATGTATCTTACGGACCTTAATTTAACTGTCCTCTTTTCTTTTTGGCTTAAATGCAGGGGACATTTGTCATAAGTTAAAAATAAAGCAATATTTGCATACCATTCATTGGTTGTGCTTACAAAAAGCACCATGGGAGATTTTGAAGAAGTACCTTCAGTTTCTTTGCATTTTGTCTCAGAATTGTTTTCTGTGATCAATTGGCACATGCCTCTTCCTTGTACCAACTTGGTAGGTTTGATTTCCAAGTCATATTCTTGGACTTTGGCTATCCAGTTACCCATTGACTACCCAACTCTTGTTGAGTCAAAATGGACTTAACTGTAGTATCAGAAACAAGAATGAGAGTGTGAGAACTCAACACATAATACCTAAAATGCTTCATTGCTCTCACCACTACATAAGCATGCTTTTCAATTTGTGACATCTTCAATTCATGTTCCTTTAGTGGACAACTCATGAAATCAATGGGAGCTTCAATTCCTTCTTCATTCTCCTACATCAGGATGGCTGATACTGTATGAGTGGAAGCGTAGTTGTACATGATGAAATCCTTCTTGAAGTCTGGGCATACCAGAATAGGAGCATGAGCAATTGATCTTTTGACTTCTTTGAAAGAAAGCTTCCCTTTAGTGCTCCATCAAAATGGAGTCTTACCTTTCATCATCCCAAGGATATCCTTGGTTTTATCGGCAAAGTCAGGTACAAATATTCTTAGGAAATTGACCTTTTCGAAAAAGGAATGTACCCTAGTTTTGCTCATAGGTAGGGTAAGGCTTTGGATGGCCTTCACCCACTCTGGGTCGATCTTGGTTCCTTCTTTAGTCACGATATGACCCAACAAATTACCTTTTGTTACTCGAACATGGAATTTTTAGGATTTAATGAAATCCCATGACACCTGCATCTTAAGAGTACCTGCTCCAGGTGATCATAATGATCACTTCACTTCTTAGAGAAGACCATCAAGTCATCCAAATATACAACTATGAATTTTCCCATCAAATCTCTGAAAGCTAAGTCCATAGCTCTTTGAAACATGGCTCTAACGTTAATCAAACCAAAAGGCATCCTCTTGTAAGCAAAGGTCCCCCATGGGGTGGTGAATGTTGTTTTATGTTGATCCTCAGTGGCCACCTCGATCTGATTATACCCTGAAAATCCATCAAGCATGGATAACATTTCTGATCTAGTGACAGTCTACAACACTTGATCCATGATAGGCAATGGGTAATTATCTTTTAATGAAGACTGATTAAGGTTCCGAAAATCAACACAAATCCGAATCTCACCATTCTTCTTTTTGACAAGGACGATGTTAGCAACCCAGGTAGAATGATGGATTGGGAAGATAATCCTTGCATCTAACATATTTTGAATTTCGCAAGGATAGTCCCTGAGATCTTTGGGTTGTAATGCCTTTGTTTCTTCCTGTAAGATTTGACATTAGACTTCAAAGGGATACTATGTTGCACATCCTTGGGATTGAAAGACTTCAGATCTGCATATGACCATGCTAGGATGTCCATATATCTCTTCAGGAGTGAAGTGAATCTTTCTTTCTCCTCCAGAGAACAAAAATTTCTGATGTTTACCATCTATGGTTGATTAGAAGAGCCCATATTAACTTGATCTACCTCCGACGAGGAAGCACCTTTAGCTTCCCTTTTATCCTGGATAAAATGGGCATGCTTGTCAAATAGACCTTCCAAAGAAATTAATCCTTTTAGAATATTTTTAGCTTTGAGCTAGATGAATTCACCATCAATCTCTCGATATGAATTAGAGACTACCTCACGAAAAGATGATTCTGATCCTTTAAAATAAAGCTTGCTAAAATTATCATCTTTCTCAAGAAAATGCAATACCTGTTGATCATCATTGAACACTTGATAATGTGCTGAATTCACTGGAACACTCAAACGATATACAATCTCAATGGTATACATGTCCTATTTGAACTTTGGGTGAGCAAGGAGGAGAGATGTAGACATAGCTAAAGAATCAGCTTTATTGTTGTAATCTCT
Organism: Taxus wallichiana var. yunnanensis; assembly: GCA_018340775.1. Lineage (NCBI taxonomy): Eukaryota > Viridiplantae > Streptophyta > Pinopsida > Cupressales > Taxaceae > Taxus > Taxus wallichiana. Next base: position 785,943,085 of record CM031238.1, read on the forward strand.
CAAAACTTCCTTAATTAAAAAAGCATCAAAGCATTCTATGTTGTCCCACACCTTGTTCTGTAATGCCTTAGGCGATCATTTTTTACCTGATAGATCCCTTTTACTTGATTTACAATCAACTCAGCATCTCCCTGCACTTTAAGATTTTGGATCCCCTTTTTCCTTTCCATTTCTAATCCTAATAAAAAGGCTTCATATTCAGTCATGTTATTAGTATTGTCAAACTACAGTTTGAAGGTGAAGGGAAAGATCTCGAAATCGGAGATATAAGAACCACACCAACACCTGATCCAGTAGTTGAACAACTCCTATCAAACTTGAGGGTCTAAATAGCATTAGGATATTCTTCCTTGATTTCTACAGAAGGCACCTCCAATGTCATGAAATAATTTCCCAAGCTTGCATCTTCGAAGAGAATTTGAGCTTTGGGGTCATCTGATTTAGTGACCAGGTACTTCGCTTGTGCTTCAGGGTGGAGGACATGAGGAACTCCATTCACTGGAATTTTAGCTTTGGTCCAGTCCATATTGATTTCTCCTCCGACATCTTTGCAAAAACCTCTTCCTAAGAGAATACCATAAGCAAGTTGGGATATCAACAACCAAGATAGTCATTTTTACTCTCTTTTCTGGGAATGTGACAAATGCAAATTGTGCATCCTTGATTTGGCCAATCAAGGGGACTTGTTTGGTTTCCATGGAGTAACACTGCCCATAAGATTTAGTCAAGGTAATTCCAAGGGCATGGGATACTTTTATGGGCATCACGTTATCAGAGGCTCCTGAGTCAATTATGCAATTGTTGAGTTTAAACCCATTTGTAAGTAAGGATAAATAAAACAGTTCAATCTTTCCCAAAGAAGAAACATAGGTAATATTATTCTAAGGCAAAGGCTAGGTGGGATTAGGAAACATGCCTTTTCGAGATGAAGGGATAACAACCTTCCTTCTAATGAATTTGGAAAGTTTCTCAAATTTCTCGGGATTTGACTGGAGGTACTCAGCTTCCGACATTTGGATTTTAGTTTTCTTTGCATGATCAATAATGTCGAAAGCGGTATATGAAGGAATGATAGTGGGCTCGATTGGTTACACCTGGTGAGCGAGCCGAGGTACTAGTCTTGGGGGCGAAGAAAGAGATTTATAAGAAGAGGTTACCTTTTAGTTGTCTCCTTTTAGTTTGTCTCTGAGATAGGAGAGCCTCTTTTAGCCATAACCACGAGAGCTTCTTTACCCTTCTCCTTAGAGCCTTTAACCGGTTTTCTGGGGTTCTGAGATTGAGCTCGAGTGAAAACTACAAATGATTGACCATCATGCTCACATTGTTATTCCTCGTATTCCAAGTACCCAATGTTGGAGTCACCAGTTGAATCGTCAAAAGACTCATTAGCATATCCTGAAGCTTCAAAAGCTTTGTGAGAATCTTGATCTTCTGGTTCTTCATCTTCCTCAATTATTTCCATTGTTGCATTAACCGGAGGAGCTTGATGGCTAGCCTTGTTGGAGCAACAATCAACTAATTCCTATCTCTTACGGGAGTACCATTGGTATTATTGAAATTTCATCTAGGAATATCCCGATAAGGAATGTTGGTCACTTGTTGAGACATTTGCTTCTTCAAAGTGATCAAGTCATTGGCCATCTTTTGAATCATAGGGTTAGTAGTACTTTGAGAAGAACTCTGATTTTTAGGCTTAGATGACTCTCTTATGATCTTTCCAGCTAGAATGAGATCATCTTCTATTTCAGTGGTTGTAGCTTGAGCAGTAGCCAAATCAGGGATAACAGATCTTCTTAATAAGAAGCTCACATCAGGGGGTTGAGTGTTGATGAAGAAACACTTTTGATTTTCAAGAGTGGGAATGACTATCACTAGAATCTTCCAAATCAGTTTGTTAAATTTTTCCATGAAGTCTTGCATGGGTTCATGAGACTCCTTCATATGTGTAAGTTGTGCTAATAAGTCATGAGAATATTTAGTTGGTTTGAACCTTGCTTCAAATACGGATCTCATGGTAGCCTAGTTGGTAATGCATGCATTTGGAAGATGGTAGAACCATTCTACGCCCACACCCTGCAACATTTCAATGAAAAGTTGAATAGAGACATCTTCATGAGCCACCCCAAGGACACCGCATGCGAAAAATAATGAAGAAATGTGTTCATTAGGGTGCTACTTCCCATCACCATTGAACTTAGGAATATTCTTACGAGATCCATATGGTAGATCATGCAATAGCGGAGTTAGGGAAAGAGGACCAATAGCCGTACCCCAAGGCATAGGTTGTGCTTCCATTCTTTTAAATGAAGTGCACACAGGAATCTGAGTATCAGACAAGAATAATGCATGATAGGTTGCGAAGCTTCTTGTTCTTGAGGAACCCGAGTTCTTTAGATAGGTGAAGAACTTCTTGCTCAACTAGATACAACACTATTAGGGGAAAGTCTGAAATTGTGTTGTTGAAGCAGATCAAAGAATGGATCAGTTTCACCCCTGGCTTGGCTTGACCAAGTGAAGATTTTCAGCCGCTTGAACCGGAAAATGGATCTAAGGAAAATACGGAGTTGCTAGACACCAATAGGATAAGCTTAGTCTTATCAATCTGTATTCCCCAGTGAGTCGCCAAAAACTGTTGGTTGGATATTTTTTCAGGCCAAAATATGAGGTTCAACCATAGTATACGGGATTAAATCCCTCCTCAAAGACAGGTGAGGCAACATGTTTATTACTAGTCTAAAACACATCATAGATAATATATACAATTTTCACACTATTCTAACCATTAGGGTTGGGATACAATCCTAAAATCCATATCAACATGATATGGAGATGTTACTGACTTTAGAAATGGAATGGATTAGAAAGAAAACTATTATAGATGAAACATAGCGGAAATGGAATGAGAGGAATGTACTTTCTTTCAAGAAAACACAAATCAAGAAATACTTAAACGAGTTTTAGATAATGAGTGTAATTGAAACGATTAAAATAATCAAGAACACTAAACAAAAAATAGCTTAAGATCTTGGACGTAAGAACAATATCTCAAGATAGATGAATCCCACACCACAAAGTTTGAAAAATAACACCTATTTATATTCCTCAATGATTAAAAAGAAAATACAAATTTTTTCTTCTTCTTCAAAATAGCTCTTAATATTCTAAAAATCCTCCCTGAGCTTCATATGTTTCTTCAATTTGTCCTAAAGCTCATGCACCATGTTCTTGGCCTTAACCACCGTAGAGCATGTATACCTTCTAATAGAAATAGGGAAGGAGATGGCGACCTTGTGCCTGCTTTGTTGGAACTTGTGAAAATCCAACAATTGTCTGACTAACTCCATGAGGATCAGTTTGTCACCTGGGAACCTGGGTAAATGGAAAGGATTACCATGGAACCTTACCACCCAAAGATAAGTAAACTTCTTGAATTGTAAGAAGATGCAACCCCATTTTGACACTTCAGCCCATGCTTCATTAGAAACCTTTCTCTTCCTTAGATCAGGATCCAACCTACAAATGTTTTCATAGAAGAAGACGTCATTCATTCTTCTATATTGGTCTTCAGACCCTTTTATTGTCTATTGAGGGAAGTACTGATATATGTGTTCCGTTGCTCAGTTCCCCTTTACATCTAGCCCTAGGTAATTTCTCATGTCTTGTTGCTACATAGGTGATGTATGACATCATATAGAACTTACCGGTAGACAAGACTATTTTCATTTGGGAATCTATCTCGTCACTTATTAGGCTACCCCAATCAATCCCTTGGTCATTCTTCTTTATGATGACCATGAACTAGTACATCCACCCTTGGAATTCTTTTGACTCTGGGAGCCCAAATAACCGACTCAGCAAGGTGATGATATCACTGATTTCAAGAATAAAATCACTTCTAGGGACCAACTTGGGAAACCTAGAAATAGCTAGCTTAGCCTTGATCAAGAACTTCTTGTTTACATGCTTGATGCAGTCTTCCTAATCTTTGTCCCAGGCCTTTTGTGCTGATTTAAGGTCTAAATCAACATACTCCACAAAGTCAGGAAACCTTAGGAGTTGATCAAAGTAACCTCTGTCCAATTTCACTATAGACTCTCCTGCTTGATTTCTTACTAAGCGGGAGGCTGAGTCATAGTTGGAAGCACGAGCAGGAGGATGAATTTAGGGCATTGAGCTGATATTGGAAATCCTACTGCAAGAGGGAGACCGCTACCTACTATTGAATTCATCCAAGAATTCTGAGAAGAATCCTCAATTCTCTTCTAGAAGTCCTCCATATCTATATTACCGAGCTCGTGTCCCGAATGTCATAATTGCAGCTTATGTAAGAAGAATATTCCATCTTCTGATATTTATACTTCATCTTTCCTGACTTATCCTTAGATTTTCCGGGGTTCGACATGAGGAGTCTCGAAGAAGAAATTCCTTGATGATTTTTGGAAGAGCAATCAGGCTTGAAAGTTTGTTGAATAGGTGCACAGACCCGCCACACTGTTCAGATTTTGAAACTTGCAAAACACCTTCGAAAACTTGACAGAATGAAGTGTATGTCGGAAGTCAGGACATGCTAAGCATCAATGAAAACCCTGACACACTACGGAAGTGTTAGACAAGTAGGAAACCCCGACACAATGGTAGAAACTGGAGGATGTCAAGCAGGTAGAACTCCCGACACACTACGGATCTTGATGGATATCGAGTAGGTAGCCAAACAGAAACAAGCCAAAAAGTGTGAAATGTAAAACACCCTGTAAAACCCAAAACAAGTATATTGGGTTTCTGACGTGTCAGAACATGAGAAATTCCCACCTCATGATCACTTAGGAATTTTAGAATCATTTTGAAATCTACAAGTTACAACCTATGAAAAACAAGTAAATAACCTAGGGAAAAATTCAAATAAGAGCCCTCATGAAAAGACAAGAAACAAGAAAAACAACCCAAAACCCTAAAACAATAATGAAGAAAGAAAAGAAATGGAAACCCCAAGAAAACACTTCACAAAATAACCCAAAAAGATTCTAAAAAGAAAGAAGAGAAGAATACCTTCAACTAGCTTGAAAAATGATAAAAAACGGCTGGCAAAATCAATCGGGAAGCTCGATCGGGTTTGGAGGTAGAGGAAGCATCAACGAAAATCCAACGTAGCAAAAATGAATGGTAACAAATGACATGGAAAAAATGACTATTTATAATAGCCTAGCATTAATTACACCTCACTTGACACGTGTGCCAACTACCAGACAACTGGACATTAATGACATGTCATCATGCTTGGAGCATCCGAAAACCTGATACAAAGGATTTGATTCAATTGGGTTTTAGGTTTTGGGAAACATGAGACATAAAACATGCTTTGGGAAAAACATGTTCCGATGCTCGGAAGTTCCAAAAACCCGACACAAAGGGTTTGATTGAATTCAAGTTTCGAGTTTTAGGAAAGATGAGACATAAAACATGCTTTGGGAAAAACATGTTCCAATGCTCGAAGTTTTGAAAACCTGACACAAAGGGTTTGATTCAATTTGGGTTTGGGTTTCAGAAACATGAGACATGTAACATGCATTTGGAAAAGCATGTTTTGATGCTTGGAAGTTCCGAAAACCCGACACAATGGACTTAGGCAATTAGGTTTGGGTTTCGGGAAACATGAGACATGTAACATGCAAGAAACATGTTTTCATGCAATGAAAACTTGAAACCCGAAAATCTCTTTCAAAGGGAAATTTTAAGAGATTTTTCCAAAATTTTCCTATGGTTATCTCAATTTTAGCTGAAATCACTAAAACAAGATAACAATGCCATCATTTTTAATTGAAAAAAACATTTTAAACTAATCATTATTGCATTCTCAATACACACTAAAATATATTAAAAAAAGATCAAATGTATATCATGGATTCACCACTTTTGACTTGAGAAAGTACCCTTAAACAATATACAAGTAGTGTAAACAAAATATCTAGTGTTCATTGGCTTATATCAAACACAACATCATTACAAATATGTCAACATAAAACATTCTAAGATATTTTAAACCCTTCTTTCTTTGACATCTTTCCAAATTTCATAAACCCTATTCCAGTCCACCATTGATATATGAAGTCCTGTCAATGAAACTCGCATCAAGGCATCCAATGTATCCAATGAGAGTTTTGTTCTTCGTATATATTTTATTATATTTTGCCTTGAAAATCCTCTCTCACATGCCACTGTACTTGCTGGAATGGTAAGAATTGCTTTCCATATTTTTTTCATATTTGGAAAACTTGTATGTGAATCTGTGGAGAAAAAACCCTCCAGGCCTCCTTCATGTGTGATACTTCACAATTAAAGTGGATGGTATCAACAAAGTTATATAACTCTTTTGAACAACCTTCAAAATCAAACAAAGGATTTTATTCTCTTTCACACTGTGAGTATGTTGCAAGTGCTCAAAAATATTATGAAGCCACCTTTGCTTTGAATTGTCTTCTCTAGTATGTGCATCCTCTGAATAATGACAAGGGCTAAACAACTTTATAGAATTGAAAAATGAAAGATTTGGGAATCTTTCATTTAAACAATCTACAAGTTTTTGAACATATTCTTTTGCAAGTTTCTTACAACTCTCTAGTGACCCATCAATGCGAGGCTTCATTGTTTGTTTTGGTGCATCAACATAATCATCATACACATTTGGAATTGCCACAAATCGCAGTTCATGCCTATGAATGTGTCCATCTTTATCAACAATCTCTAAATAACCATATTTAGAGCTCTCTAAAAATTTAGACAGTAACTTGTGTCATTTGCAAAGCTATCGGTCCTTAGAAACCACCTGCTTAAAGTTTGTATGGTAGAATCTATGGTTTCCCCTAAAGATGTAACATCCACATTCTCTTCTTGAAATTTTTTATTTAGTTTGTTCAATTCAAATAATACATCTGCAAGCATATGTTATAAAAAATGTACTAAGAACATTTTATCCTTTTCATACCATGAGTCCCTCTTCTCACTTTTCCACAAGGTCAACAATGGAGGCATCAAAACAAAAAGTCTTTCAATAACTTGTAACTCCATGAATTTGAAGAGATTAAAGTGTTTCAATTTGCATGAGTTCCTAAAGAGAAATGAGTTCATTGTGCCTTTTAGTAGAATTTTGCACCCAAGAATATACCTTATTTGCCAACTTCTTGACAAACAATAATTCAAGTATCTTTTAGCAGCATCTGATGTGGCTAAAGCCTCATGATGAGCAATGCAATGAATACCTATAAGATTGTGTACATATTTCTTTGAAAGAGTAACAAATCCATTTTCACTCCCCACCATTGATGAAGCACCGTTTGTAGAAATAACAATCAATCTTTTATTTGAAAGACTCCTTTCATTTTTCAAAACACAAATTGCATCATACAATGTTTTCCCCTCCCATCACACACATTTATGAGCTTTAAGAATTGTGAAATTGGTGGGCCCAACCCTTTTGATTCTAGAAAAGTAGCATAAACCACAAGGTGTTTCTCCAAGCTTCGATCAATACTTTCATCCAACATCAAAGAAAACAATGGACTATCTAACATTTTTGCACTTTGTCTCTCTTCAAGATACTTAGATATGGAAAAAGGAAATCATTTGCAGCCATATGATTTGTATATGATTTATAGTCTTTGTTTTTCGGCATGTTTGGTGTTTCTAAGTACATTTCAAGAGAGCAAAGGGACTCATATTTTGAGAGGGGCAAGTCTTCTTGCACAACCCAATAAACTAATTTCATAGTTGTGATGATTCTTTCCTTATTTGTGTCATCAATAGTTGCAATGTGTTCTGGAATTGATTTTTCTTTCCCTTCATTTCCACATATCCATTTTGCTTGTGCAATTTTGTGGTTGTTTGAATCAACATGAGTAACTATTGCATCATGTTGCAAAGTAGTACAACTAGTTCTAGTTCCCCATGGTCCAACAGACTTGTGCTCTTCACAATATATGCATTTCATGATTGTTTTCCCTTCATGCATTGTACATCGTACCCACTTAAATTTCACTTTCCATTCATCTCTAAATCCTCTTTTTCTCTAGCCCTTTTTTTTTTTTTTGTGTTGAAGTTTCTCCTCCTTCAAATTCCTCACCATAGTTATCATCATACCCTGAAATATCTAAGTCTTGATGTAAATCAAAATTACGATCCTCTCGTGATGAAGCTTGTGATGTGTTTGATGTTAGAGTAGGTATTTACCTTAGCTCATGTTCACCTAGGTACTTTATTTACCTTTATTGTATTTATCCTCACCCACTTATGTGTGTGGATATTTATTTTATCTTATTTAAATATTAGGAGATATTATCTAGTTGTTAGGTATAGTTCTTTCCTTGATCTATGGTATTGACTAGATCCTTGATGTCTAGTTCTCTTCTAAATCTATGGTCTTGACTAGTTCTTTAATGACTCGTTATTTCCTTATTTTATGGCTTGATCTATGACCTTGACTGGTTCTTAGATTGTTATTCCTTGCCTATTTAAGCAAGGCCCATTCTCAATGTATTGAATTGAGTTCCATAATAATATATGATATTCTTTGTTCATTTGTTTGCAAAGGTTTATGTAAAGTTATTCTAGCAAATTACTTTCATCTTATTGATCATGGTGTTTGATTAACATCGTGTTCTTGGCTTGGTATGATCTGGTTATTGTTCCTTTCATTTGACCATCCATTTTTTTTTTTGATTGAAGATAGACTCTATTTTCTTGAGATATTTTAATTTATAATGTACTTATAAAACCCAAATAATATAGAATAATTAGATATAAATTTTTATATTGAAAAAAAATTTGGAATAATATTAACAACATGATGATTTCTAGTTGAACAAATAATAAAAATATCTAAAATATTCTACAAAATAAAAATAACTAGAATATATTGGATTGCCCATTTTTGTTTTAGAAAATTGTGATATAATAGTATGGTTTTTTGATGATTTTAATATTTAATCAAATATATCTTTATTTTTCTTAGACTTAACTTATACAATTTAGGATTATATACTCTTATCTATACAATTGTTATGTGTTTCTTCCGAGAAAATTTGGAGGCTACAAATTAGGCTAAACTTTTAAAATGCAAGTTATAAACCAAACAAGATGTATATATCCATTTCGGAATTTTTATGAGCATAAATATTTTACTTATTTTTGGATACATTTTGTGTAAAATATCACATATTTAATAATTTTATAAACTAATATCTGTCAAAAAAATATAAAAAACTTAGTTTTAAAAGCTAAATAACTACTTTTATTTAATAATCCCAAGTCATCATGTGGAAGTAGTGGTACCTTGCAAACCCGAAGTTGAGAGATTTATATAAGCAATCCTCTATCTATGGAGACTCAGAGAAACTCTACTCTATCAACTCAATATGAGCGAGGAAAAAAATACACTTAAAAATGAGAAGATTAAACCACCCCCTACCCCCTCCCCCTCAAAAAAAAAAAAAAAAAACTAAATAAACCACCCCCTACCCTCCCCCAAAAAAAAAAAAAAAAAAACTAATGCATTAATTCATATTAAATAATTCATTCAAATTTACATGTTTTAAACAAAACTCAACATTTTTGTAACATTTTCTTAGCATGTGTTGAAGCATACGTAACAACAATATGTATTCTCATGAAAAAATAGAAATTATGTGACTTGAAAAGTAGGCGTGAAAGTGGATTATAGAATCAAATCGAACACTCGTGATTTAATGATAAAATACCTTAATGTGATTCAATTCATGAATTCTAATTGTTTTTGGATATGAAAAATATAAAAAACTTAATTTTAAAAGCTAAATAACTACTTTTATTCAATAATCCCAAGTCATCATGTGGAAGTGTAGGTACCTTGCAAACTCAAAGTTGAGAGATTTATATAAGCAATCCTCTATCTATGGAGACTCAGAGAAACTCTACTCTAGCAACTCAATATGAGGCGAGGAAAAAATACACTTAAAAATGAGAAGATTAAACCACCCCTCTACCCCCTCCCCCTCAAAAAAAAAAAAAAACTAAATAAACCACCCCCTACCCTCCCCCAAAAAAAAAAAAAAAAAAAACTAATGCATTAATTCATATTGAATAATTCATTCAAATTTGCATGTTTTAAACAAAACTCAACAAACTTTTCCAATATTTTCTTAGCATGTGTTGAAGCAAACATGACAACACTACGTATTCTCATGAAAAAATAGAAATTATGTGACTTGACAAGTAGATGTGAAAGTGGATTATAGAATCAAATTGAAGACTCGTGATTTGTTGATAAAATACCTCAATGTGATTCAATTCATGAATTCTAATTGTTGTTGGATATGAGCACAATAAGTTTAGGACAATGTCTTCTAGATATTCATGTAAATGCAATTGGGATATGAAAAGAAAACTTCACAAGTCTTTATTGATAACTATCCAACAAACAACCAAAAGTTGTAGCCGTGGCTGCCCCAATAGTTGTGTATGTGATTAGTGCTTACAAAAGTCACATGCATTCGACACAATATCAACACAACAAGGCCTCATAGACTATAATGATCATTTGATATAAGATAAATATACTTGTTGAAGAAAAATCCTTACATTTTGTTTGGATAAATGCAATTTCCATGTCTAAAGATAAACATAGGAATCTTTGTGAGCATCCTCCAAGAAAATGGAAGAGAGTATGGATATTCCTCAAGAAATGGAAGAAATTTTGCAATCAAAAGAAGTATTTCCTAGCATGATAAATGTGTATGCAAACTATGTATCCATATTTCTTACATATTTCTGCCCATAGTGGAAATTCCTTTGGAGAAGGGAAGTGAAAATGCCAATAAATTCCCTAAATAAATGTAAAATTTACGTGATAATGTAGAGAACAATTGCATACAAGCTACAAAAGTATAAAGCTAAAGAAAATGAATTTAGATGAAGGAAATCAATTGTCATAGATGAACTAATGATGCATTTGAAAAAAGATATACTTTCTACTAAAGTAGAAGATTGGGCCCTATATAATTATAACTTATTTGATTGTTCTTATCAAATAAAAATATAAGCAACTTTAATATTTTCAATGTTGCAGATTTTAATGAATTTCATAATGAGAATGAAATGGGGAGCATGTTGATTATATATCATATTTGGGGAAAGAAACAAAGGGAATTGTTTAAGTTTTCGATGAGTGAACTATTTCCATTTGAATAGAAAATATCCTATTTTTTCCAACATCTACATTTTATTCAGAAAACTCTACTTGGCTTGGTTAAATTTCTTCTCACATGTAGTAAACTTCTCAAAAGAAATTAGAATAATTTACCATATATTTTGTAGACACCTATAATTATGCCCAAGCAATTTAAATACGAAATTGTGCTAATTATCCCCTTTCTCGCAAATCAATGACATATCGTCAAAAGCACTCATTTTCCCTCATATCATCATTAATTAATTACACTAAGCTAATTAATTAAGTTGCCTATCCAACAAATACCCTAATTAACGACCTTCCGTTAATAAATCACCCCTTCTACCTAGACTAATTAATTATTATTAATTAATTAGCTTTCCCTTCCATTTAACCAATAAATCAATATTTAATTGATTTAATCCCCTTATAATAGCCTAAATCACACTAATATTCCTCTAATTGGCTTCTATAAGCTTACACCTACCTATTAATTAATCACCTTTGATTAATTAAAATACCCCAACTCCATGACTTGCTAAACATGTATTAAACCCTTCTAAAGTAAGGTTACCTTTAATAAAACAACCTTATCCATTCCTAATCATGTTTTACCTTTATCCCACATTCATGAGAATGTGTTGAATCCTTATCCTTTGGGCTATATAAAGAGCTCTCCACCTACCTTTTACTTACACCTAAACTTTCTAAGAGAGCAAATCAAAGCATATAGCAAAGAGACTAAGAGCTTACACCTTGCCCTTTTGAGAGTTCATCATCTTGAAGAGTTAAGCCTCTTTCTTAAAGTGCTTGGGTCATATGGGAAGTGTCAAAAGGGTCTTGTAGCCCAACTTTGATTAGCCCCCATTCCTAGGTTCTTGGAGCATTAAGGACAACTATTTTGATAGCCATGGAGCTTACTTAGGTCCATTCATTTATTTTGTTAGAGAATAGAGGAGTTTAGATATTTAGCATTGTTAGTTTCAAAGTTTGTATTGATGAATGCTAGCATCTAACCCTTGTTTAATTCTTATCATGATGGTGTTTATACTTTGTTTTAGCTAAATTGTAGAACTATTTTAGGTGGTAGTTCTTGCTTCATTTGATTTAGAATTAAGCAAAGTATACATGCACACATTTTGCACACTTAGTCGGTGGGACTTACTCCATTGTTTTTTTAATATTGGTAAATAGTTTTTTGAAAGGGACTATACCCTTGTGTACAGAAGAAGGCCTAAAAGCCGGAATAAGAGAGAGGAGCAGAGAAGCTGTAGCAGAGCACAAAAGTTACAGCAAAGAACAACGAAGCCCAGAAACAGCTACACAAACGAGACTTAACAGCAAAACAACGGCAAAAAAACAGCAAGCCTACAGCCAAGAAGCAGTAATAAAAACAATAAGGTCCAGCAAAAGTAGTCGGGACTACTTCTTGGCCGCTTGATCAATACTCGTCTTTACTCTTTTCCAAGCATGATACATGCCCAACGTGGTCATATGAGCAGCATCCGTCTTATCGAGCTCCTCTCTGGTTCTTTTGCTCTCTTTCTCATTGCCCCAAAGTGTAGCCGGGACACCGCTAAGATGTGAAACACTTCTTGCATGACCTTCGATGAACTCCTCGATGGCCCTGAAGGCTGCAATATTATACTCATGACCTTGCGGGACTTACTCCATTGTTCTTTGCACTTAATTTCAAGTTTTTGTAGTTAAGTTTTATTTTTATTACTAACCCTCTTTTACACATGTTGATCTAACTTGTTTTTTTTTAACATGTTTTGTTGAGTTTGCATGTGTTGGGTCTTCCTTGTAGGTATGAAGGAGGTGAAGTGCTGTCAAAATTGGAATTGAGGGGAAAATTTCAAGATTTCTCCATGTTTTCATTTTTAGAGCTTACTTTTTCAACATTCTACATGCTAGTTTTGTCAATTTCTTGAAGATTTTAAATTCTTGAGCATGTAGGTTAGTATTTGATAGTACTTGAGTCTTCTATTTACATATTAATGTGGTGGGTTGCTATCAAAATTTAATCTTGGTGAGAAAATTTCAAGATTTCATCATGTTTTCATTTTTTGAGCTTACTTTTTCAACATTTTACATGCTAGTTTTGTCAATTTCTTGAAAATTTCAATTCTTGAGCATGTAGGTTAGTGTTTGATAGTGCTTGAGTCTTATATTTACATATTAATGTGGTGGGTTGCTGTCAAAATTTAATGTTGGTGAGAAAATTTCAAGATTTCATCATGTTTTCATTTTTAGAGCTTACTTTTTCATCATTCTACATGCTAGTTTTGTCAATTTCTTGAAAATCTTAAATTCTTGAGCATGCATGTTAATGTTTGATAGCGTTGAGTCTTCTATTCATATATTAATGTGATGGGTTGTTGTCAAAATTGAATCTTGGTTGGAATAATTTACCCATTTTGCATATTAAGGGATTTTTTGACATTTTTAAGTGCATGTCAAGTGCATACCCATGAACATAAGAGTATATGCGTAACCCATCTTCCAAAGGCCATAACTTTTGCTCCCGACCTCGAAATGACTCTATTTTTTTGTGTTGGAAAGGTATTGAAGTTAACTATGCAATGAAAACATAAATTCGGGATTTACACTTACAGAAGTTGCAGGTTTTTCTGTTATTTTAAAACTGGTCATTTTCTAACATGTCTAATATTTTGATGAATGTTGTATTTCCATGCTTACTTGATTTAGATCAAAGCGTGTGTATGCTCTTCTCTTGCACCTTTTGGTGATCTTGAGAATCAAAAACAACTTTGATCTATATCTTTTTAACATTGGGATTAAACTTAGAAATTTAATTATTCATTTTGCTTAAGGGAATGAACCTTTTACAAAGCATTTTTTAACGGTTCTTTGATTTGAAGTTTTCCATTTCTATATAGTTGGGATAAAGTTTGTGTATGCTCTTCTCTTGCACCTTAGGGTGATCTTGAGAATCAAAAGCAACTTTAGTCTTCATTTTATAACATTTGGTAAATTGGAAACTTCATCTTTCACTCTTGGTTTAAAGGGAATAAACATTTATCAAGAATTTTGTATGGTTCATTGATCGAAAAGATTTTCTTTACTTTTTAGTTGGATTATTTGTTGTGTATGCTCTTCTCTTGCATCCTTGGATGATCTTGAGAATCGAAAGCAACTCTTAATCCTCTTTTAAATAATGTGATTTTCTTGGAGAACTACTCATGCTTGAGTGCAGGACCTAAAAACGCTTGTCAAAGAAAGGAGGAATCAAAACGAAATCAAAAACTACTAATATAGTTGTTATACAGGTTGCCAAAAGGTGTTCAAGCAAGCCACACCTAATTAAACAAGATAAAAAGAACAACATATTCAAAACATTGTATTGCAGGGTTTGAGGAAAGGTACGTCCCTCTCCACTCTCAGCAACATAACCCCTTTGGCATAACACTTTAAGCTACAACAATGGGGGTGGTTCTAGGGGTTAGTGACTAGTGATTTCTTTGTGAGATAGAGTTACGGGTTGTCCGTTGTGACCCCAGTGATAGTACACGTAGACGCACTAGTTGCCTACTGTTCTTGAAGGGGGTAAAGTAAAGCCGAGATACTCCCAAACTAGTCAGTGTGACTTTTTGGGTAAATCACGCTCGCTCGTGGCAACTTTGTAACACCTAGGGTGAGAGAACCACCTAGGAGAATATACTTTGGCCAGGAGCCCACTTTGACCACTTTAAAACAGTGTTGAGTTGTGAACCTTCTTTTTGAGAAACATGTGACGTATTACTTTTGCCTAGTTTTTACTTGCCTTAGGGTGAGGCGAAACTCTGCCGAAGTAAGACTAGCATTTTTTGTCATTTTTTCTTGATTTATTTCCTTCATATTCTTTTGACACTTTGTTGATCAAAAGAGGTGTGATTACCTTTGTGTTGCCATTCGACTGTTTCTCTCACTTTTATGTCCGTTTACGCCCATCCATGTTTGTGGCTGGGTTAGTTAAACGTCTAAAGTGAGTGGAGGCGTTTTCACGTCATTTGGTAGCCATTGTGATCTTGATACCCACGTCAAGATCGTCATTGTAGTTAGGCGTGGTTCATCACTGCGGACTTCCATAGAGGAGTTAGTTTGTTTGTCTCGTATCATTACAATTTTGATATTTACGTCTTGTTTCTTATAAACTCGACATAAATACCTATATTATCTGATTCTATTGCACACATTCTTAACTATTCCTAGCTATACTTTGAGCTTTTTTTGTTCGTTTTATTATTACCTCGATTTCAAAAGGTGTTAGGAACTACTATTTGTGCGTGTTATATCAATAACATCTCGATATCAATACTCCACTTTCTTGCAAAGTGGATTAACATATCTTGGTGATATTGTTGTGTCATTCGCAAATCGTAATTGGAACTTTTGAGATATAGGTCTTAATCAGACTTGAGCTTGCTCATTGTATATCTTGATTGGGAGATCGCATTTAACTTCATGTATTTACTTAGGTTTTGTTCATTCCTTTGAACTTGGCATAAGTGGAGACATCTTGTTAATCATTTGGTATCACAAATTACTTTGAAACGTAGTCTAGGAAGTATTTCATTTGATTAGGTTTTGGTACCAAAGCGATTGTTTCATTGGTGACTTTATCATTATATCACATTGGTATTCTCACCTTTGTTAATTTACTCTTAACACGTACATCTTGTGTTTCACTTAGGGGTAGTCATTGAATTTTGAACAATCACAACTTACCTTAGTGAAACTTATCACGAAAAACATGGCTCCCAAGATGCGTCTAGGTTTAAAGAAACAAACATATGAGGAACAACAGTATGAAGCTTGGGAAGCTGTCGACACTAAAATTTTCCTCCATAATTTCTATTTCATTAATGTATGTATTAGGAATAGGATGTTGTTAAGTATAATTAGTAGTAGCGTCTGATAGAAGATAACGGCGCCGTCAGTACGGTGTCGCCAATAATGTGGAGTACGGTAATAGTCAAAGTACAATAGGAATGTTGTAAAAAGTAAATATTTGTCGTAAGTGGTCCGGTAATGTTAAAATGTCAAAGTTTGGGTAATTAGAGAAGTAGGGTCTACATGATTAGGAATTAGAAATATTATATTGGTAATAAGGACAAGGAGTGAGGTCATAAATATTTTGTGTATTTTATTTGTAAAAAGTCTAAAAATGTGGAACCCATGTAAAATGATAAGATTTATCTTATCTTGAGATAAGCTTATATGTACAGATAAGAGTTAAGGTATGGAATATGATTCGTCAGAGTGGATTTCTTATCCTATCTTAGAGATAGGATGGATAAGCCTGGAAGTTCTATAAATAGAGAGGCCACCCCCCTCATTTAGCATAGAAAGAAGTAGTGAGAAATATTGTAGGAAGTGTGCGAAGGAAGCCATCAGTTAAAGGTGTGTTGAAGAAGCCATCGAGAGGTGTAATTGTAAAGGTTCTCCCATAGTCTTGTTGAAGTATCTCATGGGTGAGATTATGTGATTTCATGTTAATATTATAATTTATTTTGATATTTTAGATTTGTCGTCATTTTGTCTTATCATAGTCAATGGTATTCTTGTGTTCGGTTGTTGTTTTGTTTCCAGATTACATCCACCAAACTAAAAAGGTTGTGCATTAGTAAATAATCATAGCACGAGGAGTTCGGTGAAGAATTATCATAGTCGGATTGGTGATGACATTTTGGTTCCGTTCTTAGGGACCATTCCTCGTTGGTGGATTTTACGGAGAGATATTCCCACTTAGTCAAAAATCAATTGGAGGGTAACCTTGTTTTTCTTGTGCATAGTAGTTACCATGGTAAATTCATTTTTCCGTGAATAGTAGTTACCATGTTAAAGTCATTTTTGCCATGAATAGTAGTTACCTTGGTAAAGTCTTTTCTTTGGGAATAATATTTACCATAGTAACTTCACTTTTACCGTGAATAGTATTTACCATGATAACTTCACTTTTTTAGTGAATAGTGTTTACTACGAGTAAAATCAGTTTTTACCGCAGTAAGTCAAGTTTTACCATAGTTTACCGTGGTCATTTCTATAGTAATTCCAATTATTTGTGCACATAAGTCTTGTTGATTGTACTTGTGAGTTGGTATTTCACGGTGGTTACTTTTGAAAATGGGAAAGATTCCCGTTTTTTCAGCTCAATCTAATGAAGATGCTTCTTCTTTCATTCAAGAATTTAAGCGATCTTGTATTTGTAATGGCCTTATAAGAAGGGAACAATGGACTGAATTTTTTCCTACCTTTTTGGATGGATCAGCACTTAGGTGGTTTGAAACACTAGGAGATAATGTGAAAAATTCATGGGATTTATTAACTGAAAGTTTTCTTGAAGAATTTGGTGAACAACAGAAATATGCAGATCTCATGATCGAGATCACAAAGCTATCCCAAGGAGAGAAGAAGAAGATAAGGGATTATCATGCTCGTGTTCTAGAGCTAAGGAGGAAGCTCGATGCCCAGATCCGGAAGGAAGGACTAGCGGATGGGTTGATGAATGGCGTGGATAATCTCCTCTGTAAGCACTTCATTCTTGGGATGAAGCCAGAGATCAGACAACGAGTGAAGTATGACCGCCCGGCTACCATTGAACAAGCAAAGGAGATTGCAAGAAGGCAAGAAGAAAGCATGGAAGAGGAGCCCAAAGAAATTGTTGCTAAAGTAGAGCCTACACCAGCACCTTTGGTCCTGAATCCACAACCACTCCCGGTGAGCACAAATATTTCTCCTAATACATCTCACGAGTATGAAGATCTGCTCAAAAAGATGGGTCGATTAACTATTAATCTTCTTGAGGAAAGGAATTTAGTTCTCGGGGAGGAGATAGAGGTCAAAAAGAAATATTTCGAAGTTGTTTGTTATGGTTGTTATAAAAGGGTCATTATAAGTATAATTGTCGAGATAGAGCTTCTACATCGGTAAGGAGATAATGATAAAGGAAAAGCACTGTGAATTCTTTTGATGTAGTAGATAAGAGCAAAAATAATGAAGTAGATGTGTTTGTAACAAAAAGAAAGAAAGAAAAAGATAATCAAGATGGAAATGATCCTAAGAAGATGAAAGAAGAAACTAGTAAGAAACATAGGAGAAGAAAGTTGGGTGTGCGGGATTTTTGATTTCACGGGGGCGAGGACCATACTCCATCTTGGAAGATCTATCCAAAGGCTGCAAATATTACATATGGTCAACTCTTGGCTATGTCTTCGAGAAGAGGCGGGAGTTGCGAGGTGGACTCAATGCTTGAAGAAGGAAGGAGGTTGAGGTCCCTGTTTTGGAGAGCGAGGCGAGATCCCTATGCTCCCAAGTGAGGTATTATGTAATGGTATTTCAATTCATGATGTCTTAGTTGATGGAGGTGCTGCGATTAATGTAATGACCGAGTCTGTAATGAATATGTTGGGTTTAAAAATTGATCGCCCTTGACACTTATGTTAAGGTCATTAAATAAGGAAAAACTAAACCGAGAAGGTGTAGTTTCAAATGTGGCAATATCTGTTATGGGTGTTGTATGTGTGGTAGACTTTCGAGGTGATGAAAAATGGTGCTTATTGCGTACCCAATGTTGTTGGGAAGACCATGGCTAAGGAGAGTTCATGCAAGAAACTCTTTGGAATGAAGGTTTCATGACACTTGGACGTGGTAGAGAGAGGGTGAAGATAAACGTGATCCTCGACATCATAAAGCGAGAACTTGTGGATTCAAGTGATGGCCCGATGATTGGACATCCTCGATTACTCTAGCACCGGTGAAGTGGACACTTTGAAGATGAAGAAAGTGAGGTTGATGTTTGATCATGGATATTCTTCAGTCCACACCAACCCAGGACCCCATAAAATTATACGAAGAAGAAGTTGATGATCGTCTCCAACAAATAAAGATTGGTGATCTTTGTGATGGAGAGTGAGAAGGAATCCTACCTCCGGCTCTTTCGAAGGTACATACACCTATTCACTTTTGATTACAAGGAACTCCGCCAAGTAAGTTGGGTAGAACATTGTATTGGTGGTAGATGGTCTAAGCCCATAAAGCAAATGCCATATAGAATGAATCCTAATTTTTCCAAGGCGTAAAAGAAGAAATATATAAGTTGCTTGATGCGGGATTCATATTTCTTTGTGGAGAATTCGAATGGGTTTCTCCCATTGTGATCTTAATAAAAAAGAATGGGAAGCTACGCATTTGTGTTGATTATAGGAAGCTCAATAAGGCAACAAAGAAGGATCATTACCCTCTTCCATTTTGCAGATCAGATCTTGGGCGAAGTAGGCTGGCAGAGTCTTATAGTTTCTTTGATGGATATAGCGGCTCTGACCAAGTTCGTATAGCGAGAAAAAGATCGGCATTTGAAGACCACGTTCACCACTCCTTGGGAGCGTTTGCTTATAGAGTTATGCCTTTTGGGTTGTGTAATGCTCTAGCAACATTCCAGCGTTTGATGAATAGGGTGTTGAACCCTACATTGGGACCTTCATCGAGTATTTACGGATGATTTTTGCATCTATGGGAGCAAGTTGGACCACTTGCACCAGATGGAGACAACATTTCAAAGGTTAGATGAAGCACAAGCCTCACTAAACCCTACAAAGTGTGTCTTTGGATGTTCTAAAGGTGTTTTGTTAGGGCATGTTATATCCAGAGATGGTATTGGTACTGATCCTGATAAAGTTTCAAAAATCAAAGATTTACCATTTCCTATGAATAGAAGTAAGTTGAGATCATTTTTAGGCCATGTGGGTTACTATAGAAGGTTCATCAAGAATTTCTCAAAGATTGCACAGCCACTAACCCAGTTCTTGAAGAAGGATGTTGCTTATGAACCAGGAAACAAGGCGCATGAAGCTTTTGGACAACTGAAGGAAGCCCTGGTGTCTTCACCTATTTTGAAGAATCCAGATTGGAGCAAGCCATTCATTGTGTACACTGATGCCTCAGATGCAGCACTAGGTAGTACTTTGAGCCAAAAGGATGAAAATGGGAATGAACATCCAATTTACTTTGGGAGCAGACAAATGAGCAGTGCTGAGGTAAACTATACTGTAACTGAAAAAGAGGCTCTGGCTATCATTTTTGCTGTAAAGAAGTTTAGAAATTACTTGCTAGGGCAGAAATTTATAGTTGTAACGGATCATCAGGCTCTGAAATATATTGTCAATAAGCCTAACCCATCAGGGAGGATAGCAAGATGGATAATTTTGCTACAAGAATTTGAATTTGATATTATAGATAGGCCAGGAAAGAAGCATGTCAATGCAGATGCACTCTCTCGAGCCTATGATGGTTTAGGATCATCTTGTGATGATGATGATTTTCCGATGCAGCATTGTTCTCCCTTGACACAATCCCTAGTGAATACATAGATATTTGGAATTATCTGAATGAATTCAAGTTTCTGATGGTGCCAATCAAAGACTAAGAGAAAGATTACTCAAGCGGTCGTCCATATTCTATACGCATGGAGCATTATTTGAATAGGACACGATGGACGTCTGAGGGTAGTTGGGCGTGATCAAGAAAGGAGCTGCTAGAAGAATTCCACAATGGTACATGTGGAGGGCACTTCTCTGGACAACTTACAGCAAGAAGGATCTTGGATGCAGGTTATCTCTGGCCCACTCTTTTTAAAGATTGTTATAATTATTGTAAGACATGTGATATTTGTCAAACACATGGTAAGTAAGACTTCATCAGCTCCATTATGTCCTATTCTTCCCCTTGGTCCCTTTGAAAAGTGGGAATAGACATTGTAGGTCCACTTCCGACTACATCACGCCAAAATAAGTATATTGTAGTTGCCATAGATTATTTAACCAAGTGGGTTGAAGCTAGGCCATTGAAGGCGGCTTACATGGATGAAGTGGCGAGGTTCATATATGAGCGTATTATCACCGATTTGGTTGTCCATTAGAAATTGTAAGCAGAGATCAAGGAAGCCACTTCATTAATGAGGTGGTAGAAGCCCTAGTCAATAAATTTTCTATTAAGCACGGGGAAGGCAACAACATACAAGCCAAGCACAAATGGACGAGGTGGAGCGAACAAATTTTGTCTTGTGTCAAATTCTAGCAAAAGATGCGGCCTTGCGAGGTACATAAATGGGATAAGAGGATTCATGCAGCATTGTGGGCATATAGGGCAACATCAAAGTCAGCAACAGGATACTCCCCATTTCAATTGGCCTATGGCATTGATCGATTCTTCTATTGAGTTTGATATTCCCCCTTTGTGAGAGTTATGAAAAATGAAAGGATGGATGAAAATGATTCGATAAAAGAAAGGTTGGTACATCTTCATTTGCTAGAAGAAATGAGGAAATAGCGAAGGATACAAGCCATAAGAAGAAAATGAAGCGAGAAGGAGTACTTTGATCAAAAGATCCGGTGGTCTCCATTTCAAGTGAATGACTTGGTTCTAGTATATGATTCGAGATACAAAAAAAAGAAAAGGCAGAGAAAATTTCTTCTAAAATGGATGGGGCCCTACAAAATAGTATTTGTGCATGAAAATGGTATGTACTGAACATTTGGAGGAATTGGATGGCACTCCCATTACGAAATGGGTCAACCACGAAAAGTTGAAGATTTTCCAAGCACGAGAATAGTCTACTCAGGGACGGAGTAGAAGCTAGGAAGGGGGAAGATGTCGACACTAAAATTTTCCTCCATAATTTCTATTTCATTAATGTATGTATTAGGAATAGGATGTTGTTAAGTATAATTAGTAGTAGCGTCTGATAGAAGATAACGGCGCCGTCGATGCGGTGTCGCCTTGATAATGTGGAGTACGGTAGCATGATCAAAGTACAATAGGAATGTTGTAAAAAGTAAATATTTGTCGTAAGTGGTCTGGTAATGTTAAAATGTCAAAGTTTGGGTAATTAGAGAAGTAGGGTCTACATGATTAGGAATTAGAAATATTATATTGGTAATAAGGACAAGGAGTGAGGTCATAAATATTTTGTGTATTTTATTTGTAAAAGTCTAAAAATGTGGAACCCATGTAAAATGATAAGGTTTATCTTATCTTAACGAGATAAGCTTACATGTACGAGATAAGAGTTAAGGTATGGAATATGATTCGTCGAGTGGATTTCTTATCCTATCTTAGAGATAGGATGGATAAGCACTGGAAGTTCTATAAATGGAGAGGCCACCCCCTCATTTAGCATAGAAAGAAGTAGTGAGAAATATTGTAGGAAGTGTGCGAAGGAAGCCATCGAGTTAAAGGTGTGTTGAAGAAGCCATCAAGAGGTGTAATTGTAAAGTTTATCCCATAGTCTTGTTGAAGTATCTCATGGGTGAGATTTATGTGATTTCATGTTAATATTATAATTTATTTTGATATTTCAGATTTGTCGTCATCTGTCTTATCATAGTCAATGGTATTCTTGTGTTCGGTTGTTGTTTTGTTTCAGATTACATCCACCAAACTAAAGGTGTGCATTAGTAAATAATCATAGCGAGGAGTTCGGTGAAGAATTATCATAGTCGGATTGGTTATGACAAAACCTCTAACAGACAAGAGTCAAACCTATATATCGGACATGATCTAGGACCACTATTTTCTGCGAGAAAAGGAAATAGAAGAAATGGTCGACCATAGTGGAAAGCGAATTAGAATCACCACACACTGAGACTTTGATTTTGACCCCACTCTACTAGATGAGTTTCTCCTTAGAAATAAAGATAGAGTTTTGGCACGGGTCATGGAATTAGGGGCAAAATTGCCCACCGAGAATGAACCAATATTACCTACAAATGACACTACTAAGGAGGAACACCCCCTTATCAATATGGAAGATATTTTAACAGGCGGACATACTTCCACTTCTTACGCAGAAAATGAGAAAGTGGTAGGGCATAGAATACCCCTCATCAAAGTGCCACGAAGAAACAAGATAGAACATGAGACAGGGGAAGAACCTCCACAATACGAAGAGGAGGAACCTTTAGAAGAAGAAGACACAAACCAAGTCACAATCCAACAACAACTCAGTAATTTAAGCCGACAACTAGTTTTGCTTACTTTCCAAGTACAAAAAGACACAAACAAGAACGTTCAAAAGTCAAAGCCTAAGTTTAGGATCCACGAACTCCATCGAGAAAACCAAGGAGAAGAAGACATGGGGTACCATCGTGTACACGTACCCACTTCTCCCACTAGAGAACAATTTCTCACACAAGAAGTGAAATCTATGAAAGAAACTCTTGCGAGCATACAAGAAAGAAATATAGGGAGTATTAGGAAATACCAATACGAAGAACTATGCCCCTATCCTTTTGACAAGACAATGACCCTTCAACCCTTTCCAAAGAAATTTGATATGCCAAAGTTCGACAAATACAAAGGAAAGGGAGACCCAAGGGATCATGTTAAAGATTTCTACATGGCATGTCAAGAGGTGTCTTATAGTGATAATTACCTCATCAGACTTTTTCCTAAGAGTCTCGGAGGTCAAGCATTAGAATGGTTTACGCGCTTGCCACGAGGATCAATTTTCACCTGGCCAGAATTGGCGGAAAGATTCATGCGTCATTTCTCATATAACATAGAGAGTGACGTCACCATGGTAGACTTGTGCGGCACAAAACAACGCCCAAATGAGACCTTCGCCAACTTCCTCCAACGATGGAGAGGGATAGCTAGTCGCTTCCCTTGTGCTTTCCCTGAGAAGCAGCTAGTTAGTATTTTCGTCCCTAATCTCAACCCAGATATAGCTTTCCACCTCCAAATGCATTGTGTCTACACCTTTGAGGAGGTTATCGAGAAAGGGATTCAAATAGAAAAGGCTCTCATTGCAAAGGCACCCTCAAAACCCAATCTAAATACAACCAAAGTGTCAAACCCGTTGAAAAGCTGAAGATCTTTAAAAAAAACGTGGTGGAGACGGAATCACGATTCCAAATGTGTTCAAACGGTCCAAACCAGTCAACCTTTTAAAGCGACCAAGGGCCCAATTCAACCACCACCAAAGCGATGAACATTCACCTCCCTCAATGAACCATTATCTGTCATACTAAAAACAGGTTGGATGCGGCCCACATGATGACCTATCCTACTGCAATACTGCGTTTTTGACAACACTCCTAAACCTTCATGGTATAAGGAGCATGAATCATGAAATGCATCGCGTTAAAGGTCATAAAGCAGACAAATGTTTGCGAATTCGCCACTATATTCAAGACCTCATGTGACAACGGAGAGATAGAGGTGGATAACCCTAGCCACATGCAAACACCTAACGAGAAAATGGGGATTTATAAGGAACCGTTCCCCAAGCATGATAAGTCGGAAAAGGCAAAACCGGATCGGGAGAGTCATCCCGAACCTATAAAGCCAAGAATTACTTGTATACCAAGAGAGATAACAATCATTACTATTCACTTATCGGATGTATTCACTCCCCTACTGATTGTGTCAATACCATCCGGATCAAGGGAAAGGACTGCGCTGTGGTAACAAGGCGTGCCCGCCTCATGATTCCAGAACCCTCTCTGTTGACCCCACAAACTGGTAAATATAACCTTTTAGAACAACTTGAGAAGACACCTGCTAAGATCTCGATCTTAGATCTTCTCAAGATATCCAATGTGCATAAGGAAATTTTGTATCAAACTCTTCAGGGGTCGGGAGTGCCTTTAGAATTCGATCCTGCATACCTTCAAGACGCGGTAGAAAATATTGCACCCAGTGAGCATCTCACTTTCAACCATAGGGAGGTCCCTACCGAGAATCCTACACATAATCTTCCCTTATACATTGAGGTAGTTGTTACCCGCAGGAAAATCAAACGGGTGCTTGTGGATAACGGATCTAGATTGAACATCTGCACGCTTAAATTAGTCAAACAATTGGGACATACGGAAGAAGATCTTGAGTCCCATATCATCACTATCACCGCATACGACAACGCGGAAAGAGAGTCAGCAGGCACCATTACGTTGCCAATGGAGGTGGGCCCCACTTGCCATCAGACAAAGTTTCACGTCTTAGACTTGGAACTTCCATATAATATGCTTCTAGGCCGACCATGGATCCATGCCATGCAAGCAGTGCCATCAACATTTCATCAATGCATCAAGCTGAAGCATGAGGGACATATAGTAACAATACCAGGAGACTCAGAGCCCTTTGCTCATTGTAGAGATCTTAATAGCTTTGCACGAAAGGGTACATACGCATGTCCCTCCACAGATATAGCTGTCCCTCTTCATTCTGAGGCCATGGAATCTCGAGTAGATTCAAATTCTCTTAGTTCTTGCACTCATGGGGTATCTACTTCAACATCTCCATTTAATTCATGGGAGATGAAAATTCTGGAATATGGCTGTGGGGAGTATAATGTACAACAAGCGCTCTTGGTTTCTGACCTCTCCTTATCACCCAAGACTAGAGGTCGACCCAACTACCGCTTCAGGAGACCTAGAGAGGAACACACTATTGGGTCGTTCCTGCAGAGTCTTGTTAGCTGAGGAAAAATTACTTGATCCACCTACTACTTGGGTCCCTAAGGACACTCAGCCATCTTGTTATCAAACCCCAGAATATGAAAAATCTAGCAGAATGATGTACTCCATGGGCTACAAAGGCCTAGGATGTGGGAGGAATGAACAAGGACAAAGAGAACCAATCCCTCTTCCACATTTCAAAACAGAAAGATATGGCATTGGGATTCACCCTTATGGAGCACACCCAACGATCAAGATGTGACTTGTTCTCGAGCATGAGGATAGCTCCGATTATCTAGGACAACGATCTGATTCTGTTGTAGCCAATATGAGGATCTGGCCTCCACGAACCTTTTCATGAATAATGTTGTCCTAACCATCACCCCCAATGAACCAACCCTTGACCTTGTATACCCCTCCCTTGTTGAATGGGACCAACAACGTCACGTGCCACTAGATTTATTCAAGAATGACGAGGCTATTGCAGAGTTCATGGGCATAAGGGATACAATTCCCATTGGAGATCACAAGAAGGGTTTCTTTATCGACTTAGACACCTGCGCCTACTTCGGCGAGGAGGCTAAACTTCGTGGTCAGCAAAATTTAAAGAAAAGCGAGGGCAAGAGTTCTAAAGAAAAGCCTCGGCAAAATCAAAGTCCAAGTCACACAGTGAAAACCTCTTTGAGGCATTGGCTGACAAACAAATAAGAAACTCAAAGGACAAACAAAGTGACCACGCCAAGGATGAAAATCTCGTAGAGACATCCTTGGATGAAGATCTTAACCTACCTCTCGATCCCACGCATATGGAGGATTTATCAAAATTGTTAGTTGAAGAAACCATTGATGTCAATATTGGTATTGCGGAAGATCCCAAGATAGTAAAATTGGGAGCATCACTCTCACCAGAGAACAAAAGGCGTTCACTATGCTCGCGAGATTTTATTGATGTGTTCGCATGGTCTTACAAAGACATGCCCGACTTAGATCCAACTTTGGTCGTGCATAACTTGGTTGTGCATGCGACGCTAAGCCTATCAAACAGAAGCTTGAAAGATGCACCCAAGAGTGGCCTTGTTAGTTAAAGAAGAGTTGGAAAGGTTGCTTGCAGTAGGATTCATCGGAGCCAATTGATTATTCGAATGGATATCGAACATTGTTCTGTCCGAAGAAACCTATTGGTATCCGAATTTGCCTGATTTTAGGGACATCAATAAAGCTTGCCCTAAAGATGACTTTCCACCGCCCAACATTGACATGATTGTTGACTCAACCGCAGGTATGAAATGCTATCACTTATGGATGGATTTTGGGTTATAATCAAATTAAGATCGTTGAGGAAGACCAACACAAAATAGCTTTCACAACTCCTTGGGGCACCTTCATTATCGAGGTGATGCCATTCGGCCTTAAGAATGCGGGAGCAACTTTTCATTGGCCATGACATGTAATATTTCACGATATGATTCATGACATCATGGAAGACTATGTAGACGACATCCTGGGAAAGTCCAAAACAAGAGAGGAACATCCTATCATTTTGTGGCGTATCTTTGAACGCCTACATGAATACAAAGTCAGGCTAAATCCAAAGAAGTGTGTCTTTGGTGTGCTATCTGGGAAACTATTAGGCTTCATTGTGTCAAGACGAGGTATTGAGGTAGACCCTGCTAAAGTATCTGCCATCACAGAAATGCCTCCACCTGAGAATATCAAGCAACTGCGTAGCTTGCAAGGGAAAATTCAAGCCATTCGCCGCTTTATCTCCCAGCTTGCAGATAAATGTCACTCATTCACTCATTTGCTTAAGAAGGACATCACTTTCATTTGGGGACCTGAGCAACAACAAGCCTTTGCTTTGCTTAAACAGTACCTGGCTAATCCACCTGTCCTCATGCCTCCCACTCAGGAGAACCACTTTTGCTCTATATTTCCGCTACGCAATATGCTATTGGTGCACTGCTCGCCCAATATGACCTTAGCCATAAAGAGAAAGCAGTGTACTATCTGAGTCGCACCCTCATCGCCTATGAATGTAATTATCCTCAGATTGAGAAGGCTTGCTTGGCTGTTGTTTTTACCTTTCAGAAACTTCACCATTACCTGCTAAATACTAAGACCAAGCTCATATCCAAGGTCGACCCACTCAAGTATTTGTTGTCCAAACCCGCCCTCACAGGTAGAATGGCTAATTGGATCATTCTACTCAGTGAGTTTGATATAGAATTTGTCCATCAAAAATCAATTAAAGGACAAGTACTTGCCGACTAGCTAGCGGAAGCACCTTTGCAAAGCACAGAACCTTTGAGTCTGGATTTTCCAGATGCATCTTTGCTCTACATTGAAGAATCTTGTCATATGACAGATACATTTTGATGGATCTTTTATGTTTCATGGTTCAGGTGTAGGAGTGGTCCTTATTACTCCTTCGGGTGATCCTATACCATAGGATTTCCACCTGGCCTTCCCTTGCACGAACAACATTGTGGAATATGAAGCACTCATTGCAGGGATGAAGCTAGCCATCAAGTGGAATATTCAACATGTGAAGGTTGTAGGTGATTCATAGCTAATCATCAAATAGGTTAATGATGAGTATAAAGTTAAGGATGACAAGCTCATACCTTATAAGAAGTTGGTGGAAACTCTAAAGGAGTATTTTGTGCGCATTACCTTTGAGCAAATCCCAAGAGCGCAGAATAGATTGGTAGATGCTATGGCAACGGTGGGATCTATGCTTCGTATTCCACCAGGGAACAATGATATGCCATTCTTCGTAGAAAATCTACGCCAGCCCGCGTATGACATGCTAGAATCTTGCTTGGCTTGTGAGGTTGTTGGTCCCCATTCACCAAGGTATGAACCCATTTTCACCTATCTTAAGGATAGTACATTCCCTCCGAAATCTCCCGCTCTGAAAAGAAGAGCCTAATTCGCCAGATAGCCCGTTACATCCTGTTAGGAGGTACACTTTATCGTCGTGGCTACGATGAGAAATTCACGTTGTCTCGGATGTGCCGGAGTCAATCTGTAATTAAAGAAGTACACGAAGGAGTATGCGGAGCACATACAAATGGAATGGTCTTGGCTAAGAAGCTGTTAAGAGTAGGTTACTATTGGCCCACCATAGGAAACCGATTGTTGTAATTATGTTAGAAAATGTGTGCTATGCCAAAAGTATGGAAATTTCATCCATGCTCCATCGCATGACCATTGTAACCAATCACTACCCGTGGCCATTCTCCAGTGGGGAGTTGATCTAATAGGGAAGCTTACTCCTACCTCATCTAATGGTCATACACATATCATCACAGCTCTGAGAATACTTTACAAAATGGGTGGAGGCTGTCCCTTTAACCTATGTCACAGAGCCATGATTTCTAAATTCATCATGAATCACATTATTTGCCGATATGGTATCCTGCATGACCATTATCACAGATAATGGGAAGTCATTTAAGAACAAAGCGTGAAAGGTCTTTGCCAATGGTTCCAAATCAGATTGAAATGGTCCATGCCATATTACCCTCAGGGTAATGGACAAGTTGAGGCAACAAACAAGACTTTGGTAAGGATAATGGAGAAGATGGTTAGCAAAACTGGTCGAAACTGGCACCTACAAATCCACCCAGCCCTCTGGGCCTACCGAACATCAATTCACACTCCTACGGGTGCGACGCCATATTCCCTCGTGTTCGGGACAAAATCTATCATCCCTTTAGAGATTGAACTCCCATCCCTGCGAATTTCTCTTCGGGACTATTTGGATAAGGATGAAGATTACCGAGTGGCAAGATTGGCTGAGTTAGAGCTCCTGGATGAGAGGCGCATTCGCGCTCTTAATCACCTGAAAGTATATCAACACAGAATCTCCCGCAACTACAACAAGAGAATCATCCCTCGCCAGTTTGAGGTGGGTGATTTAGTTATGAAGGAGAACCAGTTCAACACCAGAGTAGAGCGAGAAAAGAAAGGGAAGTTCGAACCACACTGGTTAGGACCCTATGTCATAGTTGCCAAGTATGGCACAGGGGCATACAAGTTGGCTCACCCCAATGGTGATGAGCTCCAGGAGCCCATGAATTCCATGCATCTTAAGAGGTTTTATGCCTAAACATGGCACAAGAAAGTCATAAAAATCACAAAAAAATATAAAAACATCAAAAAATAAAAATAAAATAAATTCAAAAACATGAAAAAAAGAAAAGAGAAAAGTGTCGTCCACTAGGGAAAACCATGCAATTGTGGCACTTTAGACAAGTCCTTGGGTGAAAACCGGTTTCTGGCGCCTTGGGAGGATTCGTTGTTCACAAGCATTCTGTATTAGAAGGGTAGTTGTCTTTGTCTTGGACCTGGTTCTACCTTCGAGTTTCCTTGTGCACACCATCTAGTCCAGCCTTGATCCGGCTTTGCTTTCTTCTATTCGTCTGTAAGGGACGTGGTCTTTCGTTATTTCCCATCTTACGCTGGGGGAAACTCAACGAATTCACCTTCTTGTTCATAAGCGCGTGGCTTCTGCCCTTGTATATTCCCCACCTAACGCTGGGGGCATCCATGCTTTCTTGGTTACCTGCACATAGCTTTGGAAAACTGTTAAAAACACAAAAACATTTGAATTTTTTTCACAAAACACAAAAACAATAGAAAATTGTTTCACAAAACATAAAAACAATAGACAATTGTGTCACAAAACATAAAAACAATAGAAAATTGTTTCACAAAACACAAAAACAATAGAAAATTGTTTCAAAAACACAAAAACAATAGAAAATTGTTTCACAAAACACAAAAACAATAGAAAATTGTTTCAAAAACACAAAAACAATAGAAAATTGTTTCAAAAACACAAAAACAATAGAAAATTGTTTCACAAAACACAAAACAATAGAAAATTGTTTCACAAAACACAAAAACAATAGAACATTGTTTTGAGAAAACATAAAAACAATAGAAAATTGTTTTGAGAAACACAAAAACAATAGAACATTGTTTATAGAAAACAACGAATATATATATATATATATATATATATATATATAAAAAAATCTAAAAACAAGGCAAAATTTTTCAAAAAATTCCTAAAAAGTAAAACACCCTACAAAATGGTAACTTGCTTCTTATGGCTGAAACTTGTGTCTTGCGCATGGTATTTTCTCCATATCCTATTGGTTTGTCTCACATCTTCCCCGATTAATACGACTCGCGGATCACTGGATTCACAACCATTCACAAAAGCTAGCTGCTTGCTTCGTCTATACTCTGGGGCACTTTTGGTTTCTGGTGCTGTTTCGTTGCGCACAAATGTTTTTCATGGACCCCGTGTCTATTTTCATTTCCCCTTGCATGTATCCTTGCTTGAGGCATCATTTTTAACCCTTGTCGTCAATCACGAACTTGTGGATCTCTTCAGCACTGATACCAAAACATTTGTACAACTATCTTGACCGTTGTTGGGTTAGATATGTGTGTTCGTACTTGTTTTCCCTGTTATATGAGCTTGTTTCCTTCTCATATTGCATTGCATTATTGTATGTTACGTGGAGTTGGTACTTTCAGCAATGGACAATTGTTCGTAGTATGGCTTTTCATGTCATTCTACCTTTGTCGTATGCTTATATTTTTCATAAGGACCGATGATGTAGTTCCTATGGCAATATGATGACATCAAATTTGTTCCAAACAAATAAGTGGCTAGAGGTTAAGCTCTTCTCTCCCCTCATCCATATTTCTTCTGCACCACTTCCCTTTCACCCTTAATTATCCCTCTCCTTGGGGCATCCTGCCTCGTCCCCATTCTTTCGCCTACTTCTCACCTTTTTCGATTGTCGATCGAGTTCTTCTATCACCCCATCGACACTCGAGGGGGCATCTCTCCCTCCTACTAATTTTTCTTCTATCTCTTCAAAATATTTTCTGTCTACTATCTTTGAAGTGGCATCACTTACGCCACCCCAAAGAGGGGCAAATGTAGACACCTATAATTACGCCCAAGCAATTTAAATACTTAAATTGTGCTAATTATCCCCTTTCTTGCAAATCAATGACATATCGTCAAAAGCACTCATTTTCCCTCATATCATCATTAATTAATTACACTAAGCTAATTAATTAAGTTGCCTATCCAACAAATACCCTAATTAACGACCTTCCGTTAATAAATCACCCCTTCTACCTAGACTAATTAATTATTATTAATTAATTAGCTTTCCCTTCCATTTAACCAATAAATCAATATTTAATTGATTTAATCCCCTTATAATAGCCTAAATCACACTAATATTCCTCTAATTGGCTTCTATAAGCTTACACCTACCTATTAATTAATCACCTTTGATTAATTAAAATACCCCCAACTCCCATGACTTGCTAAACATGTATTAAACCCTTATAAAGTAAGGTTACCTTTAATAAAGCAACCTTATCCATTCCTAATCATGTTTTACCTTTATCCCACATTCATGAGAATGTGTTGAATCCTTTATCCTTTGGGCTATATAAAGAGCCCTCCACCTACCTTTTTACTTACACCTAAACTTTCTAAGAGAGCAAATGCAAAGCATATAGCAAAGAGACTAAGAGCTTACACCTTGCCCTTTTGAGAGTTCATCATCTTGAAGAGTTAAGCCTCTTTCTTAAAGTGCTTGGGTCATATGGGAGGTGTCAAAAGGGTCTTGTAGCCCAACTTTGATTAGCCCCCATTCCTAGGTTCTTGGAGCATTAAGGACAACTATTTTGATAGCCATGGAGTTTACTTAGGTCCATTCATTTATTTGTTGTTAGAGAATATAGGAGTTTAGATATTTAACATTGTTAGTTTCAAAGTTTGTATTGATGAATGCTAGCATCTAACCCTTGTTTAATTCTTATCATGATGGTGTTTATGCTTTGTTTTAGCTAAATTGTAGAACTATTTTAGGTGGTAGTTCTTGCTTCATTTGATTTAGCATTAAGCAAAGTATACATGCACACATATTTAATTTAAGAACTATTATCACATGAACTACTCTTATCTAATTTACATATTAAACTTGTAGAGCTTATACGTTAATAAGCACCCCAATTGGAAATAAGCAAAGACATTATTGTAGCATGTTGGAAAAATCGACCCTCGTCCCTCACGAGTCACGAATCATCACATTGATGCAAGGAATAAAAAATCTTCAATCAACCACTGAGTTTGAAAGCATTAAGTTATATGTTTTTTATGCATCTTCTATTTGTGTACGCATGTTTTTTTTTCTATTTTATATTTTTTTCTTTATATTATTTATTTGTTTATGAGTCATGTTCTAATTACTCCCTTCATCCCTCTATTATCATTTGTAATCCTCTCAGGCTCTCCCATTTAAATATAATCAAATTTAGAAATGCAAATAAGAAAACCATACCCATTAGTATTTCTGAACAAATCAAGGTTTAAACTCAACACGGTGAAACCACATATATAAAAACAATACATTTTATCACCTAAAATGAAAATATTATTTTTAAAGAGAGTGCATTATTTTTGTTAAATAACAAATATCCATATAGTTGTATGTTTAAAGCTGAAAATTTTTAGTCGCACCTCTATTAGAAAAGCCACAGGAAAAAATGAGTGCATTGGTTGGAACTTGGAGTCTTGGAGACTAGAAATTTGGAATGACACTTAAAATCGGCTGAAAATTAACCTCCAAACTTTTCAAATGTCATTGCATTGTTTAGTTTCACCTTGATATGACTCGCAAGCTTTGCTCATCAGTCATCACTCTCTAAATAAGTGGAATCTTCTAGTTTTTTTCTGTCAAGTGTCAACACAGTTCAACTGCAAGTCTGCAACTCTGTAACCTGTTTTTAGAGATCCTTTTTTTGTTAACGTGACTCAATTGCAACCTGCAAGTTTGGATTCCCTAACATTAATTTTGAGCTGATGGAAATCGAAGATAAAGTGCTAAATATTTTGAAATTTTGAAACAGATGGATTTTTATTATTTCATTTGCATAGCTCACCAACCATTGAATGAGTACTCCAAGTCCAAGCTTAAAAATTAATAGCCTAACAGTAAAACGCATTGCATAAATTTTAAATAAACTAGCATTTACAAATTATGGCATCAACAACAAATTGTTTGGTTTATTATTTAGAGTTTAGACGCCTAGCAAGAGCCTATTAAAAAATATTCAATCTGATCAAATTTCAATGAGCATTAATAACAAATCAAATCCTATCAAATTTAGCACTAGCAGGCACTGGTAGTAGTTGAAAATCACATTTTTTTAATTCACTGGCATGAGTTGGAGTTGGGAATCGAGACTTGGGCGGTGTAGGTGAAGCGTGGACAGTGGGAGAGAGTCTGTATTTATTGTAGATGTATTAATGTAACACTATAAGTCTATATCTATAGTCTAGAATCTACAACCTATACTAGTTTGAAACGTGTAATTTTATGAAGTGCACGTCAAAATGATAGCTTCCCAAAATACTACCCATCCCTTGGTACGGGAAATTTTTAATTTGACTGTTTTTTACGGTTAAAATCACAAAAATGTCTAAACGGGCGTCAAATTTAACCTCTTCTTGGGTCTTTTGAGAAGGATGGAGCTACTAAATAAAAAAAAGATGCCACATCATACATTAAGTAATTACAAAATTTATTGTTTGAAAAAGCTTTCTTATGGAACAATCAATGTTGATTATCGGTTGCATTTATCTTTCCGATCCTCCCGAAGCACAAGGTTCACTACATTAAATGACATTAGTTGTTGTAGCCATAACATAGTTTTTATGTTCTATTTTTAAACTATAGCCAACTAAAAGAAATTTTAAATTCCTGATTTTTACACCGAAAGGCATGTTCTATGTGGGAAATCCCGACCCCTTCTGACAAGCAACAAGACATCAAAGATGCGATTCATTGGTCGATGATGAACGGATGCTTAGGAACCCTACGGAAAGTTTGGGAGACGAAGAACACAACACCATGCTCGAAGGAGGGAGAGGCATATCGGGAGTCAGAAATGGAGGACACTTGCAGGAGTCCTGCTGGAGGTGGACATGCCTCTGCCGTCAGCAAAAAAAGGGGAGTATGGTTGCCCCATTGTATAGCAGTACGTAGTAGTCCAAGAAGAATTAAAAAATGACTTGCTTAGGGTTTCGGGAAGGGTTTTGTAGTTTGTAATGTGGAGTGTTTTTACAACCCATGTTTTTTGTTCTTTGTGTGTGGCCATCAAACATTGTAGCCAAGAAGTCCCTTTCTCTTTGCTGCTGAGTGTGGTTGGAGTTGGAGACTGCGTGATTGGAGGAAGCCATCCAGCATCACAACCGAGATTTAAAGAAGAGGGTAATTTTTTTACATCTTCTACATCTGTAATTTGTATAGTTATTGGTGATGATTGACAATTTAACCCATCTTTGAAGTAGGATTTTTTCCCTTCATGATTTCCCTCTGATAAATTTAGCTTATGTACTGTTGCCATATCCAGATTTGTTTTAATCTTGTGTAAAATATTAAATCTTTTACAATATTTGCATGGAATTATTTGTATAAAGATAGTTGTTATACAAAGAAACAGATGGGTTAACTTTGATATGTACTATTTTAAATGCTAAGGGTATTTGATCAGATCTTTATCCATAATTCGTTGTGCTTTTATCCTTTGTATTTTAAAACCAAAAAAATTGCAGTTAATCGCTAATGTCATGCCATCTAGGGTTTCAAATATTTTGTAGAGTAATAGTTATGAGTGAAGAAACTTTTTGTCGGTTCAGTCAATGTTTTGGAACTCTCTGTAAAGAAAAATGTACGATTCCAACTTTTTGTAAAAAAAACAAGTTTATTCAGGTCTGTATTGCGTAGGTTTTGACCATTTTTTTTTTTTAAAAAATTGATAGGATCATTACTATGCCTTCTGACTGGTAATTCTCAAGGCAATACTTTAACTTTTTGGCCTTTGATTATTATTGTTGCCAGAATAGTAATTTTTTATTCTGTGTGCTTGCCAAAAGTGGACGGGCCACAATGTTGCAATGAACTTCAATATTGGAGCTTTAATACTTAACATTTTCCTCTCCTTAATTTCTTTGTATCTATATTTGAGTGCATATTTCAGGTAAACCTTGAAATCTCTATTTGGACAAAACAAGTAAGCACTACCAATAGAATTCTAAGGAAAAAAAGTAGGATTTCAACAGATGGACCTAAAAGGAGCATTTTTGGCACAACCTAAATGGGACTGATGATAAGGCATGTGTACTCCATTTTAGGCACAAATTTGACTCCAGAGGGGATTAGGGTATGTAAGTCTCACTGATGAATATATAAGGTGATTAAAAAAAACGTGTGCCTTTAACAACCGGATCTCATACACCAAATTGGTGTAGGTGGACCTAAAACAATATCTTTACCTTCACCTATATTCATTAAAAATCGAGTAAAGCCTTTCCATACAAAGTCTATAAATAAATCATTTACAACAAGACAGAGTAAGTATGGGTATACATGTATTTCAACAGGTCCGTAATGTTGATTTCTGCCTATCATTAGATTTTATCCTTTAGAACAAACAAATGAATGCATTATTATCCCTCTTTCACAAGTAAACCTCCTTTTATAATATTGGACAAGTCTAGAGATACTTGTCAAATGAAATAGAACATGCCAAACTTGGAAATAACGAGTCATTCCTTAGTGAAATGGATTTTAAAATTCCCATAGCGTACACATCTAAACAATACAACAAAACTATAGAAAATATGATTTGAGAAATTTCACAGGCTTGTTATGCCGAAAGGCATGTTCTATGTGGGAAATCCCGACCCCTTTTGACAAGCAACAAGACATCAAGGATCACGATTTGTTGGTCGATGATGCACGAATTATCCTCTACGGTAAAAGTATATTTGAATGGATTTTTTGGTTATTCAATTTGACAGTTTGCATAAATTCTGTATACTCTTGCATAAATGTTAACAACCAATGTTAACTTAGATGACAGAGGGCCCTCAATTGTTAGTTTGGTGGAGTGTAGGAGGTAACAATAATAGTCATAGAAACTTGTAACGAAGAAGGTGTTTCAGGCCACTTTTTTATTGTAATCATCTTGTATTGAGACATCAAACTGACCTGCATATAGAATGACGACCCAACCATGAAACAACCTATGGCAACCCCTCCGCCAGAGACCTGAAAAAACATATTTTCATATAATTGTGTTAGAAACAATCTTCCTGCAATTTCAGGTAGCAATAGCTTTTTTAAGTCACAATCTCATTCGTACCATCAAAAGTGGTCGCCTTCCTGTTTTGTCCATCAACAATACACCTAATGTTGTCATTGGCACCTAGCAAAATCAAAAGGGCATTGATTTATCACAATGCAAAATAAGAATGTCTTGCAAGTAAAATCCCATAACTTCATGTAGAGTATTCATGTGATCAACTGGCTTCTATACTCGTTTAGCAGCAACATGGATTCATGAAACATAACTTGAGAACAAAGT
The DNA here is from genome assembly GCA_018340775.1 of Taxus wallichiana var. yunnanensis. NCBI lineage: Eukaryota > Viridiplantae > Streptophyta > Pinopsida > Cupressales > Taxaceae > Taxus > Taxus wallichiana. The sequence continues at coordinate 785,980,216 of CM031238.1, forward strand.
ATATAATTATTTATGTGGAACCGAAACAGAATATAGACTTTATGAGGTAAGTTTGAAACGAAATCCCATTTTAAAAAAGTAGATTGCTAAAGGAATTAGAAAATATTATCACTGAAGGGCAGCAACACTGATAGATGCTGCATTATCTGAATTGAAGCCTACATGACAATCCAAAGCGATCAGACATCCAAAACAGACTATTTTAGAATCAAAAGTAAGAATTGACTAATTTCTTACCACAAGCTTTGAAAATTGCACTGGCATAAAACATGACAGCATTGATTCCAGATGCTTGCTAGAACACCATCAAACCGACTCCAACCTATACATGTATTGACAAAATAAAAAATGGATCTGATGAATGGTTTGTCATGACCCATAAATTCTACAAACCACAGTTCATAAAGAATCTACTCACTATCATGTGATGTGCATATTTGCACTGAAATAGGTCCAATAGTCTGCCCTTGGGAAGGCTTTCTAACTCCTCCACATATTCCTTAACAAGATAGTTTTATAGTTTAGTTACAATCCAGATCAAAATTAACAGAATTACCTGGCAAAGTTCTTCCTGAATCAAATCAATCATCTATAAGCTTACTCCATGACTAGTTACTTTAATTTAACATTATTATATTCGCTATGGTTAGCTTTTATACTGATTTATCCAAATTATATCTTCAAGTGTTAGCAGAATAAGCTAACTAAGCCATTATTCTCAAGTGTTTATAAAGGCCTTAGAAATGTAGTATACTTGTAACAAAAGAAAAGATGGTGGTAAGAGAAGGAAATCCCTCTCCCTTCTGGAGTTTTCCCACAATGGGTCTCTCTAGATAAACATTGTCTTGTGCAGATCTGATCTTGTTGTTTTGCATTACTTTCTTTGTGTACTCTCATGTAAAGTTATTTCCTTTCAGTTTACAGAACTCCACAATTCCATTCAATGCACATTGTTGACTGTTTAATGCAAATATATAATAAAACAAGAAGTTAATCGATCGATTACTTCACAACAACTTATGTGCGGAAAAATAATGTGTCTCGCTTTCCTGCATGTAGTTGTGGTGTTCATGAAC